>JAZAVK010000140.1:0-102197 GCA_037954305.1 Neonectria magnoliae | reverse complement strand
AACAACAACAACAACAACAACAGCAACAGCAGCAACAACAACAGCAGCAGCACCAACAGCAACATCATCAGCACCATCAGTCTGGCCTCAGCGCTAGCCTCGCCAAATCAGGTACCCCAGGCGACCGTCATTGGGCTGGTCAACCTGGCCAGGTCAAACATACGTTTCACGAGATTTCGCGGCTCGACAACCACCGAACCCCGGTGTGGCGCGTCGGATTCGATGACGACGGCCAGATCCTTGGAAGCACCGGTGACGACGGCCGGTTGCTCTGTTATCGTCAAACGCCCAACGGTGCGTGGGCAAAGAGTTCCGAGCTGGCCATGATCAAGTCCCGCATGGCGACGCCTTGAGTATCGCATGAGACCAGCTCATAATCGTCAGGAGCACTTCTGGCCGGAGTTGTCATTCATGGGATCGTTGGCAAGCCGACAAAGCGCTCAATACCGACATACCAACGTGATGCCTACGATACCGAGAATACTCCCTCAAGAGTTATTGTTCTCCGTGCCTACATTGCTCCAACTCTCCACAGGCAAGTCTATCGTTTGGACATGGCCAAGAGTCGCCTTGGCACTGTATCTGAATAAGCATAGCGAGCCGATCGACGTTTCAAAACTGCTCCCAGAAGCCAAGTGACTGACCCAGAAAAGTCTTTGTCAAGTCACGAGATGTAGCTTAGCACATGGTTTGTCTTGTCATATGAAGGAGTTTTAGCTTTGGCTGTGGCCTGAAATCAGCAAATACCCTTGAAACCCTCTAGCATCTCAGACGGAGAACAGAATTGGTTGATGGACTGAACTAGGCTTTTCTCAAGATCTTGTCAGTTTAGAACTAGTGACTTGACAAGTTGTAGGCCCGGGCTACGTAATGGTACTATATAGTAAGCCGCAGTCAAGAAAGACTTAGAAGGGACTAGATAGATATATTGCCACTTGTTGGAAACGCCAACAAGTGTAAGCCACACGGAGTTGCCTACATGTCTCATGGAATTCACTTTGCATCAGATTTTAGATATAGTATCGTGGTTTTTTTCATTTGGATATTTATGGTGCTAGGGTTTGCTACTTAGTAGTCCCCTTTTGGGAAGATGTCTTCTCGAGTTTCGTATCTTGTCCCATGCCCTTGCGATGGTGACGCCCAATCTGATGTGGCGTGTGAAAACATTGGTTGAATAAAGCAAGAAAACGCATGCCAACCCCTTAAAACGCCATTCGTGAATCGATCGATCTTTTGGTTGACGTCAATTCGCAACGGTCCTTCGTGAAAGGCGAGAGGATTCGGGATGGCGTTGAGTCCGTTAGTCAGCCGCAGACACGACGGCTTGAACTGTCAACGTCACATAGCCCGTTTCCCCAACTTCACATGTCAATGATGACCCCCGCGTTGCGTCCACTCAACATAACACTCCTTCGGTAGAGCTTCGAAACCCATTAATCGATCCGTTCATTCTCATCATTATCAGCTTTTCTTGATCGCTTATGCAGCGTCGGCACTGGCAGCGGGCTGGACAACCTTGGTAGCCTGGCTACCGGCGCGGACGATCCGCTGGCCAGCAGAATCGTTCATGTAGGTGACATCCTTGTTCTCGAACTGAGCACGCTTCCAAACCTCGACCTCGCCGCCGCCGCGGAGGACACCCACTCGCATGGTCGATAATAAGTTGTGAGCGGCGTTGGAGTGGTTGTAGACACCACCATTGAAGATGGCGGTGGCGTCCTTGCCGATAGATGACTTGATGAGGGCCTTGCCACCGGGGTGGTCCTTGATGAAGTCACCGATGTCGTGGATAACACCAGCAATAGCGACAAGGGCCCTTCCGTTCTTGGAGTCGGCGACGAAGTTGTCCCAGTGGATGACGGGGAGCTGGTCGAGAGGGATACCCCAGTCGAGGGTGGCTCGCTTCTGGTCGAGCTTCTTCTGTAGTTGCTGGACACGGCCCTTCTCGATCTCGTTCTGACGGAACTGCTTCAGGTCGTAGGCAAGGCCAAGCTGCTTCCAGACCCAGATAGACCACTTAGTGGGGTCATACTGGTACCACTGGATGGCATTGCGGTAATCAGAGGGGAACTCGTGGTGGAAGTTGTGGTAGCCCTCGCCGAGGGTAACGAGGGCGGTGATGACGTGATCACGAGGAGAGTTTCGGTCATCAAAGGGCTGGTCACCGAGCCAGTGGGCAAGTGAGTTGACGCAGAAGGTGGCCTGCTGGACGAAGCAAATGCGGAGGATACCGGCATAGACGAAGCCGCCGATCCAGTCACCCCAGCCGAGGCCAGCGACGACAGTTGGGAAAACAAGGGCCATGGCGATGACACACTTCAGGAAGTTTCTGTGCTGCCAGACGACGACGGGGTCCTCGTTGAGATCAGTAATGTCGGTACGGCCCTGGCGCTTAGGGTTCTGCTTCATCACCATCCAACCCATGTGAGAGTACAGAAGACCCTTGCGAACGGAGTAGGGGTCCTTGTCAGTGTCGGTGTATCGGTGGTGAACACGGTGACCATATGACCACCAGCGGATGGAGCCCTCGACGGCACCGGCGCCAACGGCAGCGAGGTAGATCTTGAGGGGGGTGGTGGCCTTGTAGCAGGAGTGAGACCAGAGACGATGGTAACCTAATGGCACCGGGTTAATACCAACATGTGGACAACGCAACTTTAAGCAAGCTTACCAGCAGTGATTCCGAGGCCAGTGTGGAAGTAGTAGAAGATGGCCCAGAGAGCGGTATAGAGACGAAGGGGGACCCAGTAAGAGGAGATGAAGCCGATAATGGGGACGATGACGATAAAGGTCGTGTTGAGCCAGTTGACGTGCTGGTGCCAGTTGCCCCAGGTTATGGGCGTGTCAGCGATATGGACCTTGTTCTTGAGGGCCTCTGCCTTGGCAGCAGCGTTGCCTCGGAGAGGAACATAATCTTTCGTGCCATCGGGAAAGGCGGCGGCGGCCCTGGCGTCCGTACCGGACGACGACATGGTGATTTGTGCTTTGTCGAAGACTGGTTGACGGGGGGTAGTGTCGTCAAGGACGAAGTGACAAGACAATGGACCTTCTCAGGGAAGGAGAAAAAAGATAAAGCTCCAAGAGAAGAGGGAGCCTCGTTGAGAAGGTTATAAAGGAGAGGGGACGGTGGAGGAAGAGGGATTGCCAAAGAAAGCGGTTGGGGCGGAGGAGCCAAATGGGCTTTATATCAGACCCCGACCCGGGGCCTGGGCGAGGTGGTGGATAAGGAAGAGGCGTGCTGGCGCGGGGGGGGGGGGAGGGGTGCGAGAAGTGGAGGAGGAGTGGATGGGTGGAGGATGTGGCAATGGAGCTGTCGAAACAGAAGCAGCAAAGAGCAGCAAGCAGCAAGGGAGGAAGGAGGCGAAACCGAAGGGGAAGAACGCGGTAACGAGTTCTAGAGCCAAGGAGCGAGCGTCTTGGCTTGGACGCTTCTCGTTTGGCACTGAGCTCGGGCTCGGGTCTGTTTGAAGATTCGGTTTCTGGGGTTTGAGATGTTGGCGAAGGAAGCAAGCGAGGTGTGCGGGTAAGGAAGGAGAGGAGAAAGACGGGATGAGCAAGGCCAGGTGTGAGAGGTGAGGTGAAAGGTGTGAGGTGAGTGACTGAGGTCAACGGGTTGGGGTTGTTGTGGACGCGCTGGGTGAGTTGGGAATGAGAAAGTCACAAGGTGAATGCGTGATGCGCATGCAGTGTCTCGGTCACTCGTTATCTCTCTGCCTCGGTCTGTATTTTCTCGATTCTCCTGGTTGTCCTGGTACTGGCTTTGACAACTGATGATTCAAAGCCCGTTGACCCCAGGGTGAGATGACTGTGAATCATGAAAGATTCAAGGGTTGTGGTGGTTTTTTTTCACCCGCCACGCCCCCTCGTTCACACGCCCACCTGCAACAGGAAAAAAAAACCTTTGGGGATGGACGGACGGAAGGCAGGTTACGGACCCTCTGAGGCACCCCCAAGCCCCCCGTCGACGAAAGCTCTAAGCCGCGCCCCCGGAAGCGCCCCCAGCGTTGTCGTCCTCCGGCTTCTTCCCGGTACATGGCCCGAATTAGATACATGCACGGTACTCAGCATAAACCTGCTGGAGAGCGAGCAGAGGAGGCTGGGGTTGTTTTCCCTTGCTGGACGATGAGTGTCGCGACACATCCGGGAGGAGTTGCCTTCTGCCCAGTTTGCTGTGCTGTACCTCCTTTGTATCGGATTCGTACAGCAACGCGGGTCCTGGGACACCCAAATCCTCTCCGAGACTTCGCATTCAACCCGATCCTATGCTGTGACGGGATGGCACAAGCACTGTCGTCATGACTTGTCTTCCCAGAACTTGTTGACCTTTGGCAACCGCCGTGGATCTGATATCGCTACGACCTCCATCTGTGCCCCGCTATCAGGAACCTCTCCCCTGCCAGGAATCTCCCCCAGATGCCGACACTGAGATGAATGAGATGACTTAAGATCCCCCCCTCCCCTCCCCGAGATATGATGCCAAAAAAATCAGCCCACGATTGCGAAATTCCGCGCCTGGCAGTCGACAATCAGAGCGGGCGACGCAGGGCTGGCACCATGAAGCTGGACCCTTGGCCCTTGGCGTGGGCCCTGGGGTTTATTTTCTTTCCCTTGAAAGGTGGAACCCCCCCCCCGTCGTTTGTCGTCGAGCTCTCAACACTTACACCCCCACCCCTTCCCCAACAACTTTTCCAAATGCCCCACCGCCCGCTCCGCCCGAAGCACAGCAGCACAGGCAGCCAATCAGTGCGGCGTCCGTGTGCCCGTCCGATTGCCGTTTGAGGTAACAGGCGCGGGAGGGTTTGCTGGCGCCAACGCCAGGTACGTACCGATTGTGTCGGCATCAAGTACCGTGCCAATGTGGCTTTGCGCATGAAATACCTTTATGCTCGGGAGGCTGGGCTACCCACTGCAACAAAAGAGGTGTGCCGAACCCGCGCCCTGCAGGTCCCAAGGAAACTGGGCTTCGCTGACATCTTCCATTGGGGCGTGAGAGATCCACCCGCGCTGCGATTTGCCATTGTTCTTGAGAAAGGAAAGGCACATACAGAGAAGGCTCAAGCAGGTAAGCAGTCTCTGATGCCTCCCATTTGGTGAATGCGTTCCCATCCTGTGGCGAATCGTGTCGATTAACGGTGAAACCTGTAGTATCCATGGATCACCTAGCCCCGGGGGGTTCCGGGTCCAGAATGCGCGTCCATAGACAAATAATTCGTACATACATGCCTGGGCTCGGACAACGTCATGCATCATATCATATTCGATCTGAACTCACTTGTCGTCTTTGGTTGCCTTGGTTTTGTTAAGAACGCTAGAACGCCTTCGTTGTTTGCATACGTAGTGGTAGGATCGGAGCTGGTCGGTCTACTGCTTCGTGTAAACGTGAAACTCATTCCTTTCCCTTTAGATAACACCCCTCCACCCATTCCAACACAGAAGCATCGGCTACCGTATCATGACATCGCCATCTGCCAAGTACCACACGAATGGTCATGTTCGGTTTTCAGCCCATGTAGCATCTCAGATCCAGTCTAGATCTAATCATTCGGTTCTTGCGTTCTGAATCTCGCACCCGTGCACCCCGCTCAACAACAACCCCGCAGCCAATCCGACGCAACTCAATCCAAGAAACCTCCACGAAAATCCAACGAAACCAGAAAATAGGCCACCAGTGACAATTGTATGACAGCCTACTACATACATATGCAGTAGAATTCCCCTGCACGATAATAAATGCCGAGGTCCATTTTCAAACGCTTGTGATCTCCCAGCTTATTAGGGCTGTCCAAGAGAAAATGCGTGCCTCATCGTACCGAGCTCTCCCCCAGCTTTTTCCCCAACAGAAACCTATCGATCGGCTGCGCCAAGCCGAGCGGCAAATCGAGAAAGCTTGGGCCCTCTGTCGCCGTCCCTCGATTTCCCGCAGTATGTACAGTACGTACGCGGTACGTACCTGCAGCAGAGCGGACAGATAATGTGGTAGCAAAAACAAAAATCCGACAAGCCACGTGTGGCGCTTGATCACGTGCCTAGCTTCCAGAACGTTTCCGCGTCCTGCTTTGGTGGCGTCCGCTATGCCCTTCTCTCAGGGCTGTCAAAGTCGGAAAGCTTCCACTAAAGTGCTGAATCTTAAGTCCCAAGTCTTGAGCTTTAGACTACGAGCTCTAGACTTCAACCTAGAGTATCCCTCAATCGCCGATTCGACCTCGCAGGCGGACTTCGTTGTGCTTTGCAGCCTTATCTCCAGAGTGAGGGTATTGAAATGCAGTGCAGAAGGTTTTAGATCATATACGACAGGGTTTAGAAAGTTAGTACTATACCAACAGCTCATTTTCATCAAAGTTCTCGCGGCGCTTTACGAAACCCTCGAAACAAAGCAACCCAAACCATGATACCGAAGTATCTATGCAAGTGCCCGCCAATTGCCCGCCAAAATGGTTACAAATACATAAGATGTTCAATCATCAACAAAACAAACTGGGAGAAAGCAAAGCAAACTGTGGCTGTAAGGGCACAAAGGAAATAATGATTCGTCTCTGTCAAGTCTTCATATCCGTTTTCATCGTCATGCCCGGTGACAGCGGATCCGCCATGTTCAAATCATCGTCAATCATCTGCTTGTGTCGTATCGCATCGCCGTCGTGGTTCGTTAGATAGACAGCGCCGATCCCTGTCAGTGGATCGGGGTCTTTGCCTTTTTTGCTGGCTGCCTCATCGCATTTTCGGCTCTCTCCCTCTTGCACGCTGTCATTCCTCACGATCTTGCAACTTTCCGGTAGGCTATTGTGCATGTCTTTTTCCTCCTCATTCTCGCGCAATTTGGATGGAGTCACCGTTCTCGACGATGCTTCTGTGTTCATTTGTTGAGGTTCAGGTGCTGTGATACCCTGCAACTCTGCTGCTTTACTCTCCGGCATTGGTTCGGCCTGAGGTTTCTGTTTCTCTGAGACCTCTATCTCCTTGTTGTGTAGGGTCTCTGGACCTTGTTGTTTGGCGACATTTTTGGTCGTTTTGGGCGCGTCGTGTGAGCCGTTATTGTCTTTTGCAAATGCGTGAGATCCCTCGACAGCTTCTGCTTTCGGTGGCCACTCTACTCCCTTCTTTGGTGTACCTTCTTCCTTTTCATGTGCCCCTTTTTTTCCTTGTATGTCTTCCTTTCGTGTCTGCGCAGAAGGCATCACCACGTCACAAGCACTGTCTGCCTTTGCGGACGAGTGGTCCTTGTCAACATCAAATGGTGCCTGCGCCGTCCAGGAAGCGTGCTCCTCTCCAGTCACTTCCACAGTCTTTTCCACGATCGATTCATCAGCCAACGATTCTGCCGCGCGGTCTCTTCGAGGCTGCTCAGCTGTCTTGCTCTCAGTGGGATCAATTGTTGAAATGCTAGTCTCGTTGTCCGGCTCGAGTCTCTGCGCTGACTCGAAACCAGCGTCGCCAGTCTCGTTTTCCACCGGTGGACTCTCCGGCTTATCATCGACGACGGCATTCGATGCCAGCGGTTGATTGGGTTCGACGAGAGCGGTCTTGTTGGCAATTGGTGTCTCGTCCGCCGACATATCGTCGAGGCCCACGTCACTGTATGAGGAGGGAATGTTCCGGTTCGCAGCCCAGGCAGCTATATCGTATGGACGACCCGCGTCGTCGCATCGGTCATAGTTACTTGGCAGAGGACTTGGGGGTGAGCGCCCTCGGGTGTAGTAGTAAGGTTCGTATCCAGTAGGGCTAGCATCCACGTATGGTCGGCTCACGTAGGACCAATCGCTGGGTGGCTCGACCGTTCTGATCTGCGGGTGATTTTCAGGGAGATAATCCTCCACCAGATACTGCTGCAACGTATAGTCGTCATCGACCGACATTGGTGGTGGGTTCAGCTTCCCACGATCCTCACGGTTCGACGGTGGTGGAAACATTTGGAGGAGTGATAATGCCTGGAGCCGCGTTCGGGGCTCGTCACTGAGGCAAATCTCGGCCATCTGTCGGTACCAGTCAGGAATGTTGACTTCCGGTCCAAGGATCAGTGGCCGTCCTTGGGCTTCTGGTTCGTCTTCCTGCATTGCGAGAGCCCACAACACCATGCCCAACTGATACAGATCCGACTTGACGCCGATGTACATAGAAATCCGTTGGTTGCAGTCGATGAGTGGTGTTGCTTCTGGGGGCTCCCATCCCACTGGACATCCCCTCCTATTGATGTCGATGATTTTCGCATCGCCATTTTCATCAATGACGATGTTAGACAAGGTGAAGTCACCTTGGACAAAACCAGACTCGTGAATGTCGGACAATCCTTCCACGATCTGGCGAGCCCACTTTTCTCTGGTCGACCATGGGAGATCAAACTCGCCATCCTTGCAGTGTTCGTATATTATGTCAATAAGTGCACCCTGGTCTGCGTAGCTGATGAGAAGTCCCTTCACGTTCTCGTCGTCGTCATCCACAACCACGCCATGGAAGTGGATGACATTATTCGAGTAGCGGAGACGGTTGAGAGCATTGACCTCGTACAAGAATTCATCAACAGTATCAGGACTGGGGATCTCTTTTTTGATGAGTGTTTGTCCGTTGACCTTCACCTTGTACACGAATCCAGACATGTGTGAATCGAAAACAATATCTTGCTCTCGGATCCGCTTGCAGCCCAGATGCTTGATCTGGGCTACAGAAGGATACTGGATGATTTCCTGTGAACCAGTCAGCTAGGAACGTAAGAAGAGACCCTTGGACAATACTAACGTTACCGTCCTCTACCACATGGACATGGAGCCTCCCATCGGTCGTCTGAAGCTTCAGGTTGGTAACGGTGTCGTAAAACTGGATATCCCTTAGGCTCTCGCGGATAGCCTCATATATCTTTGCGCTCTTGTCTCTTTGGTAGTGTGTATGAATCAAGTCCATTTCCAAAGAATTGAGAGGAGCATTTCGATAATCGAGAGAGATTGTGACACGCCGCCAGAGGTGTTCCTGTTCACGATATGTGACAAAAAACTTTTCTCTCTTTGATCGATCGCGAAAGTGCATGCTTAAGTTGAGAATCCAGGTCTTCTCAAGTTCATCGTGGATCATAGCATCATACTGCGAGGTTGTCATGGAATGGGTATCTGCGTTTGACAGATTGTCTTGGATGGCACATTCGTCGGCAAGGGTAACTTCGTCGTCCTTTGCTACCACCTGCTCGAACCCACCCTCCTCCGTAGAAGCATGCTCAACTGGGCTCGTCGGCGACAAAGGCTCAGGATCCATGTGTTGAGGGGTCTCATCATGCGGGCTGCCGAGAAAGCCCGGGGCGCTGACACGGGGGTCCGTCAGAGGCTGAGAAATGGATGCCCGGGGCGGCTGGGAGCGGCGGTCAACCGAGACAGCCCTCCGTTCATCTGGTGTAGGGTCAACGGGGGCTAAGTTGGTCCTCCGCTCCGATTGTTGGCGCTTGAAGGTTTGGGTCCGGGGTAAATTGGGGACAACCCTCCGGGACATTCGACGGATTAGGCCGGCCTTTTCGGGGTCCGCCGGGTCGGCATCCGGCTCAGTATCCGAGGGCTGTTCGGCTGGAGGAGCTGGAGTGTTACCAGTGCTCTGCCGACCAAAGAGCTTCCGAAAGAACGTCTGTGTCCCCGACGGAGTTGGGGGTTGTCGAATTGGTGGTGGCTCAGGCGTTGTAACGTCAGCCTGTGCCATGGCCGCGACAACGCGACCGTAAAGAGAACGAAAGTTTCGAATTGTTGCTGGAGCTGCCACCACGTGGGGCAATCAAGGCTAAAGAGCAATGATCAGGTTGACGATGGTCGTTATGATGCAGTTGGTGGGGTGGAGAGTGGTTCAGACGCAGTGGTGAGGAATTGACGAGGAGATTGGCGGTGGCGAAGGTGATGCAGGGACATATGCGAATATGGAGGCCTGCGGGTCTTGTTCTATGGACGAAAGCTGACGCAGGAAGGAAATAAGACAGCTTGAAGTTGCAAGAGAACGGAGGACCCAAGCATGCACGCCGGCATCTAATGATGGAATGATGACTACAGGCACGCTGACCGGGGACAATGAGGGTCAAGGCAGGCCAGCCCGTCGGTCAAACACGCAAGTTTCTGAGATAAGGTGAGCGGAGACGGGAGACCATGTCTCGCCCATGAAGAGTAAAGTCCACGATGTGGTTTTAGTCGTTGTAGCAGCGCCGAGGAGGTTGGGATGTGATGGGTCGGTGAGGTGCGGGTCCAGTATCGTGGAGCGCGGCCGGTCGAGGCGGAGGCGGAGCCGGCTGAGAAGAGTCAGGGAGTAAGACGCGGCGGTGATGGAAGAGATGAGGCGAAAGCGAAGGGGAGGCGACCAGCAATTGGAGCGAGGCTGATGAGAGTTAAGAGCTGTAAAAGCCAGAGCCCACAGACCCGGGTCATGAGAAGGTGGACGAACGACGATGAGATGCACAGCATGTTGGTATTAAACCATGACCTCGATGTCGGCCTACCTTAAGCGGGCGGCGGCGGCAGTAGTAACTAGCGTAGCGGGTATGAAGACCTCAGCAGCCAGTGCGACTGGACGTTGGTGTGGGTGGGCTATGGTGGGTTTGGGTGGACTCGTGGGTGAATGATGACGAGCGACGTGACGGGGGAAGGCGGGCGGAGACTCTGATCGCTGTCCTTGCTCAGGGCGGCCTTTCTGGGCCGTTTTCTCGGGGGACCTGGGAGAGTCCAGAAGTCCAGAAGTCCAGAAGTCCAGAAGTCCAGAAGCCTGCCCAGGCGACAACCGGGCCACCCACACTTCTGTCCGCGGACGCTCAACTCGGACGTCTAGAATGCCAGGAAGCCAGGGAAGCCCTGCTACGCTTCCGGGGATGACGGAGGCTGGGTTCCAGACATACAACAGCGCTTTGCCAGGGGCTCCAGGGCCAGAGAGGGTCAGCTACCTCGCTGACTGGCCAGCAAAGCCACCACTGGCCAACGCCCACGCAGGGCTGTGGCCACCCAACCTCACTGACGGCCCGGGGGAAGGATGCTACCTCGTAGGCTCGTACATCTGACTGGCCTCGGCCTCAACGCGAATCCATCCACGGCCATCCAGAAGACCCTGTCGCCCGTTGCGTCGCCCGTCTCATCGCCTTGTCGTCCTGTCGTCTGTCGTCTGTCGTCTGTCGCCTGCGCGTGCGCCTGCAGATTCATCGAGAGACGGTGACGCTGGCTGGTGGGGATCATCGATGAGCTGGCCCCTCTAGAGTCCCTGGTCTCGTCCCATTTCGTTCACGCTAAGATGATGGAGGAGGCCAAAGGGGCCAACGGGCGATGATGCATCAGGCATGGGAGCATGTCGGGCACTGAGGAGTGAGGCTTTGGATGGATAATTCGCGAGACAAGGGTGTTTGGAAGAAAAGCCAGCTCAGACTGTCAGGTGCTGGGAAGGAGGGTTGAGACGGGAAGCACCTCACACAGAGACACACCCGACAGGGCCGACAACCGCGGGGGAAGGGAGTGCGAGGGGAAAGAGCGAAGAGGCCGAGAAAACCATCGGAACCTGGAAGGGGAGGAGCGAAAGCAACATGACGATGCGGAAAGGGTGGCAGCTTGCATGCCAACCCACGGCAAGCTGCCTTCCTCGTTGCAATTCACTCAAGGCAGGTACCAGCTGAGACGGCTCTGTCCCTGCCTAAGGTACCTCAAGTGTTAAAGGTGACAACTCTAGCAGCTTCATTAGCACTTCTACTTAGCTCGGGTACTGTTCCTCATACGTATCTTGATCGCATTATTGCTTCATGCTGGTTTTCTTTAACATGGCACTCTAAAGTTGCCATCAGCATCTCCAGATCCAACGCTGCCGAAAACTCGACAAGTGGAGGAAGGACCTGACAAACCACTCTGTCGGTGTCGCAAGGGAACCTGGCCCTGTCCAGCTAAGAGGCACCCAACCTTACCACTCCCGAGTCAACCCAATCATAAATCTTACCTCCCCAAGTCCCTATCCATCCATCCTTCATACGTATTTTTGCCTAAGCCTGACCCTCTGACCTCCAAAGCTCGAACCACAAGGCGATCCGTCCGATTCTCTCGCACCGCCGACTGCACACGCAAGCGACGCCATCGAGTTGGGCATCTGGCTTCTGCGGCCGTCACCGCCCAACCCAACAACCCCCAGACCGCATGGCTCTTTGCTAGCTCCGGCACCAGCCCCAGCAGCTTTGTGATGGATCATGGCTCATGATGAGGCGGCCCGAACCGATGGACGACGATGAAAGCCCGAGCTGTGCTGACCTGCTAGGCTCGCCGGCTGAGCTATGTCGTATCCAGCCGCTCGCTCCAGTCTGGTTCCCGTCATCATGTGCATCAGCCGACATGCTGCTGACCGACCGGTTGGCTTAGATATTCGCCGACCTGGGACAGCCGCCAAGGTCATGGCCCGTTTTTCTACTCCCTCGAAGCTCACGCGACGCAACGCAACGCGACGCGACGCACGACTGCTTTGCATTTCGTTTGTCTCGGAAGGCTTGTGGGAACCACAACTAATAAGGGCTAGGTGCGTTTGGGCGGTGAGTTGACATGGTCGCCCACACAGTCCTGGCAGTCCCAATCCCGTCCCGTCCCATCCTTTCCCATCACATCTTGCATCTCGGCTCCTACCCCGGTTACGCCCAGGGATTGATCGATCAAAAGCCGTGCTGGTGGGTTTTAATGTTTTCTTCCTACTTCAGAAGTTCAGCCGTCTTTTTGTGGTTTTTGTAAGAGTTCGAATCCGAGTTCAAGTTCAGCTTATCCCGCCATTGGAGCCCAACCCATGTCGACGAATTGAGCACCAACCCACGTCGTTCATATTACATCCAAGACACAGACGATTACGAAGTACACCTTTAGAAGCACTTCCCTTCGTCTGGAAACTCCATTACGGACGTACAGCATCCTTCCGGACACCTGCGTAGCGTTCTATTCTCTCTCGAATGAAGCACATGGCGTCACACAGCACTCGAAATCTTGCACGAACCGCTCTGTCAGCCCAATGGTATGGTCCAATCCATGAATCCCGACTCCCAAATCCATGGTCCGACCAGAGAAACGTGTGGGGTCAGGCATGAGTGCAGCATCTTCATTGCTTCCACTGATCCAGTGAGGCTGTCCAGTGTTGTGACAGGCTGTCAGCTCGCCATGCAAGCAATGGAACTGCATCCCACCGCTGCCTCAGCGTTGCGATGCTAAATGCTCGGCTCGCCATTCATTGGACCTTTCTGTTGCTGTCCTTCCCTCCCTTGTCGCGTCATAGCGGGCTTTTGCTTGAGCCGCCTCTTTCGGTTCTTCGCACACCCTCAACTGGTTATCAAGGCAAGCTGGGGAACGAATGCCGTGGTTTACCAGAGACTCGCCTACACGGGATACCGGTAGATCCAATAGATCCGGCACAACACACGCACGCTCACCGTCGCACACACACATCCCCGAGGAGCGTCCTAGCCAGCCCAATTATACCAACTAGGCTCGTCCCGCGCTCGACCCCACCGATCCCGCATCCCGGATCGACCGAAACTCCACGAACCAGGACCAGGTCTTGACGCGATTAGCAGACCATTTATCAAGCTTGCTGGGTCTTGACGTTTTAAGAAAAAAAGTGCCTCTTCACTCCCTTCCATCGATTGGGCCACAACATGGCCACATGGCCCTCAAGCTCGCCTTACCGAGACCGACCCAGCACAGTCATCGCGACTTTGGGCAGCGCGCCGATGACCGGCCTCGGAGGACCAGCCAGCTCACTCCTCCTGTCTCGATGATTGACTCAACACCGGCATTGGCATCGTCGGGTCAGCGCGTTGCCGGCCTAGAAGGTAAGGGGACCATCAACCCGAACCCGACCGCCATTGGATTCGCAGGCTGTCATGCCTACCCAGAGCACTATTACATCAATCAGATCCATAAATTAAATAGTGCACGTAGGTGAAGACAATGTCGCTTGTCCAATTTGTACAATTATACACGGAGGTTGCTGGCAACTGCTGCTGCTGCTACTGCTCCTCCACTTCCCCAAATAACCACTGATGCTGCTACTGGGCGTGTTTCTAAAAGTACAAGGATCCACATATTTGTGATAATAGAGTAGGAGTCTTTATGGTTGTTTCCATCTAGGTTTCTTGCCCGGTGCCCAAACGCCCCCAAAAATGCCCTGCGACTTTCCTCCTCTCGTTCTTAGTTAGTGCACATCGGTGGACATGTCACAGGCGTGGACGAGAAGCAAATCAATATTCTCATATCCGTCTAGTCCTCCTCTTCACTGGCGTCCTTCTCGCTCTTCTTTTTTTGAGCCTCCCACTCGCAGATCTTGCACTTGTTGGCCTGATCGCGGTCTAGTTCGGGAAAGACGAGGTCAAAGACTTCGGGGTACCAGGCCACAGGATGACCCTCGATGCCCTCCTTAATATTCTATTGGGTATCTGTTAGTCAAGGTCCCTGCCAGGAACGGGAGCGCAAGGTGTGTGTGGGGGTTGGGGGATAAGCACATACCTGGGGCAGCTCCAGCCAGTCGGACATGTTGTCCTTGGGGAAGATGACGGTCTTGCAGCCTGCACGTCGAGCCGCGACCGTCTTCTCGCGGAGCCCGCCGATGCGGAGGACCTTGCCTGTCAGGGTGATCTCGCCGGTCATGGCGATGGTCGGGTTGACAGGGGCGTCGAGGGCAAGGGAGAGCAGCGACGTGGTCATGGTGATTCCGGCTGATGGACCATCCTTGGGGACGGCGCCGTCGGGCACATGCAGGTGCATCTTGGCCTTGTTGAAGAAGTGGTTCTCCGGGAACTTGTTGACCATGAAGGATTTGGCAAAGGAGTAGGCGATGGTCGTCGATTCCTTCATAACGGTCTTAAGATTACCGGTGATCTCGAGATTTGGCCGCGTGGAGGGTCGCAGAGGCGCCTGCAGAATGGATTCGATGTACATGGCCGCGCCGCCCATCTGAGTCCACGCCAGGCCCATTGAGACACCGGGCGGGCTCACCTCGTAGAGGCGGTCCGAGGTGAAGACAGGGGGCCCGACGTAATCAGTGAGGTTGTCCTTGCCAATGACGACATGCACCGAGTCGGGGACCCTGAGCGCAACACGGGGCTTCTCGGTGGTCTTGACCTCGCTCGACTCGACCGACGCCTCCGGATCTGACACTGTAGCGGCAGAGATCTCATCGGCCTTCTTCCTCTCTGCCTCCTCCAGGGCGGCCTTGCCCTCATCGGTCAACGCATCCTCTTCGGGGAGAACTTCCTCGCCCAACTCCTGGACGATCTTGAGGGCCGATTTCCGGTAGACCTTCTCGATTTGCTTCTTGAGGTTTCGGACACCTGACTCTCGACAGTACGACTTGATCAACTCCTCAATGGCCTCCTCACTCAGCGTCACGTCGGCGTTCTTGAGACCAGCAGCCTCCTTGGCAGCAGGCGCAAGATATCGCTCGGCGATGGCCATCTTTTCGTCCGAGACATAGCCGGAGAGGGTGATGAGCTCCATTCGGTCTAGCAGAGGTCGGGGGATGGTGTCAGTCATGTTGGCTGTGCAAACGAAGAGAATCTTGGACAGGTCGACGGGTACGTCCATGTAGTGATCCAGGAAAGAGTTGTTCTGCTCGGGGTCGAGCAACTCAAGGAGGGCAGACGAAGGATCACCCTGATATCCGCGGCCAATCTTGTCAATCTCGTCAATCAGGATGAGAGGGTTCTCGGTCTGGCACTTCTTCAGGGCTTGGATAATTCGGCCAGGGAGCGCTCCGACGTAGGTCCTTCGATGACCTTTGATCTCGGCGACATCTGTCAAACCACCTACACTGAATCGGTAGTACTCTCGGTTGAGAGCACGCGCGATTGACTTTCCGATGCTAGTTTTGCCAACACCTGGTGGTCCGACGAAGCAGAGAATTTTGCCCTCAACGGTGCCTCGCAGCTTGCCCACTGCAATGAATTCGAGGATTCGATCCTTGACGTCCTTCAGCCCATGATGATCCTGGTCGAGGACCCTGACAGCGTTAGGGATGCCAAAGTTCTCAGGACTTCTCCGACCCCAGGGAATCTGAGTGAGCCAGTCCAAGTAGTTCCTCGTCACGTTAAACTCGGAAGCGGCCGTCTCGAGATGAGCGAGTTTGTTAAGCTCCTCGTCAAACACCTTACGGACCGCGTCGGGCATGGCGAGGTTGTTGGCCTTCTCCTTGAACTTCTCAACAAGCTTGTCTTTGCCGTCAGACTCGAGACCCAGCTCACGCCGGATGCCCTTCATCTGCTCCATAAGCCAGTACTCTCGTTGCCTCTTACTAATCTTACTCTCCACATCTTTGCTGATCTTGGACTGCAGCTGGGCATTCATGAGCTCCTTCTTGAGTACCACGAGTGCCTTCTGCATCCTTTCCTCCACGTTTAGGCAGCCAAGGACCTCCTGTAGCTCCTTTTGCTCTCCGGAAGACACGGCAGCGGCGAAATCGGCAAGCTTGGCCGGTTCTGATGTCACGTTGCCAGTCGACTGGCTCATGGAGAAGGTAGAGATCTGATCTCGGAAGAGGTTGTTCATGGTAGCAACCTCCTTGAAGACATTGACGATCTCATTGGTGACGGCTCGAATAACGGGGCTCTTGGGGTCGTAGGGCTCGTCGGCGAGGTTCTCCACGTTGACCAGGCTAACAGGGTACTTCTTGAGGAACGAAGTAGGCTCATATTTCTCGGCCGCTTGATCAGGCTTCTTCTCCACGGCGCTCTCTTCAAAGCTAGCCACAACGTCTCCCTTCTTCTCCTGTGTAACTTCCTCCTCCGTCACTTTCTGGGGGATCGGTTCAGGGATCGGTTCGGTCTTGGCATCGGATTTCTTAGCGTCCTGGCCGCCGGGAGGCAACAAGCTGGAGAGTCGAATACGGCGATGAGGGTAAAGAATGGCGGTCAATGCACCCTCCTGTCCATGTATGGGAAAAGCACTCGTAATCTGGGCGAACACGCCAACATCATATACGTCATCGACGTTGCGGATGACATCCTCATCCTCGTTTTCATCCTTGAACAGGAAAGCACCGACATACGGCTGGCCGCGCTTGATGGAGTCTGTAATGGCGGTTGCAACCTCGGGATCCTTGATGGTAATCGCCTTGTAGAAGCCGGGGAAGAGGGGTCTTCGGGCGATAGGGATTGCTAGGACCTGGGGGTATACGTCTGGGACGACGGGCTTCTGCAGTGCCTTCTCGGCGGACTTCCGGCCCCGCTTACCGCCCTCACCACCAGAGCCGTCGTTTCCTGAGCCGGATCCTGCGGCACCCCCAGCGGAGCTACCTGCCTTATTGTCCTGCGATTGATTGCCGCCGTCGTTCTTTGCTGAGGCCGATGAGTCGGGACCGGGGTTCTTGGCCTCGGCCAAAAGTGTCTCCTCCGCCTCCTTCCGTTGGTTCTCGAGGTTTGCCTTGGCCTCCTTCTCGGAGAGGGGCTCTGTGGGAGGCTCTATCGCAGAGTCGAAGAAGCTCTTGTCCTTATCCTCCTTCTTGCCCAGCCTAGCAGCCGTCGAAAAGGCCGCGCCGACTAGCCGCGGCGGGAGGGCCGGTAGTCGGCGGCCGCAGATGTGAGAATTCCAATAGGCTGGGGACGAGGCCCATCTTCGTGCGACGACTCCGGGAAAGGCTCGGGATACGTGGGCGGCAGAACGCTCAAGAATCAGGCGCCCGGAGAGGCGTGAACGAGGGATCATGGTCGGCGGGAGCTGTCGGGAAGCTGTGGTGGTGGGATGGAGAGAGGGCAGAGACGTCACCCCCCCCGCGCTGGGCAAAGCAGAAGCGAAGACGGGCAATTAAAATGGAAAAGAAGGAATTTGAGGAGAGGAAGAGAGGGGCGGTTCTATTATCGGGATCGGTCGAGAAGGGGAGGTGTTGAACGCAATTGTGCACATCGCCGGATGTGGAGGCTGAAGATGTGTAATGGCGAGTTCGGACTAACCGTCATCAAAACTTCGGAGAGCTTCCATCGGTAGAATCTCGGCAAATGCCCACCAGCGCTGGTTATCAGATTGCGATATCCTTGTATCGAAGCTTGTCTGTTGAACTGGCTTTCACTTCGCCTGGAATGGTTGCGACTTGAAATTCATCTTTTAAAGGCCTTTTGTAGTACAAGTTAATGGTAATAGGGCGAAGCTGACGTACTGTCCCAATAAATACAGGTTATATTGTAATTGCTTTGCTCATGGAACCGAATAGTGTTAGGACCTTGGATCTTAGATTACCTTGTAAACGCTTGAAGGTCTGTTATCAGAAGCTATGGGCACCTACGCATCCAGTTATGCCTGGAAATATTGCAGGGACTCCAGAATGGCATTATTAATAGAGATTTAAAAAGAAGAACATAGAAACCCAATTAGCCTGACCGCAGCATGCAGAAGGTAGACCTCGGCATAGTAATTGACTCCAGGATTGAACTCGTCATCCCAGAACAAACTCATCGTGCATGTCCTTCTCGTGCAGCGTGTGCTACCCTGTACCACCCCAACCCACTTTCAAGATTCCGCCAGGCAAGAACCGAATCAGGTAGCGACCACCACGCACTGATATTCTCCGAACAGTTCTATTCCAACGACACCTCGTTTTCATCTGGCGTAAATCCCAAACTCCTACCTTTCTCTTGACTCATCACATCTCATCGCCTAAACTAAACCTCTACTTGTACTATCGGAGCCGAGCCGCTCCGCAATTCGTCTTCATGCCGCCCACCCTTCAAGAAAGTGACTCTCCCGCAAAGCTCTCACTCAACACCACAAAAGACGCCGCAAAGCCCGCGAAGAAGAAGGTCAAGAAGGTGATCGCAGATTCATGGGATGACGAGGACTCCTCCGACTCAGAGCCTGGAGCCGAGAAGGCAAACGATGAGGGCGACGAAGACGATAACCTCATATCTACGCCGAAACAGACAACAGCACCCCCGCCAACCCCCCTCTCCCCTGTTGGCGCCTCGTGGACTCCCGCACAAGATGCTCCCGGTTCTCAGGCGGCGCCCGCTGACCCGTCTCGCCGCCCAGAGAAGACGGATGCTGTAGCCCGGCGCATGATTGTTGCAGGTCTAGGCCTCAAGGCGCCCAAGCTGACGGACGAACAGCGTGCCTACCAGCGGTCTGTTCGAGAGCAGGAGAAAAAGCGACGAGAGCAGGAGAAAGCTGCCGAGCAGAAGGCAAAAGACGATGCCGAGAAGGCCAAGGCAGCTGTCTGGGACGACTAGGTTAGGCAAACCGGCAAATCAAAGTCACTCATAGCACAGCACGATGACGGGAAAGAAAGAGAACAAGGACAGCTTGAAAACTGCAGTACCGAAGCTATGCCTATCGGCGGGAATACAGCTACATAAATAATGAAAGGAGCCCACGCCATATTCTGCATAATCATGGCCTCACCATTCAGCCATGGCCCGTATCTAAGCAGGGTCAATAAGGCCCTTCTGGACAGCAGGGCGAGCCAGCATTCGCTTGTGCCAGGCGGTGTAATTCTTGTACTTTGTATCAATCTCAAATTTCTCCATGGTGTCGCCGATAACTGCGACGAGCGTGTTCCAGGGGGCGAAGGCTAGGT
Source organism: Neonectria magnoliae (assembly GCA_037954305.1). NCBI lineage: Eukaryota > Fungi > Ascomycota > Sordariomycetes > Hypocreales > Nectriaceae > Neonectria > Neonectria magnoliae. Next base: position 82,691 of record JAZAVK010000140.1, on the reverse strand, counting down.
CGGCGTATGTGCTGAGGACCAGTATGTTAGGGAATGCAGGTAATAGAGAATACGGGGCTGGCGACATACCATTTGCCACCGACAAGCCACTCCTTGCCCTCGAGGATTTTGTCGAGGACCTGGACAACACGAACCATCTGCTCCTGGTAGCGCCCCTTGGCGGAGGGCACATCCTCAGGATGGAAGAGGTAAAACCAAGCGGCCTGGCCGTAGTAAGGGCCCTGTTTGCAAGGTCAGCCGGTGTTCTGTCGGGTTTGTTCTCATTAGTTGGAAATATGCTCTCTCACCTGACCAGACATCTGAAAGTGCAGGTACTGCTTCAGCTGCCACTTCTCCGGGGCGGAGGTGAAGGTAAGCTTGTGCTCCTTATCGTAGGTGTCGATGAGGTACTCGATGATGGCACCCGATTCCCAGAGGACAAGGCCGGTGTTGGGATCATCGATGGCGGGCAGGCGGCCGTTGGGGTTGATCTTGGTGTAGGACTCAGCCTTGGGGTTGGTAATCGGAACCTGCGAAAGGAGGCATTGTTAGGAGACTCTGGTCTCGGTGATCCTGGGGAATGAGAGAAACATACGGCGGTGTAGGGAATTCCAAGCTCCTCGAGGATGATGATGACCTTCTTAGGGTTGGGTCCCTTGCCTGGGGTGGTGGTTAGATGAGAAGTGAGATACCAGTACACAGAAGGTTGTTGGCATACCGTGGACCCAGATGGTGATGGGCTTAATGTCAGACATGGTTGGTTTGATGTGAGAGATGTAGTTAGTGATGGGGGTAATGGAGAGCTGAGGGAAATATCAGATTGAATTAATTGATTGACTGAATGGTTTACTTGTTGATAATTTTGTTAATGTTGTCAACGTTCCCTCCTCTTATACTCTCTTGACCTATTCCACAACATGATCACAACATGACGGACGACTAGACCACGGCGACTTCACTAATACCTGACTGCGTTGCTTTCTAATCTCGGACAAATCATTGCGGAGTATGATTTGGAAACAACAACATCGGTAGCATAAGCGGTCGGATTCCGGATCGGATCTGACGTCTGTGTCTTTGTATCTCTCGATGCGCGCGGGAAGTACGAGTAGCCCTTTTTTTTTTTTTTTCCGTATACTAATTAGTACCGCATGATGGTGGGGCAATTAAGTTCATGGGATGGGGCATCATGGGCGCGCGTGTGCTGACTAAGGAGCCGCCCGCTACCCAAACCGTGGGCGTTTGAGGCTCCATCATGAGGCTAAAGCCCGCGGGACGCCGGCGGTTAGCCCGACTCGGTTGTTGCTTGTCAAGAGCTGGAAACGTCTTCGTCCGTCTCCGTCCGCGCTGTATTGGCTGTCGGGGGCCATCGATTGGACGAAGTACGAACGAGAGCCGGCCGGGGGGAGTGATGCTGTTGCATTGGAGGTATAAGTCGCCCGTAAACCGTCCGTGTCTCGCCCCATCACGGCCGTTCAACAACCTCCACACTCCTCACCTTCTGCAACAGCGGAAGCTTCTTCCCCCCCTTCATCAGCACGAGCTGCTTCTCCAGGTCATCGCCCTTATCGCCGTCTCCCCCTTCCTCTCCCGCATACCGGACCGCCACCGTCACGCCCTCAAGCCCCATCTCCTGCGCCGCCTGGTTCCACAGCAACTGCTTCACCTCGCCCTCCTTCGAGCAGCACACGTACCCCAGCGCCGCCGCAGCCCGCAGCTCCTCCTGCACCCCGCGCGTCGCCGGCTTCTCGCCCACGAGCAGGCCCAGCGCATCGCCGGCGCCGCGCCACCCCGGCGGGGCCTCGGCCCGCGCGCCCTTGAGCTCCCGCACGTACATCGGGCTCGGGCTGCGCGCCCCGGCCTTGCACTGCACGAAGACCTTCAGGGCGTCGTCCGTCGTTGGGAGCGTCCACGTGCCTAGCAGGTCTAGCCCGCGGTCCGACGCCCCCCCGACGCGCTTGAGGAAGAAGCCGTACTGCGAGAGCGTCTCGGCGACTGTGTACTCGTAGTGCGTGCCTCTGTAGACCGTTGATCTCTTGTTGAGTCGCGTGCGCTCGACGTAGCTGAGGAACGTGGCCAGGTCTGAATGTTCCTTGGTGGGCGACGGATATATTAGCTTCCTAGCTGTTGTTGAGCTGGCCCCATTGACGTCGCTGAGGAACCTTCGCCCGCCAATTGTCGCTGGTAGATGACTCGTAGAGAAATGGAATTTCCGTATGGCCCTTCCATAGTTACGGCAAGAGACCAGCATCGTTTCATTTGTGATCACCGCTAATGTGAAGCTGGCTGTATGTTCGACGTCTTTGTCGTCCAATCCGAGCAAAATTCGGGGTATGCATAAATACGATATAACCAACTAACAGAATCATAGGTCAACCACCATTAGTACTCGCACAACCTGACCACATCCTTCACTCGTCGCAGTCGACATCAACAAAATGGAAACAAGAGCAAATTGTCTATTATATCCATTGATTCCCCATGATGTCTCCTTGTACGCCTATTGGAACACGACTCATGATGTACTATGCAACAAACATCCATATTTGACTGACTCGGCTAGCGCCATCTTCATACACGCTCGTCATACAATTAATGTGTAATACCAACATAGAAAACGAAAATTTCCAGTCTGGCAACAAATATCTGCTCCTCTCTAATCATAGCATATCTCCTGAATTTGATAGATTCGGCGGGAGCATGGTATTCACCATTCGCATCGCTGGTTGAGGCGGTGCTTTCTCTCTCAATCGCTCATCCCGTGATCTGCTCTGGCCGATCCGTCGCACCCTGGACTGCGGCCTCCGCAGGGGAGGCTTGATCATGTTCTCCAGGAAGAATGCGCTTTCAGTGTGGCCTGTGTTAGGCCGCTCGTCGTCAGCATCTGAGAAGCCTCCCATGTACTCTTCGTCGGAAGCAATGTCTCCAATCTGTGGTTGATAGGAAGCTGGGGCAGACGGCGAAGTGATGGACCGTGAATGGAGACCGGGCCGTGCAGACAGAGGTCCAACTGCACTGAAAGCACCCGGATTCATGGTGTTGGAGCCAGGATCCCTTGACATGACTGGGGAACGGTCTGTGAACCCATTTTGGAATGACGTGTTGTTCGACGCTTCATGTAAAATTGGCAGGATTTGTTCGTCATATAACTCCGCCCCTGATTCAAACGACTCGGGAGTGAACTCAGTAATAGTTCTCGAGGACCTCCCATCCTCATCTGTTGTTGGGCTCGATGGTTCGTCAAAGAAGTCGTCGAGGCTATCCAGCTTCGTCACTAAGTCACCAACGTGAACGTCGCCGCGGCCCTCGTCAGACAGCATAGTCTCGGTCCGCTCCGATGAGCCGAAGTAGCCATACGGGAAGTCATCTGCGTGGAACTCTACTTCAGGTGTCGGTGTAGTCTCTGGTACTATGCCTTCTGATCCTTGGTACGTGTAGAATGCGGCATGGATATTCGCACGTGTGGCCTCCGTCTTCTTCGCAGGAATTGGAATTGCCCAACCAGATGCTTCTGGAATACCAAAGAGGCTCTGAGTACGCTCATACTCCTTGCGAATGGCCTTCGATGTCGATCGTGTCATGCTCATTCTTAAGTGGTGCTTGTCCATGTGATTCCCAGACATAGTCATAATGTTGTCCAGCACCTCGAGCGCCTCCATGCAGAACTCGGTTTGCAAGAGGCGAAGCAGCGGCGAGATGAGATCGGAACCATGCCCAGCGAGCTCAGGTTTCCGCATATCTACATCAGGAATTGCCACGCAGAGGATTCGCATTGTCTGAATTTTGACCCAGGAGAGCGAGTTCGTGAGCAGCCCGATGAGGAATGTGACCATCTGGAAATCTAAACGAGGCAGAAAGTATTCTCGCAGGGCTCCCCATAGTTCAACAAGGAAGTCCTTACTGCTGCCGATGCCATGAGACTGCCGGGAAACGAAGTTATGCAAAGCATCGGCGATGCCCGAGTATCCTTGACGATCAGCCTCTTCTAGAAGAAGATTCGCCGTTCGCGAAACTTCTTCTCCAGGGCTGCCTCGCTCCATGTCGTTCAAGAAACGGGGAAAATTTGCTAGCAAGGTGAAGAAAAGTCGATGGTCATCGCCAATCAAGTTGTCACTAGGGAGTTGGACCAGTTTATCCATCATGTCGAGAGTTGGCTGCCAGCACAGCGAAGATCTTAGCCCCTTGTGAAGCAAGGGCTGAACGCCTTCGAATACGCCATCCCAGCGTTCGGGTTGGCCGCCAGCCAGTAGTCTGCGAACATCATCCATCTGGAAATCCACCTTGGTGAAGAACTTGTTGAGCATCTCGACTGCCTCCAAGAATTCTCGCTCGTTGATGGATTCTAGACAAGCACAAGTCGTCCAAAATAGCTGAGGGAAATCAAGCAGATCATCGGCATCCAACTTGACAATCAATGTTTTCAGGGTTGTAAGAATCTCCATTGAAAACGACTGGATTTCGGGGTCATCATCGGCAATCGTGTTGGACAGTCGTGCCAGCATGTCTCCAAGCATATACTGATCAACAGATGTGAGGACACACCTGAAGATTTGGAATGAGCGACAAGCGAGATGTCGGACGGGGCAAGACGTCGCCCAAGTTAGAGACAGTCGGGCCCACTGCTCCTTGATACCGGGAAATGTCATCTCAAAGGTGCCGATGACTTCTGCAGTGAGGAATTCCATGCTCGGAGGAACTTTGTTGTCGTGGTCATCGACCTTCCCGTTGCTGTCCTCGTAACCCCAAACTACTGACCGGTCATGCCGTCGGATCAAGTCGATCAGATCCTCAATCGATTTCTTGTCCCCTTCTTGGGTACGGTCATCGACCTGCGAAATGACCAATTCGTGTATCAAATGGACCAACATCTCGCGGGCCTGTTCCTGAACAAGCGGAGTGTAGTGATCCCAAAGGACAGTGACGACCTGGAGGAGAACTGGTACGTTTTCTTGAGTGAGATGAACGGGAGACACCATCAAGTCAACAAGCAAGATGAGAGACAACTGCCCCAGGGAGAAACCGGCTTGCTTGGTCCCGACTGGAAGAGCCTCAGCGAGATCGGCGCAGTAAGGCAGTAGGCTGATATCTGGTGGGGGCGGGATAGCATCTCTCTTCTCGTTGGGAACCATGGCCTTTGGCGTGATCTGCATCAGCAGGAACTCGACAACCTTAATACCTGGCGTGCTGTTCGTGGTGGACAAGAATACGACGATCTGTTTCGCATATTCTACGAAGTTCTGCTCGCGACGCTCGAGGCACAGCTGCATAATAAAGTCAAGGACCAAGCGAACGTTCCCGGGATGGGGGCCGGTGGCAAGGGCCTGCCACAGGGCCTGTACCTCATTATGCAGGGCTCCGCTGGATTTGATGGTAATCTCCAGTAGATTGGCCAAGAGAACATAAGATTGGGCTGTAGGACCGCCATTCGGATCCAGCTTCAGCTCAATGGACTGGATCCAAGGTAGCACAACAGCAACCACGTTTCGTTGGGCGGCTGGCTGCAAGTCCTTGAAGTACAGGGTGAACTCGGAGAAGATGTGGAATGCGAGTTCCGTGTGTTGCTTGGCGAGACGCTTGGATATCTCGAATTGCGCCAATTTGTACACGGCCTGGGTTTTGTCTGAGATGCTAATGTCAAAATCCTGAACCTTGGAATTGCGTTGTTGACGGGCTTCTAAGGACCGCAAGACTGTTGCCGATTTCGACCTGATCTCGCTCTGATCGTTGCCTAGTGTAAAGAGACAGAGGCCGAGGAGTTTCCAAAATGGACATGGGTAGTCGATGTGATTTTGGAGTACTTGAGTGACAACAGCGAAGTAGCTTTCAAGTACCTTTGGGACGTCCGCAAGGTAACATCGCGCAATGCAGTGTTCCAACAGGTAAGGGTACTCTTGGTTGTGGACGATCAGGTTCTCCAGAGCTCTCCTTCCAATCACATTCATTCGATCGCTCCCCGAGTTGAAGATGGCCTCTATCCAGGCCAACATTCGACGGATGTCAAATTGCAAAATAACGCCGCTCTCGGTAGTGATGCTGATTGATCCCCCACACAATGCAGCCATAGCACTCAGCGCCGCAGTTCTGAGATTCCTCTTCTCAATTTCCATGGCTGCAGTGACAGTGCCTTGTTCACCCAGCGTCTGCTGATCGATGAGAGACTGGCGCATGGTGTCCTCACGGGCCCGTATCTGGTTTTGATTTGGCGAGAATCCACACCAGTCTTCCATCAACGAGAAGGCAGACTTGCGAGCCTCAAACGTCATCCACCGCGAAGGGTCTTTGGTCCGGTTGATGCCTTCAAAAAGGGCTTCCATCAATCCACAGTAGTGGCGTCGGAGCTTTTGGAATTCCCAGTCCATCTGTACTTCTCCATCCATCAGGAAGAGCTTAAGGTCTTTAGTATATGAAGTGAGGTTGCTGAGAAAGAATTCAGAATTATAGACGTCAGGCTCATTGACGAAATGCGACGTTAATTTGAAGACGTGCGTAATCTCGGTTCTCAGGAGGTCCATCTTGCGATTGCGCCGCGGGCTGCTGTTGGTTCGCTGGTGCATTCGGGCACGCGCTTCATCGTTGCATCTTGATACTTGACCCTGGAGTTCCTCAAGCAAGGTTCGGTAGATGTGAATATTGATAGATCCCATGGCAACGACGACTGCGTCACGCACAGAGCCCGAAGAGACAGAAAGAAGAGGAATCAAGTACTTGAACAGTGTCCGTGCTGTAACAATCTTGTCCTTCGAAATCACCCTCGAGCCCTTCCGGACGTGTTGGGGATCTTGTGGGGCTGGAGCAGCGCCGGGGTCTGCGAGGGTGGTACAGGCAAAGATCAGGTACAACTTCCATTGTTCCACCATTACCTCTGGATGCGCCGTAGCAGGTCTTCCTGCCAAGCGAGCACTTCCTGGGTCGCCGTTGTAGTAAAGACCACGAGATGGCTCAGAGAGGTACACGATCGGCTTATACATCTGCAGAATGCGGTTACAGATGAGATCCCGGCAGATGGTGACGGTGAAGGGACATTGATCGTAGGCGATCCGAATGAGATTGGGGAAGACCTTGAACCACAAGGTTGTGTCGTAAGAGACGTCGCTGGCGCACAGCTCAACCAAAGCACCCCGATTGTTCGTGTTCTGAAGGCCTCGCTGCAGCCTACTGCGTTCTGCCACGGAGAGTTGTTCGTCGTTGAAATCCATCACCTTGCTGGATTCGTTCTCGAGGATGTCAATGAGCCTCATGTTATCTTTCTCCCCCGAAACGTCTTTCCCAAGAGCAATGTCAAACTCAACAATGAGCCTTAAAACTGTGACGGCAAAGTGGCGAACTCTTCGGGACTGTGAGCAGAGGAAGAACAGTCCATGGGCCTCCGCTTGATCAACCTCGGCCCAGATGCTAGACAGATCAAGTTTCAGACCTCGTTTGTCGGATGCAGTGGTATCGGACTGATCCATTGCGACTTCCCTAGTCTTCTGCCTTATCTCCTCGATCCAAATCTGCAACAGCTCCACATAGAGCCTCAGAGTGTTCTCGATATGGCCATGACCAAGCATTCCACCATCAGACATGGTGGAGTAGCGATCGTCAAAGTTGAAGATGAAGCGGGCAAAGCCCATTGTTACTTGCTGAGCATGAGCTTGTCGAGCAATTGCTTTCAAAGAGTTTGCCGAAGATTCGGCAATATTGTATTGTACATGGGCCGTGCCAGTGCATAGCAAGTTGATCAAAGAATTGAAAGGAATGTCAACAGAGAGGCAGCGTGGTAACGCCTGTACTGCTACGTGGAGAAGTTCGTAGAATGCCTGCTTCTGATCCGAAGCATTCTGATGGTCATCTTTGCGAGAGAAGGTGAATGTCTCGGTGATTGGGGTCTTGGGACCCGGACTATTGAACTTCTCGTCCAATGCAGCCTGGCCGCCAAATGTATTGTCGCAGATGATGGTGATCTTGCCAAGGATTGTGCAAAACTTGAGATAGACTTCTCGGACGGCGTCACTCAAAACGTGAGTGAGCACAGGGCGCGTGACGTATTCCTCTTTAGGGGTATTTGTAAGATTTGAGAGAGGGGAGTTGTGGGGTGACGAAACAGCGGGAGAGACGGCAAACCGGTCTGTAGATACGGTGGGGGTTTCGTAGGTGTGCGGAAAAGGCGGTTGGCCCTGTTCTCCCTTCTCCAAGTCGGACATGATGTAAAGAAAAGCTCGGATACCAACGACGATCCTGTCAGGATCCAGCTGCTCGACTCTTAGCTCCTTATTGGAGGTAAATAGATCGGCATTGATGAGAGGAAACACGACAGTTCGGAAGCAGTGTTCCGGATACTTGAAACCAACTATTCGGATGATTTGGATCAAGGGCTCGGTGCAGACAGTGTCGGAGGCCACCAAGCTCCGCTTTGAAGAAGGTAGGACCAGCTTCATAATCTCGTCGATCTTTCGGGTAGCGCTCTGAGATGTGTCGTTTGTGCGGTATAGGTATGTCCAAAGCAGTCGAGAAATGACCTGCAGGCAAAGAGGTTTGGTGAAGCGATCCTTGGTCTTGGTCTGCAAGGGGAGAATAAGCTGAAGCCACTGGGAGGCAAAGTTGTCTGGCGACGAAACGCAGAGCATCGTTGCGGTGAGTGGGAAGGCGACATTCCAGTGTCGTGGTTTCATGAACATCTGAGCAAGGCGAGGCCCGATGGCGGCGAGAACTTCGGCCCATCTTGGATGCATGAAATGGCTGTTACTGGCCTTTCCAGCGATAGGGAGCAGCAGCATGTCCAGGACTTGGCAAAAGGCGGTCTTAACCCTCTGGCCATGAGATTTGCTGAATAGGCGGCCAAGTGAGATTAGAAAGTCGCATGACTGCTCCCATGCTTCCTCTGGCGAGATCTTGATCCTGAGATGCTTCATGCCACCTAGAACCAGTTCGACTTTTCCCTCGGCATCTCGACCCGAAGACGATGTTGGGCTTTTCACCACCCGCTCCTGAAGGGAGCTTTCCAAGTCTTCCAGAAACCTCCTAGTAACGCTGGTGAAATTGATGTGGCTCATGTAACCGAGAAGCTGAGAAAAAAGGTTCCAGTTGGCAAGCTTTAGAGGCGATATCATCAATTGCTCCGTATCGGCAATCTTGAGTTGTCCAAAAATTATGCTCTCCAGCTTGTCCTCCATCTCGGGGGTAATGCAGGCGAGATTGCTCTGCCTGATGACCTCCAGCAGGACCCGGCACAAAATGTATATCGAAACGGCCGATCGGCGCTCGGCTTGAGCAACAAATTCTTGCCTCGCGGCGAGAGTGGGCGGGAAGACGCCGTCAGGGCCTCCAGAACCTGGCGGGCCGGCCTGCTGCACAGGCTCCGTGTTCCTTCGTAAAAGAGGGCCTCCTGGTAGCATGCTTCGTGATTGTTGAGCATGACTCCGGGCTTCGTTAGCGGCGTCGCTCTTGCTTTTCCTCCATAGCATCATCGAATCGATTAGGGCCTTCGGTTTGGGGCTCGCAATGTGGCCGAGGGCGACAATTAGCTGGTCGAAGGCGGGATCGACACCAGGACCGCAGATTTGTTCGATATTGGGTTCGGGTTCGAAGGGCACCGTGACGCACTCCGTTAGCTTCTCTTCGGCTTGTGCTATGAACTACAACGGGGTCAGCCAGAGATGGTGAGGGTGGTTCACACTGGTACCAGCACTGACCGAGGTGAACAAGACGTGCAATGCATACTCGCCAACCGTCTTTTGGTCATCCTTGTGGTGACGGGAAGACTGAGAATGGTGAGGAGCATGGTCACGCCTGGACTTGCTGTGCATACGCTCTAGCTTGCGATGGGTTGCGCCGAGAGGGGACAGGTCGGCGGCGGAGGTGGAGCGGTCCATCTGGATGGTGCTGCCGGAGACGGATGTAGGCGGCCGTGATGGATAGGAGGCATCGCCATCGATGCGGGCAGCGACTGACTGCATGTCCGGACGGTCGAGACTGGCGCCGGCGGCAGCAATCATTTGAGGGCTGAGGGGGCTGGATTTGGCGCTTGCCTGGCTGCCATTTCTCGAGTGCTGGATGCCGTGGACGATGGAGGTTTGGCGGTGATGGCCGTAGTTGGCGATCTTGGGGTCGACAACGCGCTCGACGACGCCTCCGATGGCTCCTCGCGAGTGCGGTGCGTGGATGCGCGGCGACGTCAAGGGCGGGGGCTGCGAGATCTTGTCGACCGAGGAATCTCGCGAGTGCGAAGGGCGATGAGGCGGGTCAAGAAGAGCGGGACGGAGGGTTCGGTCCCAGCTGGCCTCGTCCTCATCCTCTTCGTCGAGTCTTGAAACGGACCGGGGAGAGAACCTAAGCGGATCCTGCAGGTGGTCCGGCAGCGGCTGCGACGGCAACGGCACTATTTGGTGTCACAAGGGGCTGTCAGCGATCATGTCCTTCACCGAGCGAGCCATGCCTCGTCTTTGGCCGTGGAACTTGGCTGGGGGAGGGCCCAAGGGCGAGGTTAGCTGCAGCCTAGCTCCGGTGGCAAGCGCTGTCAGTTTGACGCGACGCTGGGCGGTGCCGCAACCCAACGAGGGCATTCCCGCTGTGCAACGCAGGTACGCACGTTCGCAGGGCGGGACGAGGAGGAGGGGCGGGAGGCTGATGGCGGGCACACACACTTATAGGTCGTCGACTCACCCATTTCAACTCGGATATAGCCGCAGTCCCATGATCTTGGGCTGTCGGTCGGTCCCAGAGACAAGCTGGCAAGCAGGACACTTGGGTAGGGCACGATGCGAAGTCTGGAAGCGAGGGGACAACCGCACGAGGAGCGGCGGAAGGTTGGCTGGTAAACATGGAAAACGGCACATGCACGCAATTAGGTGGACAGCCGACTTTGGACTTGGGCATTGGCGACAATGACGCTACCGTCCGAGCGCCGAGCCTGGGTGGGCTCTCTCCCAGGTCCGCTGGATGACGGCGGCGGGTCGGCGGCCAGAACTCTCGAGAATCAACAAGGGATCAATCAACAAGTAACAAGTAACAAGCAACAACCAGAGGCTGCAGCTGCAGCGCGACCAGCGCGACCAGCGAAGAATTTCGGCCTTCCCACGTCCTCGGCATCCATGCAAATCTGCAAGGGCCACGGCCTATCAGCGCCTTGCCGTGAGACATGGGCAGAAGACGCGCCACAGCGGGCGATCCATTGGCTGGGAGAAAAGGGGTCTGGGGTCGGGAGATCTTATCTGGGTTAAGTACCCAAGTACCTGGCTGCCAACGGATAGGTCGTAAGGCTATGGACAAGAAGATGATTAATTATTAGTGATGGTGTGGATGGACAGCATGACGCGCTGAGATTTTGAATAGCCCGTATCGTACAATGTAGTGCGTTGTCATCCACACTCTCAAGCTTCGACGAGCGTGGTGAGAGCCAAGAGCTTCATGCCATGCTGCTGGGGGAAGAATGATGACCGCGTGCGTCAAGCCCAAATCCTGTTCAATCAAAAGGCTATGCTTGCTTGATTTCCTGGCCCAACCAGGGCATGAGCACCATCTTGCTATGCGGCAGTTAGCGGATGCCTCACCTAATTTGAATTGTCATCTTTGTACGAAGATGTGCCCGTTTGTTGACTGGATGGTGGGTTCTGTGTGAATATCATGTCCGTAATTAGTAACTGAGGTCGATTGCGCTTTGACAGCCCGCCACGCCGAACTTACTTCTGAATGATATTCCACGGGTCCCTTTTCTACCAGGGCATACCCACTACTAATCACGGATGCCTATCGTGCTCTTTCGAGATAGATGTGACGCAGTTAGACCATTCGCTCATTACTCGAGTCAGTGGACCAACGGACGACATCCAGAGCTGTGAGCGCCCCGCCACTGATGAAGCAGGATCTCGGATACGCGGTGGGGTGTCTCACTCTGACAGCCTCAATACCAATGATATCACAAATAGTCGCGAAATCCTAGGTTTAGTCTAGGACGGTAGTTGAATTGGAGCCTGGTGACAATTACCTAGACCTAGAGCGCATGCTCTCACGAACCCGGGTAACTTGGCCACGGCACCATGCAGTTTTTCTCCCTTATAAAAAGGGCATCCATCGAAGAGCGAGAGGGAGGAGAAAACGAGCCTTCGTCTTGACGAGCTAGGCAAGCAAATTAGACTACGGCAAGGATACGCATTATTACCATATGGAGTACTGGAATCCATATAATGCTGGGCCAACGACCCCTACAGAACGGCTCACCTTCGTTGCCCAAGCAGCCGGATGGGGAAACTAGGAGACAGGACACACATCACTTGATGCGTATGATCTTCTGGAGGAGTCATTAATTTGCTTATTTATGAAGGACGCTCATAGTTCCAAACCCTCAGTATTAAGGTCTTTGACCTACCGATCAACTCCGAGGACTATCAACAAAGTCCGGGATCCGGATACGGGACTCCCGCCCTCGGGACCTGGTGGGCCTTGATACCGAGTATCCGTAAAGCGGCGTGCCCAAGGGGAGGAGGAGCAGAGGGGTTGCGCTGTCTAGGCTGGGGTGATAGCCAAACTAAAAACTACCGTATGACAGGAAAGACACCTCCTCCGACTGCCTACCGACTTACTTATGTATGACGATTGGAACTGGCGGCTTGTTCCGATTCCTAATTACGAGTGACGGAGCAGATCCGTAGGCTGGCGGAGAACCAAAGTCCGGAGATCGGCCGGGAGGGATGGAGGGGTAACCGCGGCACCTTGCCATAAATGCACGCACTAATCAATTATTCCGTACGCTGTTCCTCTCACTCGCCATGGCAGAGCGAAAACTATTCCGAGTAACATGGCCTCTTTTGGTCGTGTTAGAGTGACTACCTAGCCAGTTAACGTAGAGCGTGGATACCATTACCGAATGAAGCCATGGTTTCTCCGAATACTGGGTGCGGAAACTGTCCACTGTCAACCCGCATGCTTAGGACCCGCGAGTATCAGGCCGTTGATAAGGGACCGCAATAGAAGGCAATGGAAACGCGTCGGATCAGGCACCCGAAACACCGACTTGACGAGTGATTGCAGTCCCGCGGCTGAGAGTCAGCAGGAGCATTATCCATTTGGAAGGCCGGCCTACGGAATCATTCACCGAATTCCTGCTACTGTGGAGAATGCGTGTTCGTTTTCGGAACCCCGGAATTTGGGTTGCCCGAAGACGGTGTGAATCTACCTCAGTACGCAGCATGAAAAGTAACCAAAGATTCTAGTAGTAATTAGGGCATGGCGAACACAACGAAAACATGGATTCGGGGATGGCACCACGTTCACCGAGCGAGAGCGGGCATGCCCGAAGGTCCGGGGTCCGGCCTCCGTCAGCGTTTCCGGGTCTGTACGTACAATGAAATATATCTACGAGGTACGAAGTACAAAGCACGAATATAACCACGATTACAATGAAGAACAAGTCGGGTAAGACAATGCGCAGGTAGCACTGCCGCCCTCCTCCATGGCCGTCGCTCGACCCAGCCAAGGATTTTCCCGAGTTCTGTTGGTGCACCAGGCGGGTGATAATAGATATCTGGCTTACCTGAGCCTAAGGAACCGCCAGACGACCCTGGATGCTGCGCGCTAAGGTACCTTAGAGGGCAGTGAGGAAAATGGCACCTGGCGGCTGTGTGCGAACCCTGTATTCCGTGAGGCTATGGGTACCTAGCGCACGGATTGCAAGAGACCTGCCGGACTTTGGCCTCATGTTGATTCCGCCAGATAAAGCAGCCGACCCATTGCTGCCGCCTTTTGTCTTGGAGCCAGATTTCCTTCTCACCCGTTTCCTTCTATTCCTTTCATGTTCAAGTTGGGATTCGCAGCCTAGATTGCCTGCCACCATCCCGTCCGACTCGCTGTGTCGGGGCTCGTGAGTCGCTTCATCCATCTTCCCAAGGCCGAATTGCCGAGTGTTCGTCCCGGCCACGTTACGGACTTAGTGACAGACGTGTCTGCCAGGCAATTTGCGCCACATCACGCCCAAGCCGCTGTCCTTCCCCCCCCCCGCCTCCTTTCCGATTGCCGATCTACGGGCGACTTTTCCACCTGTGACCGAGGCGACATCGCATCTTCCAAGCGCTTCCCGCACCTCTCGACTACCGAATTTGGCGCGGCCGATAATATCAGCTCCTACAACGGCAGTTGGCAACTCACCTTTTGACCTTATCATCATCCACCGCCGTCCCCTGCAGTGCGCTCCGGTACGCGCTCGTGCTCGCCATCATCCCAAGACACCATGGCCGAACTTGACACGCTGGACGTCATCGTCCTAGGGGCCATCCTCCTCGGAACTTTGGCATACTTCACCAAGGGCAAGGTATGGGGCGTCACCAAGGACCCCTACGCCAATGCCTTCGCTGCCGCCAACGGCGCGAAGCCAGGCCGCACGAGAGACATCGTCCAGAAGATGGAGGAGGAGGGCAAGAACTGCCTCATCTTCTACGGCTCCCAGACCGGCACTGCCGAAGACTATGCCTCGCGTCTTGCCAAGGAGGGCAAGAGCCGCTTCGGTCTCGAGACCATGGTCGCTGACCTCGAGGAGTACGACTTTGAGAATCTGGATACTGTCCCCAACGACAAGGTGATCATGTTCGTTCTCGCCACCTACGGCGAGGGCGAGCCCACCGACAACGCCGTTGACTTCTACGAGTTCATCGCTGGCGACGACGCCTCTTTCTCCGAGGGTAGCGATCCCCCTCTCGGTAACCTTAACTACGTCGCTTTCGGTCTCGGTAACAACACGTATGAGCACTACAACTCCATGGTCCGCAATGTCAACAAGGCTCTCGAGAAACTCGGCGCCCACCGCATCGGCGAGGCCGGCGAGGGCGACGATGGCGCTGGTACTATGGAAGAGGATTTCCTGGCTTGGAAGGACCCTATGTGGGCGGCCCTGGCTGAGAAGCTGGGCCTAGAGGAGCGCGAGGCTGTGTACGAGCCAACCTTTGCCATCGTCGACCGCGACAACTTAACCGCCGAATCGAGCGAGGTTTACCTTGGTGAGCCAAACAAGATGCACCTCGATGGAACCGTCAAGGGACAGTACAATGCCCACAACCCCTACATTGCCCCAATTCCCGAGTCCAGAGAATTGTTTACCGCCAAGGACCGGAACTGTCTCCATGTCGAAGTTGACATCAGCGGATCCAACCTCAAGTACGAGACTGGAGACCATATTGCTGTCTGGCCCACGAACCCTGGCGAGGAGGTTGACCGCTTCCTTAATATTCTCGATCTTTCAGACAAGAGGCACAGCGTCATCAGCGTCAAGGCTCTGGAGCCTACTGCCAAGGTGCCTTTCCCGACCCCCACTACGTACGATGCCATCCTCCGTTATCATCTCGAGATCGGTGCCCCTCTTTCGCGTCAGTTTCTCTCTACTCTCGCCGCTTTTGCTCCCAACGACGAAGTCAAGGCCGAGATGAACCGGCTCGGCAACGACAAGGATTACTTCCACGAAAAGACTACCCCTTACTACTACAACATCGCTCGTCTGCTGTCTTCTGTCAGCAAGGGTGCCAAGTGGACCAATATCCCCTTCTCTGCCTTCATCGAGGGCCTGACCAAGCTCCAACCCCGTTACTACTCCATCTCGTCTTCCTCGCTGGTGCAGCCCAAGAAGATCTCCATTACTGCCGTTGTCGAGTCGCAGATGATTCCAGGACGCGAGGATCCATTCCGAGGTGTCGCAACCAACTATCTCCTGGCCCTGAAGCAGAAGCAACACGGAGAATCCAACCCTCACCCGTACGGCCAGACCTTCGAGATTGCCGGCCCCCGAAACAAGTACGATGGTATTCGCGTCCCTGTTCATGTTCGCCACTCCAACTTCAAGCTGCCCTCCGATCCCAGTAAGCCCATTATCATGATCGGACCAGGAACCGGTGTTGCCCCTTTCCGCGCCTTTGTCCAGGAACGTGCCAAGCAGGCCAAGGATGGTATCGAGGTTGGACGAACCCTGTTGTTCTTCGGCTGCCGAAAGGCCTCCGAGGACTTCATGTACGAGTCCGAGTGGGCGGTAAGTTTTATGATACGACCATTATTCGTACTATGCTGATGCACCTTGTAGGAATACAAGGAGGCCCTTGGTGACAAGTTTGAGCTCATCACTGCATTCTCGAGACAAGGTTCCAAGAAGGTCTACGTCCAACACCGACTCAAGGAGCGATCGAAGGAGGTCAGCGAACTGCTATCGCAACGGGCTTATTTCTACGTCTGTGGTGACGCCGCGAACATGGCACGTGAGGTCAACAATGTCCTTGCCCAGATCTTGGCGGAAGGACGCGGTGTCTCAGAGGCCAAGGGCGAGGAAATCGTCAAGAATATGAGGGCAGCCAACCAATACCAGGTACGTGATTCATCAGAAGGCTACGGACGATCGCCATCCAGAAGCGGTCATGTCCCGGGCAGCCCCCCCCTCTTGTAAAGAAAAGAAAAAATCGCTGACTGGTTCGCTCACAGGAGGATGTCTGGTCGTAAAGAAGCGGTAAGCACGCGGTGCCCCATTGGGATGGTGGGCATGGCAAATGCCTATCAGGTTTTACGCCACCAAGGGCGAGCCCTGCTCCCCAGGGAAACTAAGATGACCGTATATGAACTAGAACTTCATTTTTACTGGAGAAAGAGATGGATGGAACTACCTACTGGCAGTATCTAGCGGTGTCCATCTAAGCACTTTTGGTGTATTTCTCGGCAGCCTGGGTACAGCATTTAGAGTATCCAATACCACATTACCTAAGCCACTTGACGTCTTGCAGGACCGGCGCCACGGGTGTCTTGGTTGTAGGATGCGTGCATGAGCTGGGCAAATAAGTGAGCTAAGGTAGAAGAGAGTTCCTCGCAATCAAGGACATGTGAGGAAACATTGAAGTACTGCGCGTGACGTAGTGCAGTAAGATCTGCGACTTCCACTTCGTTCACACCAATAAGGTACGTAGATGTACATCCCGCAGACCACAGCAAGTAACTTTGCTGGCGTGAAAGACAAGGGGAGACGATTGGAAGGTTGATAACTAGAACGAACCAGTAAGCGCGCTTGATTACTTTGGAATATCTTGCTCTTGCATTCCGTCCTGCACTTGTCGTTGCTTTTGGCTCGGGGAGTCGGAGGCGGCGAATCGCTTGCTTCCCAGAGGCAAGGGAGAAATGGGGCACGCAACCACTATCCAGAATGGTCGATGGGTGGGAAATGTATGCATCCCTGCTTGGTGGTTGATTTGGGATCGGAGAGTTGCTTGTTCCAACTGCTTTTGTGAGCTGTTCTGGAGAACAAGCCCTGGCTGCCTGCTATTCATGACGCATGAATCACGCCTCTGCTGAGGACGTTGCCCCAATGTCGGCGACGCTCACGCACAAATGCCCACTGGAACTGAGGCAAGCTGGTGACGACGGTAGGGAGCCTAGGCCAGGCTTGTAGTTATGATGGTGTTGCTGGTAGCTAAGGTACTCAGTGAGGGGATGCATAGAGCTACTGCAAAAGCAAGTTGAGACGTGTTAGAACGAACATGACTGGACTGTCCAGGCGAACGGCGCAGGCGGCAAACTAGCCCAGTGCCATTGAAAGTTACCATCAAAGACCGCCTTTTCAAAATGTGGTATCGCTGTGGGCGACTGGGCATCAGGGTCAAAGCCACACAAGCTGTCACAAATCGAATCTGGTCCGCTGCATCCATGTCAGCTCACCTCCGCAACAACGTTGGCTTCGCGGTTAGCTCCTTGGTCGCTGGAGTACCTCGTTTGGATACCAGTAACTACAATCGAGTCGAATATGTAGGGATGGGAGTTGAAGCTGTTAAGCCAGGCTGGCGGTTGAATCGTGTCTCTGGATGTCTGAGGGGAGCCAGGACACCACAGCAAGTTCATTCGCAGGCTGCATAAAAATTGGGTTTCGTAGCGGTGGCAGTAGAAAGGTACCTATAAAAGCTGCATCGATCCACACTGCGTTCGCGGAAGGCCTGGTCCTTTTGGTCGACTAAATGACTGAACATTTGCTGCCCTCCGTTCCCCGACACTACTAGTTTTCAAGTATGATTAAATTGGAACATTCCTCTGCATACCCGTCTATTTGAATGCTTTCGAGTCTTCTTCTGAATCCTCGAGTTGTGGCGGTCGATTTGTTGGTAAGAAGTGACGACGCTTGATGAGAACAACTGCCCATTGCCCCTTTTACAACGAGGACGACGAGAACGATAAGCTGACGACCAATTGCTTACGCAAACTCACGAAGGCACGATTGTAGATCCTGCTGCGATGGTGTGCTGAATTTAATCGGTGCTACTGAGATTCCTCCGAGTAAGTTGCTGAAGAAGGGCACCTCCTTGGCCTCGAACCGAAGCATCAAAGTGGCTTCCGTTGCGCGAGGCGGCCTCCCAACTGCCTCAATATCCATTATATTGGGTTCTGACTAACCCGGGCGAAGCCCGAACACACCTGCAGCAAAGGAGACTCGCCTTCTGACATCATTGGCCATAAAGATTCCGCTTGCTGCATGCTGGACCTGCATTGTCTACCGGCACAACGGTGAACTCTCCTCCACCCCTTTGGCCTCTTTTTATATAGGCAACCGCAACACGATCCGGCGCGACTCTGAAAAGAAAAACAGTAGAAACGCATTAGTCTGCAGCATCGATTCATTGTTCATACGGCTCTTTCATTCACCTCGTGGCGTTCCATCTCGCAGCTCTATTACTTAAGAACTGCCTGCCAACTGCCAGCTGCCTGCCACCGGCTGTCAGCGAACACGTCCATTTGGGCCGCCAGCTGCAACACCACCGTCACTGCCACCGACTGTCCGCTGCCAGCTGCCAGCTGCCCGTTATTCACGTCTACCGACATATTTAAATCTTGCCCACCACCTCCTTCCTCCTTCCTCCTTCTCTCCTCTCTTTCTCTCCTCCACACCTTCTTCTTTCTTGATATCTGCCCTCCTTTACTCCTTCTGTCTTCATCTCTGACAGGTGCTGACAGCACCTTCATACACAACGGCAGCTTATCCGCCTTACCTTACCTTCCGACTATTGGTCTTCCTTTAATCACTACCTATTCCTCTTACCTTGCCCATAGCCCTCCCAATCATCCTTGGCCCTTCCCCTTTTGGAGTTCGAGCCCAGTATTTGCTACTCACCAACCTTACCACGGCCCGTGGACTTGCCTTTCTCTGGTATAGACACTTGCTGGCTTAGGTAAGTGGTCTCTCCTCCATCCTTTCTCGCCATCCTCTGCGAAGCTCCCTTTTCTTCTCTTCCTCCTCTCCCATCCTCCATTCTTCTTCTTCTCACATCTCCACTGGTTCTCGCCACTCTCCTTCAAGCCAACCTCCCGTGGTGGCCGATCTCTTCAGAACCCCATCTTGCTCGATAGCTTGTTCTATCTTACTTACTCTCGCTTCATCTCAGACTCTTGGTACCCAGCATTTGACGTTGTTGGTCTCTCCCCTCGGGATCCTCCTTGTACCACCAGGTAGTTGGCGTTCTGTCAACGGTGAGTTCACTGTCCTGTCTTCTTCTGTCTTCGCTCTACCCTCTCTTCTCCTTGGACTTGATTCTGGGCCGGTTTGGTACGGTCATCGGCGATGGCATCCTCCACGATCTTCCAACTTGGTCTTTCAACTTGGTCTTCCATCTGGTCACCCTCGGCCAGTCTTCCTCTCCCCCTCTTGCTCGGTTATCTGCCCAATATTTTCTTGTACATACATGCCTCCCGAACTAGTTCTGACAGAAATCTGCAACAGAATCTTTGCACTACAACTTGATCATACGCCATTTCCAACAACTTCCGAGAAGTTCATTTGTTGCCAGTGAGGTAGGTACAACATTCTATTCAAAACCCCTGACCTCCCGCCTTAGGGTTGACACATGCCACTTGTATGCCCTACCACTCAATATCTCACCCTCTCCGAAACTCTTCAGTGCCTGACTACACAGATCCTCCCCTTGAGAAGCATATTTCTGTAGAACCAACGAATTGACTTCTTCCCGGCACAGATTCACTCAAAGTTATCATCTCTTGACAACCAAGATGGAACCCGGTAGTATCCCACCGCCATATCTCGGCCAATCCAACCGAGGTCAGCACTCTCATCTTACACTCCCTGGGTCCGCGGAGCACAACGGCATGATGAATCAGTTTCAGGGCATGACCCTGGGCGGTATGAACATGGCCAACGGCACGGCTCCTCTCCACATGGGACCTTCGTACATGCTTGGCCCCGAGGGCCAATTCGTCTTGGCACCTATGCCTGCTTCGCAACCCATGGGACTGGGTCATTCGAACGAGAACGGGTACAACACCTTTTCTCTCAACGGTCCATACGCCAACCCGTATGTTGGCATGCCCGTTCCTCTTATGCCGTTCACCCCTGGACGCGCCAGCACTGCACACCATCGAATGGACCGTGGTCACTCGGACGTTCCAGCTTTGGAGAACCGCCGTGGGTCTTACTCAACCACCGAGTCCACACCACCAACTCCTTTCTACACTGGCATGTCGCATCGTGAGAATGGCCCTCGCGTTGCAAGCCTCGATCGCTCGACGTACACCACTCCTTCTCCACAGCAGTTGGGGATGACGAACCTGCATGTCGACGCTCCTGGCAAGCCAGCCTTGCCATCGATTTCCGAGCATGCTCTAGAGGAGCTCTTGAAGAAGAACCCCGCGGTTCCCAAGGCAGTTCCCGCCGTCTTCACCCCTCCTGGTCAGATGAAGAGTCTGGAGCAGAGCCTTGAAAACCGAATTCCAGGAAATCGGAACGTGTACATTCGTGGTCTTCACCCTACGACCGACGATGAGCTGCTCTACCAGTTTGCCGTGCGCTTTGGTGCCGTTGAGACATCCAAGGCGATCATCGACACAGGAACTGGGGCATGCAAAGGGTAAGGTTTCTTTTGGTGTCGTTCTGATGCATTTCTGACAACCATCTAGCTTTGGGTTTGCCAAGTTTTTCGATGTCACCGACTCGGAGACATGCATCCGCGGATTCTACCGCCTTGGTTACGAGGTCGGGTTTGCGAGAGTAAGTATTCGTCCCGTCTATGCCTATCGTGCGCGTCCATCTAACAAGTCATCCAGGAGTCCTTCAACTCTCGTCTTAAGGCCGAGGGAGACGAATCGTCTACTAATCTTTACATCTCCAACCTACCAAAGACTTTGACTGAAGTTGTAAGCTACACTTGAACGCTCCTATTCACGATTTTCATACTCATCTATGTAGGAACTTGGGACTATTTTCTTGGGGTACACCATCTTGTCAAGCAAGATTCTTCGAGACAGTATGGGGAACAGCCGGGGCGTTGGCTTTGCCCGGTAGGTTTCATGTTCCCAAACAAAGTGTACAGTGCTAACCCCTCTGCAGCTTTGAAAACCGCGATGTCTGTGATGACATCATTCGAAAGTTCAACGGTGTTGGCATTGGGGAGGAAGGATTACTGATGAACATTCGATATGCAGACACTCCCGCTCAAAAGGAGCTCAAGCGTGTCACTGCGGAGCGTCGGCAGTTCCGCACCAACGAGTACAACATTGGTGCCTATGGCACTCCTCTCGTGGGCATGAACCCAATTATGTACGGTGCCCAGCCTCAGCAATGGCGACGCCCTCTCCCGCCAACCACTCGCCTGTAAGTATTAACCGCAATGTTCTCACTGGAAAGCTTCATTAACTCGGATGCAGCACCCCGAACGTCGCAGCTCCCGCATCGACCTCCGCGGCTTCTGAGGGTGGTGCTCGCACCAGGCCTTCAGGGCCACTCCAAGGTGCCCGGTACGATGGTTTGTCTGGCCGCTATCGGGGCATTTTCTAATCTCTTGACTAGGACGGCCACGAGTTCGAGCGCGGACGAGACAATTGCCACGCCCACGTCTTCCGAATGCGACGAAAGCGTCACCATTCATGCGGACACGATCGTTGTCAGCGCCTCCGTCGACTCGTCTCCGTCCGTCAAGAAGGAGTCTTCTCTGAAGAAGGAAACCCAGTAGCATGGACATGCTGTTTGGCATGGTCTAATATTGTGCAATCATGACACTCATTGCATTCTTTTTCTTCTTCCTACTAATCACGGTCTCTTGGAAGTTGGAACTGTCTTCTTACAACATCGAGGCAGTGTTATGCAATGACGGAACATGTTATGGCACAAGGTAGCTGGTACCGCTTGATGGCTTGTGTTATGGCCTATTTTATGAGCTCTTGTACTTTAGATTCTAGGGAGGACAGTCGTGCCATTAAAAGTCTGAAATGTTGGCCTTTAGCCGAACGGAATAAAGAACCATCATCTCTGACAACTTTTCCGTATAAAGTAACAATCGTCTGCGTATGTAATAATAGCTGGTAGAGGACAAGAATGGAGCCGACATCGTGCAGATATGGGAGCAAGAAATCTTGGGTTTGCTGCATGCTTCATGGGTATCATTACATCTCATCTCAAATTGTCAGCTTAGCCATGGATTCTTCAACTGGGACTTCCGCGTTCCAAGCATCGGGTCCTAGAAGGCCCCCAGATGCCCCGCCATCATCCTCAGCCTCCTCTTCGTTGTCCCCCTCACTATCATCATCGTCGTCCTCGTCCTCGTCCTCGTCCTCCTCCCTATTTTGGCCCTTTGTCTCTGCCTTCTCCCTGATTGCGGCCTCTAAATCCTTCAACATCTTTTTGGTGAACCCGGATGCCTCGGCTGACGCATCGAGTCTCTTGGCGCCATCTTTACCCATGTTTTTCTTCGCATTCTTGAAAAAGGGACCTTTCTCAGAGGTCACAAAGTGAAAACGCCTCTCGAAGAAGCGTTTTATGCAATTGACATCTCGGTCAAAGTACATTTCTGCATTTTCGTGCTCCATTGACACCATTTGGGGGAAGTCGATGATGATGGGCTCCAATGTCAGAGTTTCTTCGCCGTTCTCCCCCTTTGACCTGTTCTCCTTGACTAAGATGTTGAACTCGTTGTAATCGCCGTGGATCAGGCCATGCTTGGCAAGTCGAAGGATAAGGCCAATCAAGTCGGCATATAGCGATGCTGGGTCGGGGACCTCAGCGATTTGGCGAAGGGGAAAGGCGTCAATCAAGCTCATGACAATTGTGTGTCGTGACTGAGCCAGCGGCTCCGGCACGGGGAACCCTTCCTCGCGAAGGGCTTTCATGAAGGAAAATTCCTTCATGGCAGCTAGCCTTGAAAGGTACATCCAGGATCCGGAAGAGCCTTTCTTGAGGTAGTCTCGGTTCGACTTGACGGTTCGGAAAGATATTCGGCCGAGTCGATGGATCTTGAGCACCAGCTGCGTGCCTGTCTGGTCTGCAACGATCATGATGTCACTCTCCTTGCCCACACCGATGCGGCTTCCGACACTGTAGACAACATTCCGCTGGGAGTGAGTGTGAAGAGCGAGATAGTCGAGGCCGCCGTACGTTAGACGGTAGCCATCGTACTTAGCCTCCTTTACTCGGGCGATCAAGTTGACCTTGGCGAGAGCAGAGATGCTCCTGTGAACACCGCTGGGGCCTCCACGAAGGCGGGCGATCTTTTCAATCAGGGCAGTCGGCACAAGTTCGTGGTTTTTGCTGCCCATCTCGACCTAAACTCCTGTGTTAGATGATCACGAGCGGAACCTTGATGGACTCAGACAGACATACTGCCGCCAGAACTCGCCAGTCCTCGGCGATTAGGTATCGCATTGCCTTGGTGTCCAAAATCATGACAGGCAGGTGCTTCTGAGGTTGGCATGCAAATTTTGGAAGAGAGCCCCGGTGGATGTATTAACTTCGTCGGGGATTCATTGGGACGTGGGGTTGATCATTAAGATGTCGTCGCATGGTGGGGTTATCCTAGAAATTTTGGCGATAAGATCGCATCGATGATGGAGAGCCTTATCTCGGAGATTAATCGGGTAACTGGGACAACACGTGATGGCGAGGCTGGAGCGGACCCGTTTTGCAGGCGGCAGCGCCTGGCGTAACCCAGAGCTACCTGGATACAGCGCAGCACCTTGAGCTTTACCAAGCGGCTCCATCACTTTCCATCTACCAAGACGAATACCCACGACCCCATCAGCAACCCGACATCATCACTCCAAAATATTGGCGAACCTAAAACATACGCCATCTGAATATTCTCTTGCGACCTTTCGCTCTCCCCAATCTGTTCTGCGGAGCTGCCACAGGCGCCTAAGCTGTCGACGTCAACATGGCTCAGGACAGCGAACTGCCCAAGACGGCGGACAAGGGCAAGGGCAAGGCCGTCGATGATGCGAAGAAGGACAAGCCCGTGGCGAATGGGAAGAAGGAGGATGATAAGACTCGGAGTATGGGTACCCTGTTGCATTTGCAATGCGCCCTGTCGCTAATCAACGCCTAGCTGCCGAGGCGGAGCTCAGCGAGGAGGACCAGCAACTCAAGAATGAGCTCGACATGATTGTTGAGCGTTTGACAGTGAGTAGCCCTAGGCGAGACACCTTGGCGCGCTCGCACGGATATCTAACGGCGACCAGGAATCAAACAAGGATCTTTACAAACCCGCCCTGGAAGCGATGAAGACCTCCATTAAGACGTCGACGTCATCCATGACCGCAGTACCAAAGCCGCTGAAGTTCCTGCGACCACACTACGAGCCATTGACCAAGCTGTACGAGGAGTGGCCAGAGAGCGAGGACAAGACGTCGTTGGCGGATGTTCTCTCCGTCATCGGTATGACCTTCTCGGACGAGGACAGACAAGATACCCTCAAGTACCGACTCCTGGCCCCGACGTCTGATATTTCCTCGTGGGGACACGAGTATGTCCGACATTTGGCGCTGGAGATTGGCGAAGTATACGGAAAGCGCATCACAATTGACGAGCCCACGAAGGACTTGGTTGATCTGGCCCTGAGCTTGATCCCCCTCTTCCTCAAGAGCAACGCTGAGGCTGATGCTGTGGATCTTATGAGCGAGCTGGAAATTATCGAGCAGCTCCCCAAATTCGTCGACGAGAACACTTATGCGCGGGTGTGTCTATACATGGTCAGCCTGATCAACCTCCTCACCTACCCCGACAATGAGACATTCCTCAGGACAGCACACAACATCTACATTGAGTACAAACAATTTGCCCAGGCGATGGTTCTTGCCATTCGACTCCACGACGTCGACCTGATCAAGGCCGACTTCGACAAGGCTGAGGATCCCGCCTTGAAGAAGCAGCTAGCTTTCTTGATCGCGCGCCAACGAATAGTCCTGGAGCTTCCTGGTGATTCGGAGGAAGAGCAGGAGACCTCGGAGTGCCTTTCCAACCTTAAGTTATCGGAACACTTCAAGGCGCTCGGCAAGGAGCTCAACATTCTAGACCCCAAGACGACGGAGGACATCTACAAGAGCCATCTCGAGAGCAGCCGAGTTGCCGGAATGACTAACTTGGACTCGGCCCGTCATAACCTCGCTGCTGCCTTCGTCAACGCCTTTGTCAACGCTGGATTCGGCAACGACAAGATGATGCTGGTGGATGGCGAGAAGGAGACCTGGGTGTGGAAGACGAAGGCCGATGGCATGATGTCTACCGTCGCTTCGATGGGTACGCTTCTACTTTGGGATATCGAAAATGGCCTCGACAAGATCGACAGGTACACTTACTCGCCTGAACCTGAGATCTCGGCTGGTGCCATGCTTGCCATCGGTATCATGAACTCAGGCGTTCAGATAGATTCAGAGCCTGCCCTTGCTTTGTTGGGCGACGCCGACAAGCTGCACCACCAGAACCCCCTGATCCGAACAGCTTGCATCATGGGTCTGGGTCTGTCCTACGCCGGCTCAAACAAGGAAGACGTCCTTGAACTTCTCTTGCCCATCATCTCCGACTCCTCTCAGGATATGCAGATCTCGGCTATGGCGGCTTTATCTTGCGGTCTCATCTTTGTTGGCTCTTCCCACCCCGAAGTCAGCGAGGCCATCATCACGACACTGATGGACGATGACCGAAAGAGCCAACTGACTGACAAGTGGACGCGATTTCTGGGCCTGGGTCTGGGACTACTCTTCTTCGGACGACAAGAAGAGGTGGACGTCATTCTTGAGACGCTTAAGGCCATTGACCACCCCATGGCCAAGGCCACTGCTGTCCTCGCTGAGATCTGTGCGTGGGCCGGCACTGGCGCTGTGTTGAAGATCCAGGAGCTGCTACATATTTGCAATGAGCACCAGGAGGAGTCTGACGAGAAGAAGGGCGATGAGCTTCTTCAGGCTTATGCCGTCATTGGCATTGCCCTAGTGGCTATGGGCGAGGACGTTGGGCAGGAGATGGTCCTGCGACAGTTCGGCCACCTCATGCACTACGGCGAGGCCAACATCCGAAAAGCTGTACCCCTGGCCATGGGTCTCATCAGCCCTAGCAACCCCCAGATGAAGGTCTACGACACCCTTTCGAGATATAGTCACGACAACGACCCCGAGGTCGCCATCAACGCCATCTTCGCCATGGGTTTGCTAGGTGCGGGGACCAACAACGCGCGGTTAGCCCAACTACTCCGACAGCTTGCCAGCTACTACCACCGCGACCAGGACGCCCTGTTCATGGTGCGCATCGCCCAGGGCCTCCTCCACATGGGTAAGGGCACCCTGACGATCAGCCCCTTCCACACTGATCGCCAGGTTCTGTCCCGCGTCTCGGCGGCTGGCCTCCTTGCCACCATCATGGCCATGATCGAACCCAAGGAATTCATCACCACAAACTCGCACTATCTCCTCTACTTCCTCGTCACCGCCATGCACCCTCGCTTCCTCGTCACCCTCGACGAGAATCTCAAGCCTCTCAAGGTCAACGTCCGTGTTGGTCAGGCCGTCGACGTCGTTGGCCAGGCTGGTCGACCCAAGACTATCACTGGCTGGCAGACCCAGAGCACCCCTGTCGTTCTCGCCTACGGTGAGCGCGCGGAGCTTGAGGACGAGGAGTATCTCAGCCTCAACAGCAACATGGAGGGTTTGGTGATTCTGCGAAAGGTGAGCCCCTAACATGCCCCATACCAGCATACAACTACACGCGGGAACTATGCTAACAGTGTGTCCAGAATCCCGAATGGCAGGAGGAGAAATAGACAAAGAAGGGTTATGTGAGCGAGCGTTAGGGTTGGTCCAGGGTGGGCAGGTCACACAGGTCAGACCTCGTTACACTGTATAGTAATCTGCTGTAAGCGCAAACAAGACGGAGGAATTAAATGCATTGATAGACGGTCAAATCGATTGTTATTCCATGTCCCCATTCCAAAGGCAGTCCCAACACCACAACTAGCGCCAGTATCCCCCCAACCATCCCATGTGTGAACACGAAAAGGGGATAATTCTTAACCGTGCCATGTAAAATATTCCGTAATCATGCAGTAAAAAGTCTATCGTCATGACACTCTCACTAAATGTCCAGTTATTTCTATAATGCAAGTTTGTTCCCAAAAGAAAAAATAACCCAAAATACGTATCCAAAATCAATCCGAGTGGGGAAGAAGTCACCAGGTGTCGGGACCAAAGTGTTCCCCCTCAGGGACGGTCTTGTAGGCGCAGGCCTGCCAGTCACAGCCCTGCTTGTAGACCTCGGTGCCCCACCACTTGAAGCCGTCCATCCAGCCAGGATAGATGAAGCCGAAGAAGACGACGACGATGCCAAAGGCGAGGCCAGAGTCGAGGGCGGCACTGAGGGTCATGGTATACTTGCTCCACCAGGCGTTGTGGCGGTTCTTGATGAGGTAGTTGAAGACGTAACAGACAACAACCCAGACAGAGAAGTTGAGGCCGGTGGCCGGGGGGATCCAGGACATGGCGCCAAAGATCACGGGGAGGTTCACCTTGCGGAAGATGCTGCGGTGGTGACGGCGGCTGTACAGCCAGAGGGGGATGGGGAGGAGGGCGCCAAGGGGGAAGAACCAGATGAGGGAGCGGTAAATCGCCTTGGGGCCGAAGAACTCGTCAGGCCCAACGACGCCCCATAGAATGGATCCGTTGAAATGGACGCGAGCAATAGGACAGGTGAACCCATTGATGGCCTCGGAGGTGCAGATGCCCTTGACGTTGGCGAACATCCAGTTGAGGACGCCAATCTGGGTAAAGGACGACACGAGGGTGGCGACGACTTGGACGGAAAATAGGATGCGGGGCGGGATCTTCATATAGTGGCCCAGCTTGAGGTCGGACGCGAACTTGATACCCTGAGCCGACGAGATGTAACCGTAGGTGACAAAGACCATGTTGGCGATAGGACGTCCGGGAAAGACGACACCGCAAATGAGCTGGCAGATGATGTAGATGCTACTATGCTGGTTCGTCACAGCCATGATGATGCCGTTGGGGATGAAGAAGAGGGCGCCGATGGCGAGGGCGAGTAGAAGACCATACCAAGGTAGATGAACGGGGTAGCTAGAGCGAAATGTTAAAATGGGAACCTTTGATCTCAAACGGGTCGAGGGAACTCACTATTCGACCACAAATATGCCAATTGCAGTCATGGTGAGAAATGTGATCAAGTACCAGCTCAACGGCGCGTCCTTATAGCGCTTCATCAGACGGCTGTGAATATCTTCGTGGCTAATCAAGCCCTCGACATTGGAGTTGGATGATGACATCCGCTGGTAGCTGTCTCCCGTCGACTGTCGCGACGGAGGCATGCCATCTGAAACTGGCTGATACTCCGGCTTTCCATCCGCGCGAGCCTCTGCAAGTGCTTTCTTCCAGGTTCTCCAAATATCCAGACCGTGCCAGCAGGCCGTATGTGTCAACAGGGCAGCCAGACCAGCAAACTGCACACCGTAGCTAAGGACGTAGGTGACAGGGAGAAATACTCGGCTGTATTTCTGATATGCTTCTCGGTCAAACACGAAATCAGGGGTCAGAATCTTGCTGACATCGTAAACCTTCCCAGTGTTGTCGAAGACAGCAGCGGACAGGATTGGCATGTATGAGGAGAATAGAAAGTTGCTGTAGTAAAGAATTGGAGCGATAATCCACATCACAACAGCCAGGCCTCCGATGACATTCATGGCCGCCCAGAACGGCACGAGCAGAGGGGAGCCAACGTAGGTGACCTGTGCCCAGTCGAATGTCAAGGGAAACAGACCGAGACCCGATGATACGCCGAAGAGGTTGGCAATGACAACGCTCTTGGGGGCAAACCAGGTGATGACGTTGAAGTAGCTCAGAGCGGGCATGAGCAATCCGGGGAGAAAGTAGAATAGAAAGGAGATAGTCCAGACGATGTAGAAGAACTTCCACCTGCTAATGGTCCAGCCTCCGGCGGGTTTGTTCTCTTGCTTATGGAGAGTCGAAAACATGGCGGCTGACATCAGGGTGCCAGGCCACACCATGCCGCTCGGTCGGACAAGAAATCGCCTAGTCAAGCCCGCAAACCCATAACCCAGGATCTGTGTCGAGATGGTAAGGAGAAGCTGATAGATAATAGGAGCCTCCTGATTATAGAACTGGGTCTGCTCAATAATGACGTCCGTCGCGAAGGCGAAACCGAAGGCAACATTGCTGCTCACGTAGACGCACGTGTGCTCCTTTTCGTTCCAACGTCCTTGAGCAAACCATTGCCGCCATGACTGAGGGACCTGGGCGCCGTCAGAGATGGGAGGGGTCAAGACGCCGTCAACGAAGACTTCCACAGGATCAGATGACCGCTTCAACAACAAATCCCAAAGGTATCCCAGGGGGTGGACGAGAAGCAAGGCAATAACGGGTGTAATGGCAACGCTTGGGTATCTCAAAGAGAAGAACAAATTGGTAGAGGATCCGAGAATAGAGAAGAGAACGGAGAGGCACCACATTCGAGGGGTGTTTATGGAGAGGGTGATATCGTCAGTAGGCGGGACGGAGGCGCGAACGGCTTCGTGAGGAGAGTTCTCTTCGTACTCGGCTTCGGAGGCGGCCGTGGAGGCGTCGTCCAGCAAGGGTCCGTCTTCAGACACATCATCCTTCATGCTTTCGTCAAAAAGATCGGCAGCGTGAGTATGCTCCGCTACGCCGAAGCGACTATCAAGACCGGAGACGAGAACGGCACCGTCGATTTCCTCGGACAACCTTGACGAATGCTTCGAGACCATAGAGCGGCGGGTGGTATCGCTGCGCATGGTATCGGGGACATGGCGAAGCTGGTGGGCGTCAGGGTCGCGAGAGTCGCTGCCAGCGGGCGAATTGTTACGGCTGGGGGTCAACGAAACGGAGCCGTACGGGGCGGCATCGGGACGGGAGGCGGGCGAGCGCAGGAAAGGCGTCTTCTTGGAGGTCATGTCTAAGTCGGCCTCGGGGGTCGGCTTCGAAGGGTCGGTTGAGGCAGTGGCATCCAGGGCTTCGTCGTCGACGGCAGTAGGAGACTCAAAGGCGGATGAGGAGAGGCCGGCATGGTGGTCTAGGTCAAGGACGAGAGAAGGAGGAGGCGCAGATGCGGCAGGGGCAGCGGCGACAGTTAACAGATCTGGATCGCCAGCGTCTGGAGCCTGATACGGTAGCGCATGGCCTTGATTCAGGGTCGGATTGGGCGGGACAGGCGCCCGGGGGTGAGAAGAGACGACGTGGGATGCGTGGGAGGCGTGGGACACTGAGACAGTGACGGAGGCTGTGGGCCTGGCAGTGGAGGAGGAGGAGGAGGATACAGAGGAGGAGGATGCGGATGATGTGGACGCGGATGGGGATGCTAGGGGTCGGAGGGCCACAGCCTGTTGCAGATGGGGCGGATGGGAGTCGCCAACCCTGGCTGATGAGCTGCTGGCCGATGTCCTGCGAGTGTTGGTGGAGGTGTGTCGTCCCATGGCGGGCTGGCGGGGCTTGCAAGAGCAAGACAACCTAAGCCAAGCGTGCGACTTGGATGTTCTAGGCACGCTCCTTTGCGATGCGATAGGTGACAGTGACACCGAGGACGGGGCACGTGCCGGGGCGTAGGGTGGAAGGTTCCACCAGAGACGGCCGGGCTTGTCGCGCGGGGAGAGGGAGGCAAGGCGATGCGGAAACGGTTAATAATGAAGAGTAACAAGAAGTGATGAGTGACGAGTTGACGAGTTGCAAGGCTACGATGGATTGGAGGCTTCCGCCCATCCATCAGCGGGCGGACAATGCGGATGGACGGTTGTGGACCTGTCCAGGGGGCCCTGTTCGGTACAGCGTGGGGAGAGTCGGGAGTCGGAGGAGGCCCGCCCCTAGGTAGGGTAGCTAGGACCAGGCTGCTACGCGAGCATCGAACGCAGTAGAGGCTCGGAGGCTCAATGGGCGGGATGACGACAAGCAGCAGCTCAGCAGACCAGACCTTCCATCCGCGCCTTGCTGCGGAATGGGTCTGATGACGGCGTCACAATCGTGACCGTGGCCGGCTGCGTGCTGCGGGCTATACGGTGCTGTAGGCACAGAGATGCAGCATCACAGCATTCGCCAACAGACGCGTATGCGCTTCGGACAGTACGGGATCTCTCGTGATGCACTGGTCGATCTGCCGTGACCCCCAAACATGAAGGCTCTCTGGACTGGGCAGTTAGTTGTAAAGACCGCCACAGTTCACATACAACCAAGGACATTGGAGAGCGAACGGGTCACGGAACAGGGGGGGCACAAGCGGCCAAAGGCCGAATCCGACAGGGATCAAACACTGGAAAAAGCAAGCGGGTGTGTAGGATGCACAAGTGAGTATAGGTGTGGTTGGAAATCCAACGCCGCGGAGTGGTGCAAAGTGAAGCAGAGTGATGAGAGAGAGAGAAGGGCAAGGGATCGAATTTTAGAGGAGGGGGGCATTAATTGGACCAAGGCCACGGGGCCTCAGCGCGTGGGAGGGAGTTGCCGCAGGCAGGCATCCAATCATTTTAGAGTATGCCCCTGGATTTTGTTCGGGTCCAAATTCCAACACGGGAGGCTTGCGGACGCCAACTGACTGAACAAGCGCCTGAACGGGGCTCAGTCTTTGTACACGTCATGTACCACCCGTCATCGTGAATGCGTCTTCCCTGGATGTATTCACCTCTGCTTTCAAGGTGATGTGCATAATTCTGGTCTTCTTTTGCGCAGGCTCCCCCCACTCCGCGCTCGTAACAGTAAAGTAATAGCCAAGGCGAACGGAGGTACTTTTGAGGGCTGAGAAGCCGAGAATGGTAAGATGGCCGCCCGCCTGTTATTCCTTGTCACGGATGGATGATGTGCGTGCATGAGGTGAGCGAGCCTGCCTGCCTGCCGCTCTGCCCTGTGGACCCCAGACGGGCTGGGATGAACGGGACGGAAGAGGTACCTCGTAGCAACATGACAGCATTAAGCCATTGCACGATGCACACCACAGTTTAGGCCCGGATCAGTGCCTCACATCTTCGTTGTGCTTTTGAACTCTGTTCTCGCTTCCCACTGTCACCGCCTGGTATTTATCTAGAGGGTTGATGGGCTGGAATTCAACGCCCGATTCAACGCCCGTTTCAACGCCCCGCGTACCGTGTACAGCGGGTATTAAGCGGGTCACCACCCCCAACGCCCAAAGCATTGTAAACTCAAGCCAGGGTTCAGGGACATGCCAAGCCAGCATTTGCTGTGACGCTCTCGTCTGGGACGCTCGGATGCAGCATCTGATAGATCTGATTAGATAACCTCTCCAGCATTTTTTCTTCCGTCGTAACTCTCCATACCAGCCGGTGACCACTTCATCCACTGGGTTGGCTACTGGCTTCTTCATCTGCCATCCCGCAGTTGCAATGAGGTGCACTCTGCATTCTGCAGTCATCCATCACAAATTACTCCCCTGGCGATCAAGGCTCGTTCTGCGGCCTCCTGCACCATGTCGACTACTGTAGGTCTCTAGCTGCTCGTGCTACACACCTCGCGGCCGGTTTTGTGCCTGGCCTGTTCGCTGTCCGCCCGTCCGGGCTGGGCTTGATCGAAGTACTGTACCGTACAGCCCGTAGCCTCGCGAACCTCGCTCCAACGCTCCAATCTCACGGGCTTGTTACGAAGCTTCATCCCCAGCCGATGCCACACAATCCGAGACCCCCCGGCGCCTCATCTCCCAATCTGGCCGCCCGCATCACATCCCTCTCCCTTGTTCAACCCCCTCGCCATTTTGCGAGGATCGGAACTGGCGATCAATTCCGTGCGGCCGCGGTTCTCAGCCACCCAGACACGGGCGACTGAGACATGGCTTTCAATGGCGTGTCGTCTGCAGCCAATGTGCTCTCCCGAGTTGTCAGACATTCAGGGATGAGCCAGAGTCCTCCCACGTGAACCACCAGTCTTCAGGTCAAAGCTTTCAGTAATTACAAAGTATTGGCTACTAATGGGGGAAAACGTGAATTCCCCACGAAGCCAGACATCTTTTGTTTCATAGTTCGACAGCAACAATTGAGTGGGAAGTGGCTTGCTAGTTGCAGGAATCCATCTTCATCCTTGGCTCCACCACCCAGAGAAACAATTCTTTGCCGTGGCTTAATCCAATCTGACCAGCCAGCCCGAGGATATTCCCGGAAAGCGTCCAAGTCAAGTGCAAGGCATTGGCTAGCCCGCGAAGCTCATGCGTTAATGATAATTGTATGGAGTAACTCCTTAGGTTTCGCAACATCCAGAGAGCCCCCTTCAAAAGACACCCGAGGCTCCGGTACTGGTGCGCGGCTGTGCACCGCCTAGACCCAGCCATCTATCTAATCCTCTGCGGGCAGGCACCGAAAAGAGCCAGAACCTCTGTATTTCCATGAAGTACATCTGAGCTACTTCGGATTTGGCGTCGTCTTGAATGTGTTTGCCGGTCCGGTGTATTTACAGCAGAGGTTTGTGGTGGGCAACTCGGCTTCGTGCCAAGCGCTAAACCTCCGCGTTTTCTCCCTCCTCAACCGGCACCGGAGCTTGCAAATTCAGTTTCTCCCTTTTGTCGCAGCATCCGCCAGTATTGGTGGTGTTCATTTGAGCTCAAGTGATTTTGGCGCCAACTGGGCTTCACCGCTCGAGTTGGGCTCGCAACGGCGTTGATTTTCTGATTCACCCGATGACGCCAGTGAGTTGACTAGCTAAAGCATCTCCACTGGGGGGGGGGGGTCGGTCACTAAAAATGTCATCTGCATAGTGTCACGCTGACTACATTCAAACGCAAAACAATAGAAGCGCTGCCGCGCTTCATCCCTCCATGCACCAAGCACCTTACGCAGCACACCAAAATTCCAGACCTCAGTTAGCGTCCCCTCCCGTTTACGGCCTAAAAAAAAACTCTTGCTCTAAAGTCCAGACACGAGGGGATAAGACAAACCACTCATCCCAGCCTCAGCCTCACTTTTTGCCATGGCGTCATCCTTGACAGCTGCTAAGCAGCAGCTGCGGACTATCATGAAGCAGAGACTCTCCAATGTCACCCAAGACTCCGTCCTCGCCCAGAGTATGACTACATTGCTTTGTAGCCCCTCCCCCGTCCACGTGCTGCCCAACCGTCTAACACCGCTCTCTCAGGTCGCCAGATTTTTGAGACCCTGAAGGACTTCAAACCGTACAAGGATGCCATGCGTATCAGCGTCTACTTGGCCATGCCCTCTGCCGAGGTCCAGACGGACGCCATCGTCCGCCATGCGTTGGCAACGGGAAAGCAGGTCTTCGTTCCGTACCTGCACAAGTCAACCCTCCAGGCTCCAGACACCCCTGCGCGGGTGATGGACATGGTGCACCTCGCGAATCTCCAGGACTACGAGAGCCTCATGCTCGACCGCTGGGGGATTCCTAGCGTGGATCCGGCCACCGTTCATCAACGGCAGCGTATCCTCGGAGGCCCCGATGCCCAGCACTCTGAACAGGCCACCTTGGATTTCATGGTCGTGCCCGGAGTTGCGTTCGACTTTGATGAGGCCGGTTCCGTGAGACGACTGGGTCACGGGAAGGGCTTCTACGATTTCTTCATTAATAGGTACTTGTCCAAGCTAGAGACAAAGGGCCTCAGCCAGGAGATGCCTCTGTTACTGTACGGATTGGCGTTAAATGAGCAACTGGTTCCCGCTTCATCGGGGCAGCCAGTTCCTACCGATGCCCATGACCGCAGGTTACACGGTCTCATTTTAGGGAACGGAGAGGTCAAAGCATCTGTGAGTAGTTCTTCTCATCAATGATGCTCTCCAAAGTATGAGGAGTATTCCTCCAAGCCCGGGCACTCTTTTAATTGGCTTGGCTTCATCACCGTATAATCTAGATGGTCTACAACAACCTAGTGAGCTATAAATCCGGGGTCAATGACGCACCTACAAGCACACATATTAGCATAGTATGCATATGACACCTCTCAAGCATATCCATGGACAAACATGGAAGACACCAGACAAGGAGCTTTGTCCGTTTTTGGCCCGTTTTGAGCATTGGTCAAATTGGCTTTGTTCTGGCAGCGGAGGGTCAGGTTCTCGTCAGAAAGAGTCAAAGAACTGATCTCGTAGAAAAGCCCAACATTCGGAGTTTTGGAAGTGTTTGCCAGTTTGGAGCCAGGTGCACCGGTGCCTAGGCACACACGGCTTCCAGCAGGCAGTGGCGGCAGTGCATGATACCGCAGGTGCAGCTCAGCCTCTAAGCCCCCATTTAGAATAGAAAGACGGAACAAGACAGGAGTCGTCGGTTTGCTCATCTGCCTGCTCCTCCATTGGCGATTTGTCGTTGGTCGTTGGTCGATACCTTCGTTCAAAGGCGTTGAGCCGGTCCGGAAAAACGACGGCACGTCATCACCAGGCAGATTGCCCCGCCAAGGTTCTCTCCACCAGACCCATGCTTCACTGGCCCAAATCCAAACGGAGGTGGGCATGTGTGTTTTGCCTCAAGTGATATCCCACTTCCATCCACCACCTCACATCTCCCCCCTTGCGCCCGGGTACTCGACCTCTCACTCGGCATTATCATCATCTCGCTAACTACGCCTGCCGTCGGCCTGTCCTCGTACTCGCCCCCAGACCACGTCCTCAACGAACCTCAACCGGTCCGACATTGTGCGGCCACGTCGTATGCGCTGCGCTTGCAACCTCCAATCGCGCTGAAGCTTGCGGACAACCTAACACCCTGTTCCGAACTCCCAGGTCCCGAACGCTCCCTTGCCGGCTCGTCGCATAATCCGTAATGGCTACGAACGGAGCGCAAGAGGCCTTCGCGCCCCCGGATGTCCTGACTGCCGTCATGACCATGAGGAGCGGGGAGCAAGAGGCCAAGAAGCAGGCCCATGAGTACTTGGAGAGATTTCAGAAATCGGTCAGTCGCGCGTGTTTCTGGTACCTTTGAGGAGTTTCGTGTAGTATACTGATGCCGTGGGTGTGTAGAACGATTCATGGGCCACGATAGTAGGCATCCTGCAGTCGGATGCCGAGCCAGAGGCAACACTTTTTGCTGCCATTACTTTGCGTGGAAAGGTAGGCTCGCTATGACGGATACCCAGGAAACTTTGAATCTAACAGCCCTAGATCACATATGACCTGTCCACCCAGGTCCCCCTTAGCGATCTTCCCGCTCTCCGAAGCCAGATTCTACTCCTCCTCAAACACTTCGCTTCCGGACCCAAGCCCATCCGAGTACAGCTCTGCGTGTGCCTGGCCATTCTAGCGATCCAGATGAAGGAATGGAACGATGTCCTGGCGTCTGTTGTCCAGTCCCTCGGCGACAGCCCCGAAAGCCACGCTTGCATTCTGGATTTCCTGCGGGTTCTACCCGAGGAGGTTACCGAGGGTCGAAAGATCACCTTGTCTGTACGTGGAGCGCGCGACCATAGACCGAGCGCCTATTCCCTTGGAACTCGTCTCCACCGGTCGACATTCAACACGAGTTCAAGTCTAATCGTTTTGGAATTAGGAAGAAGATCTTGCGGCACGGACACAAGCCTTACTGGGAGACAATGCGGACCAGGTTATCCAGCTCCTCATCAACTATTCCCAATCATCCCGTAAGTGACGGCATTATCTGTCAAAGAAACCGCCATACTGATAACATACCAACAGCTGCTGCTGCTCAAAACCCGCAGTTGATGGAGTGCATTACTTCTTGGTTGCGAGAGGTCCCGGTCGCCAATGTCGTCAAGTCGCCCTTGCTGGATATTGTCTTCAACGGCGTCACCAGCGACCAGTGTAGCCAGGAGGCATCTGAATGTCTCTGTACAATGCTCCGAGAGACTTCCGACGTGGATGAGAGCCAGGAAATTATCGAGGTACTGTTCCCCAGGATCATCTCGATCCAGCCCCAAATCGCAAAGGCCGCAGAAGAAGAAGATACGGAGGCTCTGAAGGCATTGACTAAAGTGTTTGCCACTGCGGCAGAGAGCTGGGTTGTGGGGATTGCCCGTCAGCCGACGCATTTCAGGCCCTTGGTGGATGCCGTTCTTGAGTGTGCTGTTAGGGATAAGGAGCAGGATGTGATTGAGCACACCTTTAACTTCTGGTACGAGCTCAAGCTTTATCTCGTGCTTGAGAGATATATCCAGGGTCGCTTGGAGCTGGTCGATGTTTACTCGAAGCTCGTGGATATCCTTCTCGGGCACCTGCGATACCCTGAGCCCGAATCAGGTAACGAGAACGACCTCTTCGATGGAGATCGAGAGCAGGAAGAAAAGTTCAGAGAGTTTCGACATCAGATGGGCGATACCCTCAAGGACTCATGCGAGGTCATGGGTGTCACAGACTGCCTGACCAAGGTGCTACATGCCATTCAGGTGTGGATGTCCAAGTACGCCAGCCAGGTCACCGACACCTCGGTACCACATTGGCAGGAGCTTGAAGCCCCCCTGTTTGCCATGAGAGCGCTTGGCCGAATGGTCGATAAGGACGAAAGCCTTGTGCTCCCTCAGCTTATGCCCCTGCTTGTGCAAATCCCGAGCCACGAGAAGCTCCGCTTCGCAACCATCATGGTCCTCGGACGGTACACTGAATGGACGTCAGCGCACCCGGAGTATCTGGAGCCGCAGTTCAACTACATCGTCACCTCGTTCCAGTCCGACTCCAAGGAGATCATCCGGGCTGCCGCTCTGTCGCTCAAGTTCTTCTGCACAGACTGTAAGCACCTCCTTAGTGGCCAGGTGTTGCAGCTCCAGACATTCTACGACCAGGTCCTGGACAAGCTGCCAGATCTCAGCAAGGAAGAAATCACCGAAGGTGTCTCCACTGTCGTAGCTGTTCAGCCAGAAGAGGAAATTTACCGACTTCTCAAGACGTACTGCGACCCCCTTGTTCAGCGATTGATGGCTAAAGCAAACAACGCCACCGACGACGACGGCAAGTTGGCATTGGCGGGTGAGTTAAGATGCGACAGATTAAAAAGAAACGCAATTTGCTAACTACATGTACAGACCACCTCCAACTGATTACTATCTTCGTGCAGAACGTGGTACCTCCCCACAATACTGGCCAAGAAAACCCTGCGGTGAAGTACTGGCAGGAGGTCTTCCCTATCCTGTCAACTGTTCTAGACAACTTCCTCACATTCACCCCTATTTGCGAGAGAGTGTGCAGATGCTGGCGAAACATGGTCATTTCGTACCGCACTGCCATGGCTCCAATGCTGCCCGACATGGCTAACAAGCTGGCGATCGGTTTCAACAACTCGAGGGAGGGATGTTTCCTGTGGGTTACCTCCGCCATCCTCCGTGAGTTTTCTGAGGCCCGCGAGCATGTGGATCAGGCCACGACGGACAATATCTACACTTTCTTTGAGGCCCAGACAACGACGTTCCTGAGAGTCATGACGGAGCTTCAGCCTAAGGAGCTTCCTGACGTCATTGACGACTTCTTCCGTCTGCTCATCGATGCGCTGCTTTACTATCCCCAGAGGCTTGTCCCTTCGCACCTTCTGCGATCGATCTTCGAGGCAGCGGTTTACGCCCTTACTTTGGAACAGCGGGATCCCCTGTCATCGACGCTGCACTTCTTGCGGGATCTGCTTTCTTATGGTGGAGACAACCCTGCCTCCAGCGACGGTCTTCCCCAGGCGGCGGCAGCTGAGATCCGAGTTACAATCCGGGCCCTCCTAGCAACCCTAGGCGACAACCTCGTGAAGCAGGTCATGGCCGGCATGATGATTACCTTCCCCCGTGACTGCTTCGCCGACGGCAGCGGCGTTCTATTGGCTTTGTTTGAGCTGCTCCCGGCCGAGACTACGGAGTGGGTGTCGCGAACGATCGAGCTGCTCCCCCAGGGCACCGTGTCTCCCGTCGAGGCCAACCGATTGATGACCAAGATCAAGGAGAAGCTGCAGTCTGGGGACCCCAGTGCTATGAGGAATGTGCGTGCCCTTCTGCAAGACTTTACCAACACCTATAGACGCCGCAACGTGGCTCCCCGAGATGGTCTGGGCCAACTTGAGGCTACGCGCTTCCAGTTCTCCGGATGATTTGCGAATCGCGGTATGGAATAGGTGAAACTCTGAGGAAATGAATGATGACAGGGATAGAGCCATCAGCACAGTGATTATCATGGGTTTGACGCCATCGAGAAGAGAAAGGCAGGTTGTCTGGGGCATTGGGCTTTAGCAGAGACAGTTGACGAGGAGTTGGGGCACAGGAGAGACTGCGCCGGGATATGATGAGAGGTTACCAGGCGATCTTTGCCGGGAGGACGGGACGGCGGCATAATGTCATGGCCATAGTGGTCTTTCAATGTGAAATGGGAAAGGTATTTCGCAGCGACCAGCCGGTATCGATCCGCCAGGACGGAGACAATATGAGAGCAGATGTGGTCAGATGTGGTGGATAGGGAGGGCCAATAACTCTGGAAAAGTAAAAAAAAATTAACATGAACAAAGGCAGTCTGAACATCTGCGTCTACTGTGGTCAGGATTGGCCAAACGTGTTCCAAGCTGTAACGTTATAGACAGAGTTAGGGTCTCTGGAGGCCATCTAGCGAGGCCTTCCAGACGTGCACAATGGGTTTGTGTTCCAATTTCGGCTGAACATGATTGACGGACAGTAAAGGACCACTCGCTTTACCCGTGATATACAGCACAGATTCAATGTTGAAGTAGGCTTCGATCTAATTTTCCGGACACGCGTAGGTGATTATAGCTGCTCGGCACTATTCTTTTATGCATTCTACCTTCTCCCCTTTGAGACATTCGCTGATGGTCCTGTCAACGTTAAAACAGGTCGAGGGTTCATTTATCCCAGGTCAGAGGTTGATTCCAGGTCGTGAGGCAAAGTCGATTACAGCAAACGCCACTGTCTCCATTACGAATTCTTACACCGGTTGTAAAGTTCCAGTGTTCATGCTGGAACATTGGGAATGTGGTGGGAGAGACAAGGCGGCTGTACCAAAATCAGCACTTCATCTTTTTTTTTTGTATGCCCAGTGTACTTTGAACAAAGCAAACGACAGGATAACATACAATGGGGTGTGTTCTCACGAACTTTACAGTCTCAGCATATATAGTATCTAAACCCTTCTCTTCCCGTTATCGGAATCAACGACCACGATTTCACGAAAGCTCTCTTCTAGTTGACCAACTAGGAGACATTGCCCTTCATTCACAACGACAGATACAACAATATCTGTCCACTAGTTCACGAACTAGGAGCCATTGACCAACTTTCGATATCAATATGGCCGGACCTGCCGGGAGCGAGAGTCCCGAGATGGACCAAGGGATGCAGCTACTTGCCGCCTTCAACCAAGGCAACATCCAGCTCAGCAACGAACCAGACGCCGATACCCAGGGGGAAGATGTTGACCCTGGCGTTGGCAGCAACCCCTTTGGTACGACCAACGTCACAACCAGGTCAAAGGCCAAGGCCAAGGCCAAGCGCCCAGCAACCGAACCAGCCGGGCCCAAAGGGCCGAGCAAGCGGGCCAAGGCCAACCCGCCACGGGCTACCAAGGTCAACCCGCCCCGGGCCGCCAAGGCCAAGGGTAAAGCCAGGCTTCCCGCCATGTCAAGGGCCTCGCAAGCCTCCAGCCTAAACGACAGCGAGCAAGGCGGCACGGCCACTGCGAGGCCGGCCAGGAAGCGCCGCGCCGTCACGCAAGACACGGACGACGGGGAAACCTTCAACGAGCTGGGAGAAACAGCGCGTCAGGAGAAGAACCGCAAGCGCCGTGCCCGAGACGCCAAGAACAGGATCGACAAGAAGCTGAAGCTGGCCGAAAACCCGGGGCCCAACCCCGATCGCCCCCTCTGCCATTTCTGCGCTGACCATCCGCAGGGCCAAATCGCCAACGCCGCACGACGATGCGACTGGGTGCAGTATGGCAACGTCAACGTCCAGTGCCGCAACTGCGCCGACTACCGCAGCCAGAACCCCAACGTCGAGGAAGAGCCGTGCAAGGTGGGAGAGCTCATCATGGACCACAAGCGCTACGGCTGCGACGACCCGGACGCCCCGAGCGTAAAGGCCTGTACCAGCTGCGTCGCTGGCAACCGGCAGAACACGTGCGATGTCGACCCCCTGTTGGGATATCGGTGTTCCAACTGCGCCACTGCCGCGTGCCGCGTCCCCGGCTCCGGGCCCCTCAAAGCCC
The DNA here is from genome assembly GCA_037954305.1 of Neonectria magnoliae. Taxonomy (NCBI): domain Eukaryota; kingdom Fungi; phylum Ascomycota; class Sordariomycetes; order Hypocreales; family Nectriaceae; genus Neonectria; species Neonectria magnoliae. The sequence continues at coordinate 41,367 of JAZAVK010000140.1, read as the reverse complement.
GGCCGCGGATGGTCGGCGAGCGGCTGTGGTTCCGGCACGCCTGCGACCGGTGCGCGTCCGGTGCCAAGATTATAGCTGACCGTGACCAGTGCAATTGGCTCCGAAGCCGCCTCGCCTGCATCGCCGGGTGCGCTCGGTGCCTGACCAAGAAGTCGGCTTGTATCGCCGGTTCCGAGGATATAGTGTATGCTCCGACCAACGCGCCGCCGCCAGCCAAGACCTGGTGGACGCAGATGGATTCTCCCTCGGGCTACGAGCACGGCACTATCAAGCTACAGTGGGCAACTCGCTGGCGTCACATGTGCCAAGCATGCGCAGATTTCCGGGGTCAGAACCAGTGTGTCGTGTCGGCATCGCACCCATACACGTCCTGCCTCCGGTGCAACCAGCTCGGAATCGACTGCATTGAGACGGGGAATAATGGCCGCAGGTTTCCCATGCTCGACCTGAGCAAGGTTGGCGTTGGGAAATGGCTGCCCTTCCAAGGTTGCAAGCGATGCAATGAGATGGGCCGCAATTGCGACCGCCAGCGGCCTTGCGACTCATGTGTCAACGTCGGTGAGGGTCGTCTATGCGACGAGTTCAAGAAGGGGGATTACGCGGCCGTCCACGGCTGCTGCACGCGCTTCCCAGAGCAGCCCAGTCTTTTGTATTACCTCGGCCTCGGATATGGCGCCGCCGGCGTCGACACCGTCAAGGACGGGTCTGGGCTTGAGGACTGGATCGGTCCCCTGACGGCCAAGTACAGCACGCTGAGTGCCAGAGAGTACGCAAATCTCATCGCGTCCGAGGTTCTCGCCAAGTTCAACCAGCTGCGACCGGCTGGGGTGCCGCCTCACGGAGGTCCTGGAGGCAGTCTGCAACAAATAATGCCATCAGAGATAGACAAGGAGAAACTTGTGTCGCTGATCCACAACGCTTGGCCACAGAGTTATCCTCCCAAGGACCACCATGACTTCCAGGCAAGGCTCCAGGCTGAGTCCGACGCGAATTGGCCGAGGGTGCGAGAGGGGTTCGGGGCTCCGATGAACGACCCGGCCGATGCGCCGGATATTGTGGGTCAAGACCCGGCGGCTGCTCCGGCTAGGAATCCTAACCCCCAGCCCGCCCGAAACGCATATTTCCCGCCTGGAAATCCTGCAAGCCAGCCTCAAGTTCCTCCTGGGAATATCGCTGTCCCCTACGGGATGCCCATGGGACCGCCAAACGCACCCGCGCGACCTCCGTTCCCTCGGCCGAATGTAGCTACTCCCTATGGGGTACCGCTCGGGGCGCCGGTCGCTGGGCGCTCGCGCTTCCTCGAAGAGCTTCTCGCCAGGGTCGGCCAAGTGGTTCAAGAAGCCGCAAGAATTGTCCCTAATGTCCGATCTGAGTTGGTTCTGGGACCACATTTTGATGCAAACACTCCCGCGGCGGGGGGGAACGTGCAAACGGCCGGTGCCTTTGCTCGACCGGCTGCTCAACAGGCCGTTCAACGAGCCATTCAACCCGGTCAACAAACCATTCAACTCGATCAACGAGCCGTTCGACCTGGTCAACAAGCCGTTCGACCTAGTCAACAAAGCGTTCAAGGAGGCGTCGCTGGCATGCAGGATCAGTATAGAAATCTTCCCGGTCAAGCTGCTCCCAGCCAAGCTTCCCCCGAGCAAGCTAACCCCAGCAACAGCGACGAGATGGACCTTGATCTCAACGCCATGGATGATTTCCTGATGAATTACGAAGATCAGGACCCCGGCATCCGGGCTCAGGAGAACCTCCTGCTTCCTGCTGTCGGCGCGCCCGCGGATGCCGGTCAAGATGCTGGCGATGCTCCGGCTGGCGATGCCCCGGCCGGCAACATGGCGCAGAACCAAGCTCAGCCCGAGGACGCCGACGCGGCCAACTTGTTTGCCAAGATCAACCCATTCCTAATCACCCCGGCCGACGGCTACCCACAGATGCTGGCTCGCACGAGGCCCTCACGATGGCATCAAGCCAACAATCTGGAGAATCTCGACATGTCTCACTGGCGCCAGTCCGAGGAAGACGACAACGTCGTCATTCCATGGCGTCTCCTGGGCGTGGCCAACAACATCATGCTCGCCGACAGCCCCGCCCGCGACATCCTCCGAGACATCCCCCTCCGCCCACGCGAGGACACTGTGCAGGATGAGGGGTTCACCAGGTGCATGGAGCCCGGGGCCTTCGGTTTCGGCGTTTGCGGCAATGATGCCCTCGACCGAGTTGGGTGCCAGAGCAAAACCCACCGAAACTTCATACCATACAACTTTCTCATCTGCGAGCAGTGCAATGACGAGAGCACCCAAGTTGTCGTCAATGCAACCTACAACCCCATCACGGCCGCCGAGATCATGAGCATGCGCGCCTACGCCTGCGACACATGCGCGAAGCATCTCAGCGAGAACGAGGATGCAGAGACCCTCCAGAAGGCCGGAGCCAAAAACGTCTGGGGCAAAGTCAGTCCAGGTTCTCAACTTCCCAACCGGATTCAGGGAGACGGTGACCACGCGGGCGTCCGCTATCAAGCAACCACCATGTCAACGACCGGATGTGCCTGTGCGACCAAGTTGCTCGGTCGCCCGCTGTGCCGCTTCCACCGCCTGCACTACGCCGAGCTCGCGATGAAGCAAGCGGCGCTCATGCAGGATTGGCGGCTGTGCCGCTTTGGCAAGCCGGTCTGCCCTGTCTGCCTCATGAATGAAGGTTATTTGCAGAACGTTAAAGTCTCGGCCGATCACGACGATTTCCTCGGAACCAACGGGGGTCCCACCGCGTGGGCGTGTCTCGTGTGCACCGACTGGGTCGTGAACCAACGCAACGACATCAACAACGTTCCTCAGCTGGTTCCAGGACATCTCAATGGCGCGTTTACCGGTGGAATGGAGGGAAACTAAACCCCGGGAGGATGAAGACGGGACAGGCCTACGGGACCTGAACGACAGGGCGAAACAAGGCAGACTGCAGATAGATACGAGCACAAAGGGCCTCGGGAAGGAAAGCTCGGAGCTACATATGAGTAGACAGCAAAACAGCCTAGGGAGCAAATCAATTTTCAAACAAAGACGAAGAACTTTATGTGAACACACTGACTGACTGACCTTGACAGATAAAATAAGTTTGATGACGTTGGTAGTATAGATGACCATTTCCATCCCACGTGGGAAGCCACATGCAAAATGACATTTGAGAAAGGGGGAATTGGATTTTTCTGACCGTGACCACTGCTGCCGGAGAGAAGGAAGCCTCGTGGAAGAAAAGAAATTACAGGTATGAAATAATGGATATAGGGAAGAGCGCAGAACCCGTATTTAGTCTTCGAAATTCATCCTCCCCTGTGACACAAAATAAAAAAATTCGGGCGTCTCTCGCGAGGTCCTGGGGCCGGGCAACTTGCTGACACAACGTGGCAACACAGGCTCCCCCCGTCTTTGTCTCTCTCCGGTAAATAGATGGTCCTTTTTATCCACGACGTCCAAAATGAGGCATCCCACGGGGACCACCGTGCCATACGCCATGTACCATCATGGCGCCGCTCACTTCCAGATCCCGGGACATGAGCGGCCATTACCACATCGCTGCGACATGTTCGTGGGCTGCGTCGAAAAGTCCAAGTGCGTGTGCAATCAAGCCAGAACCCGACTCCCCATCCGATGCAATCAACGTTTTGATCCTCAAGTCCTCCAAAGGAAAACAGCCCGTTGCGTTGGATTCGATGATAGGGCGAACGATTGATGAAGCCTAGGACATGACGGGTATCCGCTCGCCAGTCGTCGCAGCCACGTCTAGCCACACCTTGAGATTCGAAATCGGCACCCACCTCTTCTCCTTTCGCGCACGATCATTCCTTTACATAACCACACACTTGGAGCAGCAGCCAGCCTGTTGATCTCCGTCGTCGATGTCCATGGGCTTAGGGGGGCCGTTCGTGCCAGAGGTGCCGCCACTGCCAGTTGAGTAACCCTGCATCTCGCGGTTGTATCTTCGGATCTCTCGCACGATATCGTAGAAGGCCTTGTCGACATTGATCCGCGACTTTGCGGAGGTCTCGATGAACTTGCAGCCGAATGATCTCGCGAGTGCCTCGCCCTCTGTAAGAATTTGTGTTAGTCTCGTTCGAGAATTCATGCGATTGTGCGAAATGTACCTTGTCGCGTAACTTCTCGCTCGCCCTCCAGATCGCACTTGTTGCCAACAACAACCATGGGGAAGTAATCCTTGTCCTTGACTCGCAGGATCTGTTGCTGGAAAGTGGTGATTTCTTCGAAGCTCTGTCGGGAGGTGATGGAATAGACTAGCAAAAAGCCCTCGCCAGTTCGCATGTACTGCTCTCGCATGGCGCTGTACTCCTCCTGGCCGGCGGTATCGAGGACATCGAGAAGGGCAACCTCATCGTCGATGACGCACTGCTTTCGGTACGAATCTATTCGAGGTGGAGACCAATGAGTATGGGGAAATTCAAAAGGCGGGATGTGGTGTGATTTGAGAGGTATGGCAACGAACCTTCAATTGTGGGATCATATTCATCGACGAAGTGGCTCTGGATCAACTGAATGGTCAAGCATGATTTACCGACACCACCGCCGCCAACAACGACGAGCTTGTACTCTCGCAAAAACTGAATGGAGCGCGGCCGGGTTAGCAAAGGGGAACGGCGATAGAAGGTGGGAGGAGAAGGGGATAGTCCAGGAGGAGCGTCAAACTCGGTGTATACCGACGCAGCGGCAGCAGCGACGGCCCAAATCAACGCTCCGAAGGCATCGCGAAGCGGCGTACCTTGGTGGACGAAGCCATTGTGTATGATGGTTTGAAACAGCTCGAGGCAGCTCAGTCGGGAGGCGCTGAAAATTGGCTCGCGCAGGGGGGCTAGTCGTCGCAGAACCGTGGCAGTGAAAGGTGGGCGACGAGAAGCAAGAGACGACGTACGGCGGGGATGGGATGGCGGGGAGGAAGTGGAAGTGGAAGAAAAAAACGAGGTCGAAAAAAGGGCGGTTGGAGAATGGAGATGAACGAAGAGAGGGAGTGTTTCGCGTGGGACTCGAGGAGAGGGAGAGAGATGGACGGATGGGATGCAAAAGGGCCCAAGGTAGGTTCAAAGGTCAAAGCAGAGAGAGCGAAGAAGGGAAGGGGATGCTGCCAGGAAGGGGAGGGGGGGCGTGGATGGATGGGGGAGAGGAATGGATGGATTGGGTAGTTTCTGGATGGTGTGGGTGTGTGTGGGCGTGTCGTCTACATGGTACTTGCTTGCCCTCCATTTCGCCTTAACAACAGGCGGTAGCGGTCGCAGCGGACTTGGGTTAGGTGAGGTGTGGAGAAGGCGGAAAAAGACGACAGCCCAGACTTGCTGGTCGAATGACTGGTGAAGGCCGGGAACAGCCAAAGGGGATGGACGGATACTACTACGATACAGACAACGAACGACCTGGTGCCGGTTGTGTGTTCGTTCAGACATGGAATAGACTGACCACAGTAGACTAATTAATTAACTACCGTGCAGATTACTCAGGACATGAGACTGACTGACTGACTGACTGACTGACCCAACACAAACGGAGACTGAAGAGCATGTCCGTCCGTAGGTAGGAGAATTAGTAAGTTGGATTGGATGGGTGCCAGCCCTTTGAGCCCCGAGCTGCGCGCTGAGATGGTCCGCAGGGCGCACTCACCAGAGCGAGACCGCTGGAGACTCCCGTCCCACCAGTGAGAAGCTGTGACCATTTTGGGGCCGCTCGGGGGGTCAACTCACTGCGTACTCTGCCGCTAATGCCCGGACTGGTCATTGGCCGGAGCCAGCCCAAGCCCACCCGGCGCGACCTCACCCTGTAAGGTACCTACCGGGGGACCGGGGCAGGACGATGGATGGATCGGATTGGACATGGTCGGCGGTTCCATGAAGAGAAAACTGGCGGCTGGTGAGTTGTGATAACCGACGGGTGCAAACGGGGGGGGAGTGTAGAAAGGGACAGCAAGTAAACGACTGGATCCGTCGTCCAGCAACACCACAACAATCCATGATGGTAATAACAACAAGCGACGGCGGATCGCTGGGAACGGCGAATGGCAGCGGCTGGGCGGCGGGATCAGTTGACGGCGGGTTCTAGCTCCAGGTCGCGTCGCCCATTCTCACCTCGGAATGGGGACAAGAACAGGGACGGGCGGTTCACAACTGATAAGTTGGGTGGTGGTGACTTGGTATCCGTGGTATTGCCTGCCACCTCTCCTCCCATACGGATGCAGTAATTACACGGTGCACCTCATGGAAAAGTTCTAGAGTCTAGACCAGCCGCATCCCTATTTTCTGGGTCCGTGAGCTGGCCAGTCGCAGAAAGACGCAGAGAAAGGAAATCAAAGAAGCTCCCGGATTCCGGCTGCCCCCGTTCCGTCCATGCCCGCCATTTAGGAGAGCGGCTGGTGGTAGTTACTACGTAGAGCTGGAGGCGGGAAGGAAGCTCCAACCTCCAGTGCGCGCGCGCGCTGTTCTGAGAGCTCTCAGTGGATGGAGCGCTGGGTCGCAGTGGGCTGGTCCAATCCTTCCGCTACCAGTGGCCAGCGGGGTGAGGAGAGTCCCCGTCGCCGGACGCCCACTGGAGTGGAGGTCGTGGGCGCCCGGGGAGTCCCCTGCGAGCACGATTGCAGTGGGGCCCTTTTTCTTTTCGGGGGGCTTCCTTCAGGGGGGGGCGTGAGGTCCTAGCCCAGCGGATAGGTGAGGAGGTGGAGGTCGGAGGCTTCCTTAGGTCTCTTCTGCAAGGGCAGCGGCAGACTGCGTTTGTTCTACCAATGGAGCTCGCACTGTACCAAGCCCCAGATGCATGTCCGACCCCAGCCGCTGCAATGCACTGGGAGGCCCGAAGACCTGTGGGATGTGAGATGCACTCAGGGTAACCGCCCGTATCCGCCTATTATCGTGGTGCAACGACTGCAGGCGGCAGGATTGCGATGCCATCTTCAAATTATCAAATCTTGGCCCAAGCAGCATCCCGAGGCGAGGCGAGGAGACGAGGTAATGGGTGGACAAAAAGGGGCCAGCATGATAGTCTGTCTCTGCAAGGGTCCAGGACGCTCACCTCAACTCATCCTAGCGACCAGGTTAATGCCAATGGTAGCAGTCACCGCTCGAAAAGCACGGGACGGTACTTGAGGGGATAACAGCGGCGAGACGACTCAGACGGAGACGGGGGAGGGGCTGACCCTTGGTTGGCATCAAGTGTTAGGTGGTCTGCTGGCTTACCAAGAGCGAAGTACCCGACGAATGGATACAACCAGTCGGTCAACAATCAGTCAATCACTAATTAACGGCGTGCCGCCTAAAAGAACGGGATTGCGATGTCGTCGGTCGTCAACAGGGGTATGGACGAGGATGAGGACGAGGGTGAAGATGTGGATACTGGAGGCGGACTTCATACGGAACGCCTCCGAAGGAATGCCTCCATCATCCAGAGCTTTCGATTATGGGTTGACGATGAATAGCAGACTGTTTTATCATCGCCACGACGGCCCTCCCAAGGGCGAATAGGTAGGTCACATTTGTGTTTCACGGGCCGACCAAACCAGACAACGCTCAAACCTGGAAACGAGATGCCCGTCTTCATCTAACATGGACCGTCCTCATCAGCAATCGTCAATCATCATCGTCGGCCCCGGACCTAACAGGAGCACAACCCGGACTAGTGCGGACTCACTTCGCACGTCCGTCCTCTGCCTTACCATACCACCTCCCAGGGGGTGGATAGATACAGTACATCACTGTTACATGTTCGACCGTTGGAGTTGGGGCCCGGTTGCAAAAGGAAAGAAAGAAAGAAGGTCAACAAGGCCGAAAAGCAACCATCAACACATGGTGCGGCGCAAAGGGTCGCATCCGGCCCTCACCACCCACCATCATCGCCATCCATCACCAGTGCACCAGCCCCCTTTCAGATTCAATGCTACCACTTCCTCATCCAGCCGCGGGCCCCCCCCATTGGATTGCTTCTGCCATCGGCCAAGCACGCCCAACACGAGCCGCGGGGTTTGCAGCACTGGGTCGATTGCATGTGCCGACTGAGACTGCCCTGTCGTGTGCGCCGCGGCATGACGAGTCAAATATCCGGAATCAAATATCGAGGATCGAAGAGCATGGCCAATGTCTGTCTCGCCTCTTCATCTACGACTGTCCTCGCTCTTCTTCATATACCCCAACCTGCGGTTGTTACGATATACTTGCTCGTAGTCTCCTTCAGTCTTCGTGACCATGCACCCGGGCGTGGGGAACAGGCCAAGCTGCTTCGGTTTGGATGGATGGTAAGTGCCATGACTACGAACAACTAAGCTAGGTCGTCCAAGGGCCCAGGGGTCTCTCTCGTCACCTCTCGCTAACTCGCTCTTGGACTGGACTGACTGGAGCGGGTTCCAGGCTGGCCTTGGCATCCCCCAGGATCCGGGTTGTGCTGTGTTCCACGGCTCCTGATAACGTCTTGACGGTGTTGTTGGGTGCTATGTAAAAGCCCAGCGTCACAAGCGAGATATGACTATCCTGTCCGTATCACCGAGTGCCTTACATACTACCAGTATCAGCACGTCTTGAATTGACATTACGTTGCAGCATTCTCGATACCATGCAATTCCATGACCAAAGATGCGACCTACCCACGGGATGTCACTATCTTGCTTGCTTGCTACTTATGGCGAGGACCCGGATATCAATGGTGCAGCCACGAGGCACAGCCCCCCCCCCCCCCCCCCCAGATCACCGTGCCAGACGTCCCAGACTTTCCAGACTTTCCAGGGCTGGGAGCTGGTCTCAGATGGATCCCAATCCGTCCATCCATCCACCCGCCGCCACGCTGGGAGTCTCAGCGCAGAGTCAAGTCTCACCACCACGGCAGCCATCGTCACAATCCGCCTTCTCTCCCCTCCCCACCCGGGACGCACAAAGACGAACACAAGCACGAGCACAAGCACAAAGCAAAGCACAAGCTCGCCACCCAGCCATCTTCTCGGCTCTAGGGGGAACTCCAGCTTTACCCCCCAATGCCAGTAAGTTAGCATATATGCACGCTGCGGCACCACCCCACGCCCCACGGGCACCACCACCCTGCAGAGTGACCGCGGCATGCGATGTGCAGGTGCAGCGGTGTTGGCGCCGATGCGGTTGGGTCTTCCTCGTGCGCCTATTGACAGCCGAGGACAGTGGCCCAGCAGTGATAGTGATGGCCAGCTGCACTCACTTCCGTCGCCCAAACCGTTCCTACGACGTCAACGTTGCTTTGAAGCGGCACAAACGAGACCATGGCCAGAATTGCGGCATTGCTTCCGAGCCATTCATTCCACAGTGACCAGCACTGTAGGCATCCATCCAAGCGTTGATGGCTGAACTAACTGGCCTATGGCGAACGACTAATTTTACCACGTCTTGCCGCTTTCAGAGCATTTCTTGTCAATGAACGTGACCACATAGCACATCTAGCCGTTTTGAGATACAGATCTTAGCATCCAGATCTCGGGATGATACGAGTATTTGCCGTTTTGATCAACCCCATCTTACCCTATTCCAGAACCAAGACGCGCAAAGCCGACGACCTACCTCTCGGTAGCCTTGGACAACAAACTACGGAGGGGCCGGCAAGTGGGGGAGCATGGCATTTATTAGCTTCTCGGGTCACCAACTCAACGCCGATCGAGATCAATCACATTGGCAGGCAGATGTCATGGATGGAATGCGGGAAAGGAATGCGGCCAGAGTCGAGATCTGGACCATGATGCAAAAGATTACTAAACAAAGAGTCGGGTAAAGAGCCAACAAGGGAAAGTATATCGAGCTTCGTCGCAACCACCAAACTCTCCATGCAAGCAAGGGCCACGAGTCTAATGGATGATCTCCCTGTCTCAGTCGGGGCTGATGTTGACTGAAACCAGGCAAGCACCTGGGATGAGCATTCTGAGGTTCAAACTAGGGCACGGCAAGTTCCTTTCCCAGCCGGACTTCAACCTGCAGGTCTAGAACAAACGGGATCCGAGACTCACTCGCGTCACGATGAGAGATGAGCGCGCCGACTCGTATATCTGATACTCGAAGTGCGTTTATGTGCAGCGAGACCCCCGATGACCTACATATAAGCGAGCGCCTCCAGCCTCAAGATATTGAACGACGGGAGGTCGGACAGAGTCACATACATACGAATTGAGGCCCGCTGCAGTACAGTGGGGTTCTCTGTGCAGCGTCTCTGTTTTACATCATGTACGAGCGGTACGACACGAGAGAAGTCGGCACTTGGAAGCTGGGTGATGAGTCGAATGCTGGATACATTACCCTGGACGTTGTGTGACGATGGATGATTCTTGGCCTAACACTCGTGATAAAGAGGAATAAGCAAAGCGCAGCAGACAATGCTTTTCATACACACCTATTGTGTATAAATCTTGATTGCTAAAAACGATACGGGTCATGGCAAGAATGCGTGCCTTGGTATGTTGCATCTGACTACTATGGCAATATGAGTACTTGTGCACATACCAACGTGACTTGCATCAATATCTTGACAGCGCACACACACATACAACCTCCGCCAGTATCCAGTCCTCCATCGCTACCCTACGGCTCACCACAACCTCACCCGCATTCCTGTGCGCCTTCTAGAACGAAACGGCCTTCCTTGATGCCATGCGCCGGCTCCACCACTACTGCAGTTCGTGGTTCTAGCAGGCAGACTCCTCCCTCTCCAAAGGCCCACAGACGAAACCTACGAACCCCTTTTCGGCAGATTGCTCTGACGGCTAGCTCTCGCCAAAACCAGGGGGCGTGTCCTGATCCTCATCTTCATCAATCTCCTTTGACGGCCGAGGTTGAGCTCTAATATTCGTCCTTGCCGCCGATCATGCCACAAACGTCATTTGCCCACGCCTCCGGGGCCCCAGCATGGTTGCTTCTGCTAAGCACATAGTGTAAATAGGCTTGCTCCCCCCCCCTCCCCTCTTCGAAATACTCTCAGATACGCAAGTATATACGTCTACGTAGCAGTAGACATTCAGTCGGACGCACCAAGCCAGCCTCGCGCGAATCGGGGCGACGTTTCGTTGTGCAGCGTCGTCTCGGGACCGAGTCGCCCTGTGATCTGCAATGCAAGCAAGGCGCTGTACCGCACGGTTCGATGTCGCATCGTATGATGATGAGCATCTGCCGGACATCCACCCGCCCAACCCCATCCAAGGTGGCCAGCAACCAGGCTTGCCCCGGCCTCAAGGTCGGGAAATGAAGCTTAGCCTCCGCGTTCTTGTCTTATCTCGGCCGGGCAGGACTTGGGACTGCTATAGATCACTATCGCGTCAACGCGCCGAAGCTATGAAGCTCCTTGACACAGACCAAGCGAGGGTTGGGCGAGTTCACATCACATCGCGGCATTTCCTCCATCATTGCAGTCTCATGTGGTTGAGGTGCACCGCTATCCGATGCTACCGTACGAGCTGCAACCAGCTGAAGCATGCCAACTCAACTGCGCCTCTCTAACAGTAGTACTCTAACTATCCAATGATACAGCATGTGTTTGAGCGTGGCCTCTCTATCCAATGACGGTGTCCTAGCTTACCATCGTGTTGCAACGTAATAGTCAAATACGCAGTCAGTCTCGGTGCCCCTTTGAGGATGGCGCACATCACTTCTCGCTCTCTTTCGGGGTCTCTCCCTCCTTATCCGGTTCGCCCACTCCGGTAGGTTGGTCGTCATCCTCTCCCTCCCGTGAGACTCTTAGGCCTTGCACGCCTTTTTCCACTTCCGCAACGAGACTTTCTAGATAGTCTTGATCCCTGCAACCAATCGTGTCAGCACCTCTTCCTCACCATATCCTCTGCATTTCGAAACACTGAACGTACTTCCCGACAAGTGTGACTGTGTTACGGCTCTTGCCCCAGCGGGGATAACTCCCGACCTTGATGCCACGAGGCTCAACTCTGGCGGCCAACTCGGTGAGGAATGCAGCAACGCCGCTCTCTGGCAGGGGCGTCGAGATCAGGATTCTGTGTGTTCCCTTCCCCTCGGGGTCTACCAGTCGCGGTAGAATGAGAGGCTTCAGTCCGTCTAGAAGCTTGGTGACTATTTATTGTTGTTAACGCGGGTCGGTGCCGTCATAGCCGAGGCAGACGCAGACTTACAAAGTCTTGGGATCCCAGGCAGGATGTGAACGTTTCCATTCACAACTGCAACCGGGACCCAGAGGTCTTCGTGGGAGAATATGGCCTGCTTCTTCAAGTCCCGGGACTCATCTATCGGGAGCCTGGCCATGCGCAGCTTAGCTGTAAGGGCGGGCGAATCAACGTCCCAGTCAAACTTGGGCTGGTTTGGGTGAGGTTTCGACATCTGCTTCATCTTCTCCAGCGTCTCCTGGTGGAGAACCAAAGGAAGATTGAAGGCCTTGGCAATTGATTCATAGGTGATATCGTCGTGTCTAGAGGATCAGCATGCGGACATACATACCGTAGAGACGCGGACTTACGTAGGTCCAATGCCACCGCTTGAAACAGTTGGTTATCTTTGATGTCTTTTTCCTGTGTATTAGGTACTTACCTCGTCACGACAAAGTCGTAGCGATCGCTCATCCTCCGCACTGCCTCGATGATCTCGCTTTCATCGTCTTCGATGACCTCGATTCGTTTCAAGTTCTGTGATTGACGGGTCAGACTCCGACATGTGAAGGCCGCCAGGCTATAGTACTTACAACACCGAGAGAGAAACACCACTTCGCAAAGTATGCCGAGTTGGTCTAGATTTCCTGTCAACAGCGCCCTGATGTCGACCCTTTGTCAGGGCTACCTGGTCCGGAGCCCAGCCTTGCTCACATCAACGGTCTATCTCAATGTCAGCGTCATGTAACTCAGATGCCCCCAGGACCCAATCGCCGTGTCCGTACCTTTCCGCCCAGCACCTCGTCGCCAATGATCAAGCACGCCGCCGTGTGGATGGTGCGCGCATTGCGCTCGTCTGCGGAAACCATTCTTCCAAGTGTAAGTCGCCGCGCGGAAGCTGCTCCGGGCGCGGGTAGATGCTTCGCGATCTGGGAAAGGCGCGAGAACATGGATGGCTTCGAAAATGCCGCGCGAGACCGGGGCCGGAGAGAGAGAGAGAGCCTTTTAACTTGCAGAGGGGATGAGATGCTTGTTCGGCCGCAACCACCGACGTGGATGACGTTTACTTGTTATGGCGGCAGTGGGCAGACGGAGGTGGGGTTTCGCTACTAGGCGCAGTTCGGTTTGGCCCGGTTGGGCGTGCGTTGGCGGGGCTCATGATGGACTTGCAAGCTGCAACTCCCGCGACACCTCCAACAAATCAGTCTGGTGATAGCTTCGGGAGTGCTTCTCTCCTCCAAGAAACACTGCTCTCGCGGCCCATACAACTCGCCTCCTCCCGCCGGCCGCTTTCCGACGTTCAACATGGTAACGTCGACACACCCGACGCCTTGCCACGGCAATTGCAGCTCTCCCCGCTGACATGCTGCCGCAGGCCTCCGAATCCAGGCTGTACACCTTCTCGACTGAGACCAAGGATCACCTCCGGAAGTTCCGCTTGACGACTTCTAGAGCAAAGGGTCCCCAGGCCGTCATTTGTATGTGCGTCTCCTAGTCTGTCCCCACGCTCGTTTGTCGCCACGCTGTCGTTCCTCGAACACGCCGACTGATGCCCCTCTTCGCGCCTTTCAGACATGATCGACAAGAACACCCACGAGATCCGACAAGATGAAGACAAGACCGTCTACACGTCCCTCGGCGAAATCGGTGACGACCTCCCGGACCACGCGCCGCGCTTCGTCCTCCTCAGCTACCCTCTAACCATGGTACGTCGTTCACTCGATCAAATGCAAACACAGCCCACCGATTGCGGGGCGTGGATACTAATGGCATGACACAGCCCGACGGTCGGCTCTCCGTGCCATACGTTATGCTGTACTATCTCCCCATTACGTGTAACGCAGGGATGAGGATGCTGTATGCCGGCGCCAAGGAGCTGATGCGCAACACGAGCGAGGTTGGGCGGATACTGGATATAGAGTCAGTTGAGGATCTGGAAGAGATCCCCGACAAGCTGGCAACAGAGTAAATAGCCACGATCTGTTTGGACACATGAGAAACGAAGACATGGTACAGCCCGGAATAAAAAGAGGCGTGTTATGAAAAGAAGAAAGTTATCATCATCTACATATACTGCGTAGCGGTAGAGTGCGTCTATTCTGGCAACACCCTCTGGGTATCCAGTCCCAGCTGACTTGCCAAGTTCTTCACCACGCCTTGAAATGCGATGCATGCAGGGCTGTCTGGGAATGAGTCGAAGTAGCTCTCCCCATAGTCACACGCCATTCGAATCCGCGGATCTAGTGGCACTGCTCCCAGGAACGGGATGCCCATCTCTTGGGCCAGCGCCCTCCCACCTCCTGTGCTCGCGCGGAAGATCTCGCTCTCGCCCTGACACTTGGGGCAGACGAAGCCGCTCATGTTCTCCGCGAGACCCAACACTCGAATGCCGGCCTTGCGACAAAAGTCGATCTCCTTGCGCACGTCAAGCAGGGAGACCTCCTGCGGCGTGGTGACCATGACGGCGCCGTCGATGCCACTCTCCCTGAGGAATGTGTTGACGCTCAGGTGCTCGTCGCTGGTGCCCGGCGGAGTGTCTACCAGCATGAAGTCGAGATCGCCCCACTCGACATCTTTGAGAAACTGCTTGATCATGCCGTTCTTCTTGGGCCCACGCCAGATGACGGCATCGTCGCGATTTGGGAGTAGGAACTGGATGCTCATGACGGCAAGGTTGTCCATGACCCAGATAGGCGACCATCCTGAACCACTGACATGAACTGTTTCATCCTCGACGCCCATCATCTTGGGGATGCTGGGTCCGCATATATCGGTGTCCATGATGCCGACGTTGTTGTCCGGATTGGTCGCAAAGGCATGAGCCAGCAGCGACGTGAAGGTGCTCTTCCCCACGCCGCCCTTGCCGCTCAGCACGAGGATCTTGTGCTTTACATTCTCGAGGCGGGCCGAAATAACAGAAATATCCGGGTCCGGGCCCTTCGGCGCCGCGGCGCAGACGGCCTGGTTCGGGCATCCGGCACACGAGTCGGCCTGGCCAGCCTGTTGAGACTCGGGACCGGGGCAGTGTTCGGGCTCTGGGGCGACGAGCTGGGGCTTCTGCTTGAGGGGGTTGGCGATAACGTCCTCGACGGGCTCTGGCGCTTCGAGCGAGGGTGCCATGGTATATTTGCGCCGAAAAGTCGCTGTATTCCGCGTTCCAGAGATGCGCGATGTGGTTTGGAGACGGTTGGATGGGTGGCGATACAGCTTAATAATGGTAGGTCATCAAAAGATAGGCGAGTTGCTAGCGAGCTGGGAGTCAAGGGAATCCGATGCTAATGCGACCGCTTCAAAACAACAAAAGACTGGTTCTCCAAACTCGGATTAAAGGAGAAAGAAGCAGTGCTATATTTAAGTGAGTGTTCATCAATGGACACCATGGTCTATAAGTATAAGTGAATGCGGTGCGACTTAAGATGGATCTTCCCTGTTTGTCTAGGGTAAGTAAGCAGGCAATGTGATTCGTTTTGAAGGAGTCATCCAAAAGCTGAGGATTAATCATCAAGTTAAAGTTCCCCGCGCAGTGACATTCCTTTCGAACTATTAACACTACTAGTAAACCTGCCATCAGTCCCCAAGAGGCTACTTAGATACCGAGAGGGGTAAAAGAAAAAGGCTTTGCTCCAAGGAAAGACCCTCCGGAATTAAGGTCGGAAACTCAAAAAGAAAGGTTCCAGGGGGAGTCGAACCCTCGCTGGCGGAATCAGAATCCGCAGTCATAACCGTTAGACCATGGAACCAATTGAAGCGGTGCACCGCTTCCCATGGGTGGATAAATGGGGTGCTCTTATTTAACATTACAGATTCTGCAAACCCGTCTCGACGCCAAATTTTGTTGTGCGATGCGATGCGATGCGCCCCGGCGATCGGCGGGGTTACCTCGCAGATAACGATAAGACCGCAACCCCGCGTAAATTTTCTTTCTGGACTGAGCATGTGCAGTTATCGCGTGAGACTCTGCGCCTACGATCCCGCTCCAAGTCAACGACACTCATTCAAAATGGCGCCTTCTGCTGATATCCCCGAGTCCAACCCCAAGGGCGATTTTACGGTCCTGAGCCTGAGGAAGTCCCTCTGCTCCGAAGATACCCCGCTGCCGGTTCGTTTCCGCGCGCTGTTCTCCCTTAAGCATGTCGCCCAGACCTCGACGGAGGACAACATCGTCGGTGCTGTTGATGCCATCGCCGCTGCTTTCGCGTCGCCCTCGGCCCTGTTGAAGCATGAGCTCGCTTACTGTCTCGGCCAGGCCAGCCACAACTCTGCTGTTAAGCCCCTGCGTGAGGTCCTCGCCGATCTCGAGGAGGACCCGATGGTCCGACACGAGGCCGCCGAGGCTCTTGGTGCCCTTGGTTGGGCGGACAACCTCGACATCCTCGTCGAATATCGCGATCGCAAGGGAGAGGACGTTAGCATTATCGAGACGTGCGAGATCGCCATTGATCGCATCGAGTGGGAGAACTCCGAGGAGCGGAAGAAGGAGAAGCTGCGCCAAAGGTACACGGGTTTTTCTATTAGTCCCTTCTGGGTTGCCCCTTGACTGACTGGTCTAGTGATTTCGCCTCTATTGATCCCGCCCCCCCGATGCCCGAGTCCGAGAAGGAAGTCGACGTTCAAGACCTTCGCAACAAGCTCATGGACACTACCCGACCCCTCTTCGTCCGATATCGTGCCATGTTTGCCCTTCGTGATCTGGCCTCGCCTCCCGACCTCCCTACAGCCGTCCCCGCGGTGCTTGCGCTCGCCGAGGGTCTCGCAGATCCTTCCGCATTGTTCCGTCACGAGATCGCTTTCGTATTCGGTCAACTGTCCCACCCCGCGTCCATCCCTGCGCTCACTGCTTCTTTAAGCGACGTCAACGAGGCTAGTATGGTTCGACATGAGGCGGCGGAGGCCCTGGGTGGTCTCGGCGAGGAGGAGGGTGTTGAGGCAACCCTGAGGCTGTTCCTTAATGACAAGGAGAAGGTCGTCCGGGAGAGCTGTATCGTCGCTTTGGATATGGCTGAATACGAGAACAGCGGAGAGACGGAATATGCACTGGTGCCGGAGGCTGGCAGTGTCACTGCATGAATGATGACTCCTACTGGGAAATATTGAGCCACATGAATTCTAGTTGTTCTCATGCCATCTAAAAGTTATTAGTTTTAAAAAAAAGCTCGCTTAGCCGATGGCTGCTCGGGTTCCTTACGAATGACCGCAGTCGCAATTGTAGATAACAGTAGATCCTTCATCTGCGCCGCGAAGCTGCACGTTGGAGTATTTGACCTCCTCTTGACCACAGTTGGGGCATGTTTGGATAATGGTGCTCTGAGTCTGAATCTTGTGCTTCTCAACAGCCTGGACGCTCGACTGTAGCTTCTGTCGTAGGAAGGATGGAAAGTCGGACGGCTTTGTTTGGGTTATAATGGACTTGGAGCCGGTGTCTGCATGAGTGCGAGTTAGAAACTGACCTGGGACCTTGCCAGTGTTTTTGCAGGGGCAAACGAACCTCGATTCTCGGCGCCGCAGCATTCGCAGCGCAGCATGTTCCGCTCAGTACCCTTGGTTGAGGGCAGTAGATTGCCGCAGTCGGTGCAAAAAACGAGAGATCCGATTGCCGACATGATGTGCTCGTGGTCGAGGGTTTTCTGTTGCGGTGTGCTTGGAAGCGTTCGCAGGAACAAATTCAGAGACAAAAATTGGCTGGCTCATCATAGGCCGAAAGCCAAACTTGGGGACCCCAGCCGGAAAAACTGGCAACCTAAGGCAAGGCGGCGAGGTTGGGCATCGGATCAGACACCGACTGGCTCAAAAACCAACGCACGGGCCACCGTCGAGCAATCAATCTTCAAGGAAAGCTCGCGAGGCTGTCGCTTTCCCCAGGCTTCAACTTCGACCGTGTGAATTTACGACGCGATCCGCTGAGGCCAACAATGCCTTGAGTCGCAATCCTTTTACGACTCGCCCAACCGGCAACGCGTTCCTTTCACATGCAGGCTCTGGTTCACCGTTTCATCAAGTCCGTGCCGTCTAACGAAGCTCCGCAATTCACCACTGCGCCCGAATCCCCGAAATCTCCAGGGTCCCCGATGCGACGTTGCCCGTTTGCTCCTTCCGCCGGCAATGTGTGAATAAGTGGCTTTTTTGAGGACCGCAACAATGGATAGAACGAACCCGGATGGCGGTGGCGCCGCTCAAAATGGACTCTATGCTCATCAACAGATGTCAGATTCTGGGCTCACCATCACTCGGCCCTTCACGCTCCAAGAATCGCTACCTTATTCACCACAGACGTCGACGATTCCTTTCATCTCAGGTTCGCAACTTCCCCGCTCTCGTGTCTTGCTGCCTCCATTCTCCAACACTTGCTAGATATCATCCCCGACCCGAGCTTGGGCTCAGGCACTCCCGCGCTACCGATTTCCGACCTCTTCCACACCCAAGAGTTCGACGGCTTGAACAGGGACGCCCACGGACAGGCTTCTATGCCCCGGAACGTGAAGCAGGCCATCGATCATGTCCTCCAGGATATGAAGCCGAGCCAAAGGACTCATTTGTAGGAAGAGTCGCTCTACTCGAGATGATCCGCGATACTGACTCCCAGCAGCAAGTTCACCACCGCATCGAGAAGCTCATCAACCTCCGTCGCTGGGAAAAGTCTCGCCGACGACCTATCCCCGATCGCGAGAGCCGTATACGAGAAAGTGGGAGGCTACTTCAAGGCAACGAAAACAAATGTCCCCGACGCAAACGCGAAACTATCCAACGGCCAAACAGGAGGCTATCCCAACCCCAAGCGGGCCTCCTCTTCTTCCTCACTCAACTCCCCGAGTGCCCCGCCAGCACACTCACTACCGGCACAGAACGCTCAGACGTACATGCAAAACTCTGTAAAAATCGAGGTTGCTATACCATCCAAGAGGAATTTTGACGGATCTCAATACACCGACGTGAGAAATCTCACTCAGATCGATGTTCCAGCTCCCGTCTTCGCTCAACCACAGCCGCCACAGCAGCTACCGCCTCCGCAACAACTGCCGCCTCCGCAACAACCACCGCCGCAACAACTGCCGCCGCAACAGGCTGCATCGCAGCGACCACACTCTGCGCTTTCCTCACCGCCACTGTTGACCCCCCTCGACGCTTCCCAGAACTCGTCCATTCGGATCGAGCTACCAACTACAACCATAAATCGGGACGAGTATCTTGAGTTTGAGGAAGCACCCGAGGAACCGCAAAACCTTTCCATCCGTAGGCAAGACCGGCAAGGATTCGCAGACAGTCAAGAACTCCTCGGCGAGAGCCTTGATCAACGACAAAGGGGCGAGGCGGCACTTGATGCTCTTAACAAGCTCGTGCGAACAGTGTTCGCATCAGTCGGGAGTGTCCTTGCGATGGAGCCTGGCTTTGAACACATCGTAACAATGACTCAAGACCAAGAGGTTGCGATGACGGCGGCCACCCAGCAGAAGATGCATACCGCAATTCAGAAGACGATCGGGCTGAGATGTTATGACAAGGTCCCAGTTGAGCACCTTGTTCAGATTACGAAATTGAGCGAAGCAAGCCTTAAGCAGGCAGAAGATCTGGAGATGCGACTCGACGAAACCTGGTCCGAGGATGCGGTGGAGGCCTGGGTTCAGAAGCTGCCGGAAGTTGACACAATACTCAAGGCAGCACGGACTTGCCTCCGCATTCTGTCCGGCGGCAGAGAAGACAAGCAGCTATACTCAGAAGCCGTTATCCAAAAGAGTGTTGACATCTTCAAGACGGTCACAGAAGATATCATCATGACTTTGGTAGAGCTCCGCCCATCTGGGAATTCAGCGAGTGTCTTCAAGATGCTATCAAAATCTAAGAAGGCCATTACCTCCACTTTCGTCTGCTGCCAGAAATTGTTCGCCCTATTGGCCGAACTGGTCACCAAAATCGAACTCTCAGATACCGTTATCAACTCTCTCGAGTTTACCGCCTCTCGGTTGATCTTTGTTGAAAACGCCTACTTTGAAAAAGACTCCGCAGTCGGTGTCCAGAAGTTTGATGGCATTCGCTCGGTGGCGATGGACATGCTTTGCCAAATTTTTCTGATGAAACCACAGCAACGCCAAGGCATCATTGATGAAATCCTGACATCTTTGGAAAAGTTGCCCGTTGGCAAGCAAAGTGCGCGACAATTCAAGCTCTCTGATGGAGGAAGTATCCAACCAGTCTCCGCCTTGATTATGCGGCTGGTTCAGTCAAGTTCTGGTAGAGTGGACAACAGCAAAGAACGTAATCGCAATAGCATGTTGCAAAATATGAGAGGGGAGGATGAAGAGAGTTATGAAGAAGACGGCGACTTTGCGTCAGGACCTAAGCAACCCGTCTCTTCTATCAAAAGTGAGGAACAGGGAGCTCAGCAGCACGCCGTTTCGATCAAGGACCTCGACACTGCCGTTACTCCATTGACAGACAATGCTCAACGCAACGCATCATACGTTATCAACTTCATCGTCAAACGCGCTATCGGGTCCACGAAGTCCGGAGACACCCCTTATCGGAATTTGCTCGACCTCTTCGTTGAGGACTTCACAACGTGCCTTGACTCACCAGATTGGCCCTCGGCTGAACTTCTCCTGCGCTTGTTGATGGTCATGATGGTACAATTGTTTGAAGCTCCAAAGACGGCCGCCCCGGCGAAGAATATGGCATTGGAATTGCTTGGTGGCATGAGTGCAGCAATTTCTCGCCTGCGATCTCACGTCAAGAGAATGGCTAGCTCATCCGAGGGCAATGATGCTGATGAGTTTTCGAGATACCTCGCGGATCTCGCGAGCCACGCTCTGGAACAGAAAAGCCGCGTGGAACAGATGGTTGCATGGGCCGGGCCGTATCGAGCAACACTTGAATATCTCCAACACCGCTGCACCGATGATCCGCACCTCTCAAGTGCAATCTCATTCTTGATTGCGGACTGGGCATGCCAAGTCCACATGGGCTACGACTCTTACCAGGAAGCATACGACGAGCGAGATCAAGAACTCGGACGCTTGGGATATCGTTTGCGAATGATGATTGACGACCGGAGATGGCTCTTGAACGAGTACACCTTCAAGACCGTCTCTGCAGGTCAGGCCAAGTTGTCTTACTCGATCATGCTACTACGCTCTCCACTTTGCGAATCCTTTGGAAAAATCCTTAATATCTTGCTTGGGTCAATGGCCAGCGACCAAGCTACTGTTCGCAGCAAGAGTTTGAAGAGCGTTAACCAGGTGCTCGAAACCGACCCCTCCATTCTGGACGGAGATTCGGCCGTCATTCAATTGATTCTCGAATGTGCAAGCGATTCGTCAACTCAAGTCCGAGACTCCGCCCTTGGATTGCTTGGCAATTGCATTAACATGCGTCCTGCTCTGGAGACGTCGTTGACTCCCCGGATCATTGATCGGTTCCAGGACAGTGGCGTTGGTGTGAGAAAGCGAGCGATGAAGCTGGCTCGTGACATCTATCTCCGCAACCGTAGCAAGCCGCTTCGGAGTGCAATAGCCAATGGGCTGCTTCGTCGAGTTCAAGATCCAGACGAGAGCGTTAGAGACCTGGCTCGCCAGATGATCGAGGAAGTTTGGTTTGCTCCCTTTTACCGAGATGAGGGTACGGCCGTATTCCAAACCTCGCTGACAGAACACGTCGCACTCATCATCCAGACCGTCAAGTCTGGTACCGTTACGGAAATATTGGACAAGGTTTTCCAGACGATCCTCAAGCCGCAGAGCAAATCACTTGAGGGGCCGTTCTCCGTCTGCTCCAAGCTCGTTGCCAACATGTTCGGCCTCATCGACAATCTAGACTCGGACGATCCGGCTGTCCCCTCTGGACGAGATGCATTGCAGGTGCTCACTATTTTTGCGAAGGCTGATCCTAAGCTGTTCAATTTTGAACAGATTCGCCTTCTGAAGCCTCATCTTGCTAGCTTCTCTGGCGCTGATGAGCTTACTGCTTTTCGAGCGGTGACTGTTATCTACCGACGTGTGCTCCCGCAGCTCTCAACAGTGCACTCTGATTTCCTGTCGGAGGTGCGTCTGCAACTACTCAAGGCGATTGGCAAGATCGCTTCTCGTGGTGCTATTGACGACTTGATTGCTTGCACACGAGTTGTCTGTGACCTTCTACACTCCTTCGAGCCTCTGGCCAACCTCGTGGCATCAAGTCTCCTGGGCATTCAGAAGCTACGAGTGGGTCAATTGGATAACAAGAAACTGCAATTCCTTTCTGCATACTCGATCATCGTAGGCATGGTTGGCAAGCACTGTGATCTGGACAAGCAGATCCAAATCTTCAGGAACAAATTTCCGAAATGGCAAGGAGACTCGGTTCCGAGACTGGTGGTTGATATGCTCGTCCCCTTTGCTTTGCCTTCGCAGCCCTTGGATGCCCGCAAAGCATCGCTCGAAGCAATCGGCTTAGTTTGCCAAGCCTGGCCACGCAACTACGTTCTCGCCAAGGTGTACACGTCGTTCCAACAGGTCTTTGATGACCAGGTACCCATCCTGGAAACGATGATTTTAAGGTCGTTCCGGGAATTTCTCATCACCGAAGAGAAGCGTTCAGAGACTGCGGCAGCCGAGGGTTCTGGCAAACAACAGAAGAAGGAGCTGACGGTTATGGGAGGAACCAGCTTTGATGATGTTGCGAGCGCCACGACGCAGAGATTTCTGAAGGACTTCACTCGCATCGCGGTAACCACGCAAGACGAGCATGCGTTCCTTGCCATGGAAGTGTTGGGAAGCATCAACCGGCAGGGTCTCACCCACCCCAAAGAAACAGGTGTCACATTAATAACGCTGGAAACTTCGGCAAACCGGAAGATTGCGGAACTTGCCTTCGCCGAGCACCGAGCACTTCATGAAAAGCACGAGACAGTTCTTGAGCGAGAGTATGCCCGAGCTGTACAGTCAGCATATGCTTACCAGCGAGACGTGGTTGGAGATTCGCACGGCGCGACCATGAATCCCTTCCAGTCCAAGTTGCACTTCTTGATCGAGGTCCTCAAGATCAGCAAAATGAAGAATCGACAGCGCTTCTTGGAGAAACTCTGCGGCCTAGTGGACTTTGACCTGCCGAAGCTGGAATCGGAGCCGGAGCTTCCACCCCATGTGGACTTTTCCCGATTCGTTATCGAGAACATTGCATTCTTTGAGTATCAAACCGTTGGCGAGTTGCAGACGACAGTCAATTTGATTGAGAAGATGGTGACGAGCACTGGCGCTACTGTTGCGCAAGCCATTGAGTCGGAAGTTTTCAATGTCCGCATGGACGTTGATCAGCCCGCTGCACCCGCACCTCCACTCTTGGACTCACAGCCTGGGCGGCTTCTGGCTGCGGACCAAGTGTCGCCTCCTCCGCCTCCGGCCCCGGTCACGGCCTCGGCCCCGGCCCCGACCCCAGCCCCAACAATGGTAGACTCGGTGGACCCAAGCCGGCTTCGTCAGCTGACTGCGGCTTCCATTATCCTGCTGTCGATGTGGGAGGCCCGTACCCATCTGCGACGACTGTACGGCATGGGGACGAATCGGCACGACAGCAAGGCAAAGGCATTGGCCAAGGACCTAAACAAAACGCCCAACAAGGTGCAGGGAGTTCACGGAGAAAGAGTTTGGGATGAGATCACTTCGCACATGAGCGGGCTCCAAGCACAAGAGCAGATGGTGCAAAAGTGCAAGGCGTTCGTGGAGCTTCTCAACGTGGACAAAGAGTTCAAGGTGGTGGACGACGGCGAGGAGCAGATGGAGGACCCTTCGACGCCCAGCCAGGACGAAGGTGAGGACGGCGACGTCATGGCTGAACGAGGCCGCAAGCGGAAGGGTGTGATGACACCCGGAGGCCGGAAGAAACGACCCCGATCGGGATCACAGCCGCGAAAACGGGGTCGACCACGCAAGCAGAGCGTGGAGCAGGATCTGGACGTTGATCTTGATGGGGACTGGATGTAACTTTCTCAGGCAGCGACCAGGCGCCAGAAAATTTCTGGGCTGAGCTGGGCAGATTTGTTGCGGTGTACACTCTGGCATGGGGGTTTCAACGGATCGGGTTGTGGCTGGACTTCCAGAAAACGTGGACGACAGGGATGGGGACGGTGGCTTGGTTTCGGGAGAGCATAAATGAATGACGTCTACACGGATGGATGGGATGGTGGCACCAAGCACTGAGTGGCGGGGGCCCTCGAGTGGAGAACAGCGAGAGAGAAGGCGTTTTGGGGGGTTGACGATTTTGTTCATGATACCTGAGCTCACAGCTAGCTCACCTTGCTTGGGGATTTATTACGAGGTAGGTTGACACGATGGATGGATCCAAGGGACATGACGCGGATTCAGTCGGTCGTTTGGTCAATTGCTACATATCTCCGTCCGTCGCTCAATGATAGTTGCAGTCAAAGCAAATGGAAATGGCATGGAAACAAGGAAAACCAAGTAACTAACTAACAGGATAAGTAAGCTCCGAATTCAAGCTTGAAATGGGAAATCAGGGGCGACGGGATGTGGTGGGCCGGGACGACGCCACGGTCGATCTCTCGGCATCTCTTGGCCGTCTTGGCACTGAACCCTGTCGTGAACGGACCAGGATCAAGGATCTAGCGCGTGATGTTGAAGGTGCGAAAAGGCAACGTCGAGATTCTAACGGTTTTTTTTCTTCTCTTCCATTTCGTCGTTTGACCGTCCTGTTTCAGTCAGAGGATGTCAGATGCGTACATATATGATGGGGAGAATCTGGGTCGAAGAGATAACCCTGGTTAACTCGACGTGGGGAGGGCAGCGAGGCAGTTCCGTTCGACTGATTCCATTCAGGCTTTCAGCTTCGCCTGACGGGCAGTGCGGCGTGGGACTATGTAATTAGTCTGATAAATGGCAGAAGAGAGGAGTTTGATAGCGCGATACCACGGCAACTGTGGCGCTGGGTGGCCAGTGGCAGGCGATTCCAGGTATTGGTGCCGGGTCCGGGCCCGGGGCAAGTCTGGTACTACATCTGCCTACTGGAAACCCCCCCCCCCCCCGTCTTGGGCTGATTGGGTGAGTGGAGGATGATGATGATGAGGAGGAGGAGGAGGTGTGAGAGACTGGCGCTCTGAGATTGGCTGTACATAGTAGCACGAAACAGAGGCCTCCCCTGTGCCCGTCAAGCTGTCATCGGCGTCGTGTCTTGTCTCCTGTTTTGGCCGGCATGCACATTGCACAAGCGCGTAACTCACCGCAGCCGGGACGGAGCACGCGTGCGCACAAGCAGGGCCCGGCAAGGCAACGTCAGGCACGACAACGCATACCCGATCACTCACTCAAACACGGCTATGCCTAGTAAGTAGATAGACGACGCTGGCTCCCTCTGAGTGAGTACGTAGGTAGTATCGGTTAATTACTCGCCCAGTCCCGCCCTGATAATTAAGGACCTCACACAGCAACGGTGACGTGCCTTCCCTGATCAGACCAACAACCACCAACCCCAAGGAAAGAAGGAACGGACCCAGTCCAGTGCAGCATCCCTAATCTTGTTTTCTCCCTCTCCGGCACTTGACCACCACAAACAAACCACAAACAAACCACAAACAAACCACAAACAAACAACACCAGCCAGACCAGAACAAACATCTAATTTATCTCTTTGTCTGCCATTCCGACTTCGACTTCGGCTTCGGCTTCTTTCTTTCTTCTCTTCCCTTCTCCGTCCCTTCTCTCTCTCCCTCACGGCCTCCCAAAGGAAAACGGAACTACAAATCCCCTTCACCAACCAATAATCCTTCCGAGGTCCCGCGAAAGCGCCAAGCCCCTTGGCAATGTCCTGTAAGTCCTCTCCCCACACACTCTCCTGGCTTCCCGTCCGTCCCCTGCTGCTGTCACTCGCACTCTGCTCCTTGGCTCTTGGCTCTTGGCTTCTTGGCACTTTGTTCTCTGATTCCATCCATCCAGTCCGTTTGGCATCTGGGGGCGAACTCGATCATCGCGCACACACTCTCTCTATCACACTCTCTTTCTCTACTGCTCCCCATTCTCCACGTCATGTGCCTTGCTTTGCCCTGCGTTCCCTGCTAATCTTCGCCTGCCATGTCTCAAGTCAACCACTTCAACATCAAGCGACAGGCGCACACACTCAGCCGCACCAGCTCCGACCAGTCATGGAACCCTTTCCGCCACGTCTCTTGGGATCGTCAACCAGGTCGCACTGGCACTTGGGACGGTGGCCGCCTCGAGCAGCAATCGACTCGCAATGATCCCTCCACCGGCGAGAAACTGACCCATGCCAGCACCGACCCGACCAACGCTCGCGCTGTCGCCAGGGACTGGTCCAATGTCGACACTATGACCGACGGTCGCGAGGTCGAGGAGACGACCGACGCGAGAGGCGATACTGCCATCTCCCAGCGGTCTTTGGTCGATGATAACGAGCGAGGCCTAAGGAACAGGAAACAAGATGACGCCCCGATCCAGCCCGAAGAAGACGACGACAAGTCGAAAAAAATCAAGAAGGACCACAAGCTCTTCAAGAACGTCCAGCCCAAAGAACCCTACACCTTCGCCAACCAGCTACAACGAACCTTCCTCAACTCATGGATCAACGTCCTCCTCGTTGCCGCTCCCGTCGGTATCGCCCTCAACTATGTCCCCTCGGTCAACCGTGTCGCCGTCTTCGTCGTCAACTTCATCGCCATTATCCCCCTCGCCGCCATGCTCAGCTTTGCAACAGAGGAGATTGCCCTCCGCACTGGCGAGGTTCTTGGTGGACTGATCAATGCTACCTTTGGTAACGCTGTAGAGCTCATTGTCGCTATTCTCGCTCTCGTTGAGGGCAAGGTTCTCATCGTCCAGACCTCTCTCATCGGCTCCGTCCTTTCTAACCTTCTCCTCGTCATGGGCTTTTGCTTCTTCTTTGGTGGCCTGCGCCGCCAACAGCAATACTTCAATGTGACGGTTGCTCAGACTGCTGCTTCATTGCTTGCGCTTGCCGTCGCCTCCGTCATCATCCCCACCGTTTTCGACATCGCCAGCAAGACACCCACCAAAGCCGTCGCCGATCTTTCTCGTGGCACCTCTGTGATTCTTCTCATCGTCTACGGCGCCTATCTCATCTTCCAGCTCAAGACTCACCAGGATGTCTTCTCTGAGGAGAGCCAGAAGGTCGCTGCCAAGCCCTGGAGCACTTCCCTGGGCTCCGGTGCTATTAAGCAGGGGCTTGCTGCACCAGGCGCCTTCATGGGCCGCGGCATGGCTGACCAGAATGAGAATGAGCGCCTGTCCAAGATGCTCATGAACCCGCAAGGTCTTGCGCATGAGGAGGAAGACGAAGAGGAGTCACCCACGCTGCACTTCTGGGTCGCGGTCGCAACTCTCACCATTTCGACCGTCTTCATCGCTCTTTGTGCTGAGTTTATGGTCGACTCAATCGATGCTGTTACTGCGGGCGGTAGTGTCTCGGAGGAATTCGTCGGGTTGATTCTGCTCCCCATTGTCGGCAACGCCGCCGAGCACGCAACGGCCGTCACCGTGGCCATCAAGGACAAGATGGATTTGGCTATTGGTGTCGCTGTCGGCTCTAGCATGCAGGTTGCTCTCTTCCTCATCCCTCTCCTGGTCATCATTGGCTGGGGTATGGGCAACGAGGAGATGAACCTGAGCTTCGACATGTTCCAGGTCGCCGTCATGTTCGTCGCTGTCCTTCTTACCAACTACCTCATCGCCGATGGTAAGAGTCATTGGCTTGAGGGCTGGCTACTGATTTGCCTGTATGCTATCATTGCCGTCTGTTCGTGGTGTAAGTTCACTTCTTTTAATCCTGCGTATTTGACGCAATCACTAACTTCTCTCTCACAGGGTATCCCACTGACCAGTAATACCGCCCTGCGACTTCGTCGGGCTCCTTGTTTCTGTTTTAGGTTTTACGAGCAATTTTCTGCCCACGACTGTACATACTTTGTTGTTGTTATTTCAAGGCCTGTTTGTAGAGCTGCCTTTGTACATACCGCACTCTTGCTGTTTTCTATGTTTGGTAATCGAGACAAAATCTGGAATTTGGAAGCGGGAATGTGGATTTGGGTCATCGAAATTGCAGCCAGACGCCTCGTTTCATATTTGTCTTTATGTATGTATATACCCTGGTTCTCAGAAAGAAAGGCTCTTCTGTTGGGTGGGAAATCTTACAGGTTAGAAAGATTCACGTCGTTCACATCTTGGCCATTACTACACGGTGCCCTAAAGAAGAGAATTAACTTGAGAGCCTTTTTCTCATATCCAAACAGAAGAATAGCACAACGCCCTCTAAAATAAACCAACACCGCTAATTAATCGTCATCATGTTCCGTGGTCAACTCTGTCCTCGAAGCCAACCGACTAAATGGGTTGAATTATGAGAGTTGTGGTGTCTTTATCCACGCCCGCTCAAACTGGACCCGCCGTCGTACTGCACACTGCCCCTTCGCAGGAAAGACATGGGACTGTTGAGACGCTTCGCCGGCCCGCCGTCGCCACCGAGCACGCCCGGAGGCAGCCCCAGCGTCGGGATGCTCGCCTCGGGCACGGGATCGAGAAGCGTCGGAGCTATGGCCGTGGCGGGCGTGCCCTGGATGTTTTGGCCCTTCTCCAGGGCCTCGGCGTAGAAGGCCTCGAGGCCGGACACGTCCCGGCAGAAGTCCTCGAAGTGGGTCTTGAGGACCTCCGGGTTGGGCGTCATCAGCGGCGCCGTCTTGATGGCCTGGTCGATGGGCTTGAGGGCGGGTGACTGGTAATAGTAGGCGGGCTTGACGAGTGGCGAGGAGATGGGTGCGGAGGCGGAGGCGGAGGCGGAGGCGGCGGAGGCGGGGACGGAGGAGTCGGCGGGCATGCCGTAGGACGAGTACGACATGCGGCCGGAGCGGTCGACGAGCGGCGGCGGGTCGGAGGCGGCGACGGCGCGCATCTCCTTGTCACGCGGGTTGCTGGGCCGGTTGGTGTAGAGGCGGTTGGCCAGCAGCAGGAAGTCGCCGTCGTCGGTGATCTCGGCGAGCAGGGTGCCGGAGCGGTGGATGTACTGGCTGTACTTGTAGTCGGGAGTGCCCCACGAGTAGCTGACGTCGACGTTGGCGGGGAAGTTGGCAGCGGCCTCAACGTCGAGCACGAAGTCGAAGCGCTTGAGGACGGCCACCTGGTAGAAGTGCTCGCTGGGCGACGTCTGCGGGCCCTGCGAGCTGGGATCGAGGTAGGCCTCGGGCTTCTTGTCGGGCGGCGGCGCGGCGAGCTTGACGAGGAACGGCCGGCGGAAGGGGTTCGTGTCGGAGATGGCGCAGGCCTCGCCGATGGGCACCTCGACGAGACGCAGGCCGTACTGGCTGGCCTCGCGCGCCCACATCTCCACGGCGTCCTCCAGCAGCTTGGCCGTGATGTTCATCCAGTCGATGCGGATGTGGAAGCAGCTGTCCGGGTTGTGCAGCCGGTCGTAGTGCAGGTCGATGCGCTCCGGCCGGTACGAGCGCTTGCGGTGGTCGACGTCGTACTTGATGACCTTGCTCAGCACCACGCGCGGCCGCTTGCCGTTGTGCGATAGGGGCATGGTCGGCGTGGTCGATGCCGAGACGGGCGAGTTCTCGCCGTTGGTGGAGCTCGGCCGCGCCATGAGAGTCCGCGGCGAGTCTCGGCTGGTCGGCTCGAGGATCGGCGTGGGAGGGACGCCGCTTCGTCGCGAGTTGAACCAGCCGGTGTGCGGCCTGGCGAACTCGCTGGCGATTTGGTAGAAGTAGTTGCCGTCGCGGAACTGATGCCTCTTTTCCACGTGCACAAACAGGCCCTTTCCCTTGTCCTTGTTCTCGTTGGGCACCATCAGGGCGTTGCCGAAAGCCTCCGCGTCTTCGCGAGTCTCGAGGTCCTCGAAGTTGTCCAGTAGCCAGGTCGTCATGTCGGACCCGATGAAGCAAAAGTCGTGCAAGCGGAGATGCCAGCGTCGGCTCTGCAGCCGGACGCCCCCGGCCTCTACCGGCTGCTGCATTGCGTCGGCTAGTGTTGCCAAGTTCAGATTGGACTTCTTAAAGCGCATCTTGCTTGACACCAGCTGACCCTTGCGAGTAGCTCCTTCGACGGCTTCGACCAGTGGCAGAGTCTCGACCTCGGCGGCGATGACCACGGACGGGTCTTCAGTCTTGTACACAATGTCCAGCGGATTGGGATCCCGCCGTTGACGATGACCGGCCGAATGGAATCGTCGCTCAGAGGGAGGAATGTAACGATACTTCTGCCAAGATTGGGCCAGGCGCTTGATTCCCTCGATCCGGACCTCCTCGGGATTATCTCCGCTCTGTGTCCTCGGCACCGTCGTGTTCTTGGACACCACGGGGATGAGCACGAAGCGTGCTCGCCAGAACCTCAAACTTTCCACCATCTCATCGTGATGGCCCGCAATATACGAATCGATGGCGTTCCAGTTACGGTCCGGCCGGGCCGTGAGGATATCGATTTCTCGCGTCATATACGACTCATCGAACAGAGTTCGAATGGCAGGCTTATAGATTGGCGAGAAGCTCAGTGGGGTGAAGGAAGTGTCCGTAGGCTTTCGCACAAAGATGTTTACTTCAACCTCTGTGCCATTCACACATGAGAGCTGGTGAATCGTGTTGCCGACCGACATGAAGATGCTAGTGCCGTCCTCCAAAGGCTGACTGCGAGAGAAGATGTCACCCACTTTAATCAGCTTCTGCCCAAAAGCCTTTGCGACAGCAGGGCCAACAACGACCTGGAATCCCTGAGAAAACCGCAAACTGATGAGCTCCTGAATAAACTGTTGGCGCGTCTTAGGCTCCTCAACCAGTTCGTCATCCGCGTTTTGGTCGATGTTGTAAGGGTGCCTTTGATATTCCGTCTCAAATTGCGTCTTGGATGGGAAATACTCCGTCGTCAACGGCACGGACGCAGGGCAGCAGAGTGCCTTCCACTTCTGAACCTTCATCTGGGATGTTTGGGGGAAGACATGCTGCCATCTGCTGTATAGAATCGTGTCATCTATCATGTGGTTGTCGGGATTTGAAGGGTTCAGTAACGTCAGCCACGGTGTGATGGCTGTCGTGGGAGACAGTGTTGCGGGAAGCTCAGGCACCACGCCAGCACGCAGTTTATTAGTGTACACCTTTTGGGCGTCTTCAGCCCTGAGTGCGTTGGAATACCGCAAATCTCGATCTTCCTGTGTCCTCTCATGTGGTCTTTCGTGCGGCCTTTCATAATGCACGTTGAACGGAGACGGGGCGATCGACGCAGTTCTCAGCTGATTTGCAGCGATGTCGATAGTCGAGTTGTTCCTCTTCAAGATCGGGATGCTTGGTGTTGTTGCAATTCCTTCGATGATGGGATCGGGAGCATCCAACCGGTACTTGCGGGAAGACAACGCGGAAGACTGGCTTGTGATGGTTTGAGGAGAGCTGGGCCGAAGTTCTGGGCGCATTCGCGGAGTGGACGGTTGTCTCTGAATGGCAGATGAGACGCCAGATGCGTTGACAGTCTCCGCCTTGATCTCCGCCACAACTGCCTTTGGCGCAGCGATTCCAAATCCACGCTGGCCGAGGCTGATTTGCCTCATCAACTTCGGCTGCTTCGCCGTCATCGCGGCCTTGGGCATCTTTGGAGTGGAGTCTGGTGTCTTCTTGATGGTAGTGGGCACCGGCTTTTCCATGTCGGTCATGTTCATGGACAGTTTTCTCCCCGATGGCCCTATTATTGATGCTTTCCTATCCGGGAGCGAGGTTCCATAGAGACCGGAGTCCTCGGCCAGCTGCCTCCGGGTTATTTCTTCCAAATCCTTAGCGTGCCGCGACTGACGATGGCGACGGTTGCTGGATATACGAGACTTGTGGTCGTCGAATTCCTGCAGCTGTTTCCAGAGAGATTTCTCACCAGGTCTTGCCAATCTGTCGGGCACAAACCTCGCGAATCCATAGACATAATCAAACAGAGCTTCAGGAGCACGACGACTAGGAATATATACAACGTCGTTGATTCCAGTATGATGATGTTTCTGCGAAGGAGGCTGCTCAGTGATGTTGGCAGGGAAGTTTGGTTCGGCCTGCAATGGGGTGGTTTCGATCTCGTTCGTTTCGAGGAGACTCCTCATCTGCAAGTCGTACATCCGGCATCGTATGTTGAAGTCATTTTCGTCGTCTTGCTCCACTTTGTTGGACACGGACAAGGCGATGCCTTGATAGGAGAGGGCTTCATCAGAAGTGCCAGTCCAGTACGAAACATGAAGCCACTGAGGGAGCGCATAACACCACTCGTCACCCCTTGACATGGATGTCTGGTGGTCCATCCGGCGAGTTAAGCTGTTTCCCTTGCCGGGTGAGAAGGATTCTGCCAGTGACTGATAGCTCCCAATGACTGGGGTGGGGTGGTTTGGCGTGCTGTCACGGCTATGGAACGACCTCGACAGGCCGGAGTGGTGAGGAGTATGCTGTGGATGACTGCGTTCCTCCGAGTATTGAGGGTTGCGGTACTTGAAAAGAGGAACAGAGTGAAGTGGCATCTTGGGCATACATATCAGGTCAATGCCAATGCCATTTCCTACCAATGCCTCAGTCGTCCTTCTCAGGGTTTCGTAGTCAACCTCAAAGACACCCGACCCAGGGCTGATGACCGCAATGGAGATTCCGGTTCTTGTCAGGTCCCTGTCAATGTGGTCGTGGGCGAATTGCGAGGAAGCCAGGTTAATGGCCTCCAAGACATTGCCAAACATGGAGATGGTAGACTCCGCCTTGACACGGTTGGTAGGAGTGTCTTTGGGAATCTGGCTGTGATCTTCCTGTTCCGACTGAGCGAATAGCTTGTGGTGGTCCAGACTGATATCTCTGCGAAAAAAGTTGAACTCCTTCTTCAACTGATGCAGGATCTTTGTCCATTCCCCGCTGCCCATTTCGCTCACGACAACCCGATAGAAGTCCTTGTACGGTCGACGAAGTCCCGAGGGCTGGATGCCGGTGTAATAATCCCCTTCCAAGGTGTCAAACTCGGCTGTCAGGCCTGTATCATACTCGACACGTGCGAAGAGCACGATGCTGACGAGATGCTTTGCCTTTAACATGGCCCACCTCTTGAACAGTGCCGGCAAAAACCCATTCACAACTTTGTTGAACATGATTTCACCAGAGCTTTCCGAGTCGAACTCCCACATTTCGCGAGCCATTTGAATAAAGAGAACATATCTGGCCGACTCGCTCCGGAAGATGGGGCGAGTGTCACGGTCAAAGAAAGCCGAATGCACCCTCAAGCCATCGGCATAGACGGCAGTGATCTGAGCTTTGATGGTGCCCATGAACAAGATGGATTGGCTTTTGTAAACGGTCCTCTCGGTCAACTCCCCAACAGTCATCCTCCATATGTCGGACCTCGACAAGTATTGATCCTTGAATGATAGCTCCACATGGGAAGCCTTTCTTGCCGGGTTGTCCTTGTCCACCTATAAAATGGTTAATATAACGAAGCGATTGGGTAATCGGGGTTCCTACTATGGTTAGGAGAACCTGTGAGCCCTTCTTCATTCCGAAAGCATCTGCAATGTGCTTCACGACGTAAACATCCACATCGGGTTGTCGCGCCTTCATTTCCTGAGGCATGTCCTTGGCGACAAACACATAGCCATTCCCCGCGACCTCACCATGGCCTTGTGCTGACGAAGCGCTCTTAGAACCGCCGCTGTGGTCCTGGCTCTGCTTACTAGTCGGCCCATGACCAGCCGAAGGTTTCCTCGAGTCGTCTTTCACGGGCATAATACACATCAAGGCCCCCGGCTGCACGTCGCCGCCCACGAGATCCAAGTTGAGCAATACCTCGTCTTTCGAGTAACCCTCGTTCACTGCGACCGTGCACCGACGCTCCATCTTGGCATGCTTCTCCTCCTTGACTGTCGAATGGGTCGACGCGCTGGCCGGCGAGGCGGGCGAATCGGCGGGGATGCGATCTAGGTTCGATCTGCTGAATTGTCGGAGATGCGACCAGTGCGGCCCCTTGCGCGGGACCATATTCCTTGCGCTGCCATTTCGGGACATGGGGAGCTCGAGGCGACAGTCGCTTGCTACTGCGGTGGGTTCGACGGGAGACGATGCAATCTCACGGATCGCATGATGGGTGCGGCAGATTGACTAGGTCGAAGCAGCCCAGGCGAACCAGGTTGGCGTTGAAGCGTGCAAACGTAGAGGTGATGATCGCAACATTTGACGTCGGCACCGCGATAGACGAAGCGAGGCGATCCCATGAGGTTGGTCGGACGTCGCGGCAGAATGGAGCTTGGAGCAGTGGTAATGGTTCACCGCCTTCTATATTGGGTGTAGCAGACAGCTCTGTCTCGGAGTGGGGCCCCATTCGGTCACCAAAGTCGGCTGCATCGCTGCGCCAGGTGGTTGGTTCGTGGAAGCTGCTGAGGACTAATACACACATCAGCAGATCTGGCCTTGTGTGTGATGCTTGTACGTCTTTTATGGATGTGAACAAGTGAATAAATCCAACTGGGCTGGCATAGAAAGGGCTTATAGAGTATCATCAGCCCTTCAAGACTGGAACACGCCTCCTTACACTAGCAACACTTACCAAGTACCCCGTGATGCAAGGGCCTCTGACGACACACGAATGAATGAGCAGTAACACAAAGAAATTTTGACCTGACCAACTGCAATCCGTGATCTCATCATTGGTAAATTATTTCTCAGATTAGATATTCAAGGATCTTACTGGAACAGCACGCTGGGTGGCTTGTTCTGAAGCACTCTATGCCACGTCATGCATCCTTGTCCTTGTATCTCGATTTGCATGCAACGCAACGAAACAATTCTGGTTCCTAGAGTCTGGACCTCTGATATTGCAACACTGTGTCAGCTGATTTGGGACTAGACAGAGATACGTCATGAAAATCTTGCGTCCATGAAATCTCGCCCTTTTCCCTTCCACTTCTATAACGCATAAGAACACACTAGCGAGTTCTTCGCCATCAAACACCGTCGCCGCCCCATTATCACCGGTGCTTCGCCTATCACCGAGACATTGCAGCTACAAAGAATAACCATCAAAATCTAAGAGAAAGGGCACCGGAAGCTGCGACTTACCTAGCCGTCAGGTGTTGATCAGCAGCCGGTGACACCTTTGCTGTCGCTTCGGCAAATGCAATGCACCTTTCCGGCACCGATGCGCTGACTATAGGTCGCACAATCAACCTTGATGACTTACATCTATTTCAGATTGCCTTTTTTTGACTTGTGAACACGAGTCGGGGCTTGACTGCGGCCGCATTGTAGGAAAGAACCATCAGCAACCGCCGGAGACCAAATCGCCGTTCGTTGCGACTTTAGCGACTTAGGCGAGCAGAAAGTTCGCTTGAATCCCATAATTTCGAGTAAAGTCGCCCATCCTTTGTCAACATCGTGCACACAACGGTCAGGCCATCAGTCCCACTTCTGGCCACCTGGACATATAAAAGCCAGGACCTCCTCGTTTGTTGTTGGGCATAGGAAACTACTCGTGGCATTTCCTGCTTTCGACCTCAACCACGACATCCAGCATCGGCAGTCGAATTGGATATTACACACCTTCGCGCTTGTCGATCATCCAACAATATGAAGGGATTCAACGTCACTCGAAAACAGCGCTTAATAGCCACCATTGGCATATCGTTCTCTTTCTTCATCGTCGAACTCGTTGGTCCGTATTGTCGAAACCTAGGACTATGGCCACTGAATGCCCATGCCAACTAATGTTTTGTGTAGTTGGGTTCTACACACACTCGCTCGCTCTAATCGCCGACGCATTCCACTATGTACGTCCTCTCCTTTCGATGGAACGACGCTTCTAACGAGACTAGCTTAGCGATTTGATTGGAATTGTGGTTGCGCTGGTCGCATTGATGGTTGGTTGTCCAGATACTTACACCCCGGCCGACGATTTGCTGAGATATACCGCAGGTATCAGAGCGCACCGAGCCAGCGCCTCAAGAATATACCTTCGGATGGCAAAGGGCAACATTGCTAGGTGCCTTCTTCAACGGCGTGTTTCTCCTGGCGCTTGGAGTTAGCATCCTTGTACAGGCTGTCGAGCGGTTTACCAACATTGAAAGCAAGTCCTCCTAGCAAGGAACAAGCAAAGATCTAGAGTTAACGGGAACACAGAGGTGGACAACCCCCGAATGGTTCTGATTGTCGGCGGCGTTGGTTTGGCATTGAACCTCCTGGTTATGTCATTCCTTCATGGTGAGACGCTCGGCCCCGCTCCGCTCCCAAGTTCAGGTTGACTGACGTCCATCATCAGAACATGACCACGGCCATGGCCATGGCCATGAACAGGGGGACGAAGTAGATCATCATGATCATCATGCGTCTACACAACACCAGGATTCACCTGATACACCCCGTTACGATGCCACCCGCGAGTCTGAAGCTCGTTCAAACCCTGTGAGTCCTCGCTTCGCTTATCTTATGAGTTGTCACCTCGCGTATGCTAAGTATGTAACCGA
The DNA here is from genome assembly GCA_037954305.1 of Neonectria magnoliae. Classification (NCBI taxonomy): domain Eukaryota; kingdom Fungi; phylum Ascomycota; class Sordariomycetes; order Hypocreales; family Nectriaceae; genus Neonectria; species Neonectria magnoliae. Next base: position 4,839 of record JAZAVK010000140.1, on the reverse strand, counting down.
CAGAGCTGGAGCAGTCACCACGAACACAAGCATTTGGCGGCCACGGCCAGTTCTCCCGGCAGGGACCTGGGCATGCTTGGTGTCTTCATCCATGTAATAGGGGACGCCATCAACAACATCGGGGTCATAATAGCGGCAGTGACCATCTGGAAAGCGGAAGGGGAGGGTCGCTACTACGCTGATCCCACAGTTGGCGTCTTTATTGCCATCATGATCCTCCTCTCGGCGGTTCCATTGGTCAAGAACAGCGGCGCTATTCTGTTACAGATTGCTCCGGGCGGCATCAACCTCGAGGATATCAAGCACGACATTGAGTTGGTGAGTGACTACGTGTCTTCGCATCGTCGGCGTTGTCGGCGGACCTGTACGGACGCTAATAACATCAGATCCCTGGGATCGAATCCGTTCACGAGTTGCATATCTGGCGCCTGGACCAGCGAAAATCTATTGCGTCCGCCCACTTAGTCGTTGATGGTAGAACCGTCAAGAGCTTCGCGGACAAGGCCAAGATCATCATGGAGTGCCTCCATGCTTACGGGATTCACTCGGCAACGCTGCAACCGGAAGTGGCGGCGGCGGGCTCCGTGTCACTCTCGGAGAACGCCCAGGAGACCCAAACCTCGGCCTTGGAGATGGGATCGAGTGTGACTAATCGACGACGAGGAGGCGGCCAGAACCATTGCCAGCTGATCTGCGGCAGCTTGTGTGATGGGATGAGGTGCTGTACGCATGTCCAGATGCAGTGATCGGCGTTCTGACGTTGTTGTTGCTGCAAGTTGGGGGAATACCATAGTGGGGGAAGAGGGGTTGGGAGTTATGTAGCGCTGGTTATGTTGCTTGACTTGATCCCGGACCATGGTGTTTGTATGTGATATGATAGCTGGTATATCCCTTTGTGGCAGGAAGAAGGATGATCCTCGAAGTGTGCTTGCTACTGAACCGCTGAGCCACTGGGCTTTTGGAAACCTGTGAGACGGGGACTCTCTTCTTGGTCCCGCAAACATGGCTTTCTAGGCTTCCGCGTCAATGGTTGAGCCTGAAGGACTGGTGGCAGGGCTGTAGTCTTGGTCATGGGACGCAGACTGTGGCATCGGTATGGTGGAGTGTCAGCATGGAGGGTGCGCCTCTCGGTTTTGGGTTTTGAGAGCCGACGACAAGCTGTGATGTCTTCAACAACCTCCGGCATCCCGGCGCGATGTAGTCTCACTAAGCAAAGCGAAGCAAAGCGAGGCAAACCCTTGGCGCCAACCCGCCCGGCTTTCCAGCCTCACGATGAGATACTGTACATATGCAGAAACCGGACCATTCTCTTGGAGACGATGAGGGCAAAGCAGGATGCTAGCCTCAAATGGACAAGTCGGGGAGCCACGCGTCTGGAGATCTCAGGGCCGGCGATCATCCGATGGGGGCTGCTGCGCTGGTGCGAACAACATCGGAGATCAGTTCTGGCTGGGACCCCGGAGCGGTTCTGGCGTTACGTTTACGAGACTGCGGGTCCTGGTATCACATGGAACGCCATGTCCCGTGGATGGGGGAGCGTTGAGGTCGAGACCTGTAGAGTTGAGCTGGCTGATGAGGGGATCGAGTGAGCGTCAGGCGGGCGAGACGGTCCAGGGACGGGCCGCTGATAATTAGCCATCGGTTACCACCCAATGGCAGTAGACGTTATGTCCCCGCTTGCAAGCTCTGGAGCGGGATGGGATCGTAACGTTGACCGTGTTAGTCAAAGAGCCACACTTGAGACAAGAGGCAAGACGAGTTTTGACGAGGTTGCGGCAGCTGTGGCCGCCACAACCGCAACCGCTTGATAAATTGGATTGGCTTCGACAGCCAAAGACAGACCCCTCCCCCACGTCCCCTCTCGCCCACCCGCCATCGAGGGGAGAGTTGTTGAAGTTTGAATTGCGCCTCCTGGTTCAGGGCTCGCAGTGGACTTGGCAACGCGGGCGCGCTAGGTAAGGCAGGGTGCACTGCGAGGGACGGAATTCTAGCCCGATCCACGACCCAGCAAGTCTGAAGGGGATAGCCGAGCGCAATCTGAGTTCCAAGCAGTCGGAGGAGCCTGGTGCGTTTGGATGCCAGGAGCAGCGGCAGGGGGAGCTCTGGGTTGGCCGATGGCCTGGGCCGTGGGCGACATATTTTTGGGGAAAATATGACATGTAACAGAAGCTAAGATGGGGGAGCTCATGCGGCCGTTGCATGCGCGCGCCGACTAGGACGACTCGTTTCCAACCAGCGGCAGAAGGCCAAGACAATTCGTTTTGATTTGATTTGATGCCCGGGGGTGATTCAAATGCCTCGCAGAACGAAGGCCTCCGTCCAGCTGGGCTGTTTTTGGAGATGAAGGCGGCTTGTTTTTGGCTGCGCTTGGGCCGGGCTGGAGGATGACCGGCGTTGGACGTATTGGATCACGGACGAGTTGTTTTCAACTTGCATTGGGCGGTGAGCAGAGCTGAGCAGTCCTGAGCTGAGCAGACCAGACCAGACCATGGCGGATGGGATGGAGTTGAAGCTAGGACGTCCCTCTACTTCGCAGCTGGGGTGGCTACCCCAACACCCAGGTCCCGCGACACGTAATGGACGCCACGGACGACCCTTGGAAAGTCAGTCGGAGCCGGGTGTGATATACGGGATCTGGTGTCCACGGTTCGGTCCCGGGACTGCTTATTACTGGGTCCCGGGTAAAGGAACGAGCTGGAAAAGATGAACGCTATTAAGAGGAAGGTGTTCAAATTGGATATTTTGTAGATGGCATCCCTTCGAAGATGCGCTCCGTGCATATCTCACGTCCTCACGCTCCACTTCCGCCTGGAGAGCTCAGGGTGAGGACCGAGGGGAAAAGTCCATCATTTCGTTAATTTCACGGCACGTTGAGCCTCAAGGCGCAGCAAAAGGAAGCCTATGTCTGGGCCGGAAGTTTGCCACTGCGGACATATTGTTACTTGTTGCTGGGGCATCCGCTTCCTGGAGCAGACGCGGGCCCGCATGCCGTTGACTTGTGGCTTGTCTACGGCGTTGCAGCCGCGCAAAGCATGTGTGTGTGTACCTTGAGCTATCCGTACGTACCGTGAAGAATTCGTACTAGGGCAAGGCGGATTGGTAGGTGTGTTTGAGCGGCGTCGGAACGCCGCCGCCCTCGTCATCGTCATCCTCATTCATTGTCCTCATATAGACTGTCATCAAAGAGGAGTAGCAGGACCGGCACCAGTCACGGTTGTTAACGTGGCATTATCAACACAGGCAAGGAATGGCCAGAGATAGTGCTGTAGTAGTCGGCAAGACAGGAGTGCGTTAGGTAGACAAGATGGCCAAGCCCGAGCTAATGCGACCTTCAACAGACGGTGCAGCGCAAGAGCTTGAGGCATGACACCTAGCTTCAAGTTAACTCGACCCAGTGCTGAGTGGGATGAAGATCAGCAACTCGAATTGATTGAGGTGAAGAATGTGTGTGAACAGGGCATGCACGGCCGCCGACCACCTTTTGTCCGAAGAAAGTCAATGGCTGAATGTCTGCAGTTTGTGCACATAATTATGTGCCTGCAGATCACTGAGGAGAGCTTGAGCCACCTTGCTGCTGAGGTATCGAGGGGTATCGGTGGTGGTGCGTAAATGACGGTGAATTTACCCCACAGAGCTATTGAAGCACGGGCGTTCGATGAACTTGTCTCATGTTCCATCCCAATATCCGCCGTCTTAGATACCTCAGCTGAAATGCAATGCTTACAAACGACTGCATATTGTCTTGACGGTGGCTGACCGAGGACAGGAAGGACCCTGACGCAAAAGCCTCACGTTGGACAGAGAATCCCGAGAAAAGTCTCTGGCTTGAATTAGCGGGTGGGTCACCTCGGCAGAGGTAGACGAACCGACAGCTGGCGGACGCGTGGGAGTTGTGTTGACGACTTGGAAGAGGCTTGGAGGCTTGGAGGCTTGGAGGCTTTAGGGGCTTTGGAGACGCATTAGAGACTTGGAGGCTTAGAGTGAGGGTGGTGACTCCACCCGCAGGACGGTCAAGGGTGTTGATCCTTGAATGATGGACGACGGGGTCAATTTCTCGACTCTTTTGAGGGAAAAGGGCTTTCTCTTCCTGTGTCAAGCTAATTCCGGAAGGGGACGTCGTTGCTGGCAGGTGAAGAACCATCTCCGAGTTTCCGGGACTTGTTGGAGAATGGCGTCCCTGTCAAGGGTAGTCGGGTCCCATTGGGCGATCCTGTTAAAGGCGCAGCAGTGCTTGACTCGAGGTCGAACTCGCCCAACACGAGTCGAGGCCGATTACGTACATTGTGCCGGTACTTGGGGGCAATTCGCAGGGCACTGACATCGTCCGGAGGTTTTTTGCACGGCACTTGGGCTCTGATGAAGAACCAACGCGGGCCGCAGGAGAACTTTTGATATGCGCCCACCGAAGGGACGCCGAGTTGAGGCACAGTCCGGCATGCAGTTTTGATGCTTCTTCCGAGGGTAGTCCCCTTCTGTGGCGATTACTCAGTGCCACGAAGTGAAGCCTATGGTACCGATGGCCGTCGACGACGGTTTATCCTCGTGCAGTAGCGTCATGTGTCCACTGCTTTTCCACTTGGGCCAGTGAGAACAGAAACCGCCCGGCAGGTAATTAGCGACACAACGAAAAAGCAAGTCATGGCGGGCGAGCAAGGCAGTGAGGAGCTTCATCAAGTGGGTGGGTAAATGCCATGCCGGGACGACTGGGATGTCGGAGACGACGTCGATTGGGCGTCAGTGCCTATCCACGCGGTTGATGCCCTACCGGAGCTCTCCAAGGGTGCTACTTTTACTCGCATGGTAGTACAAGATGTTGGCGGGGATACCTTAATGGGGGGG
>JAZAVK010000014.1:0-410129 GCA_037954305.1 Neonectria magnoliae | reverse complement strand
CCCTAGTCTATCAAGTTTCCCACTGAGCACAACCTCACTGAGCTCCCAGAAACCTTCGACTGGATGTAACGTTTTCCATCCCGAAACATAGCTTAGTGGGTTTTGTGGCAAAACCAAGCTTCCCAATCCATCCATCCGTTCTCGTCTCTGCCAACGCAAAAGAAGTGCGGTACAGTGCTGCTTGCAGTAGCCTCCATGTACGAAGGGCAGCCACCTGGCGAAAGGGGACGAACGACAGGACACACACGCCCGTCTTTCGGCCGAAATTGACGGACTTTGCTAGTTGATGTCATCTGCTGTACGGTACCCATACGATACGAGCAGGCAGGCCCTCCTCGGCCCAACCGTGAGGCATCAACATCGCCAATAGCAACCAGAGCCAGAGAAAGAGAGAGACGGGGCGACTAGCCACCAAGACAAGTGCGTGCAGTTACCTACAACCTGGAGCCCTTCACACGGGGCGGATACTGTACCCTTTCCCACTGGACCCATCCGTCTAATCCCACTGCACACCCCCAGCTCGCAGGCTCCCCGCCCCCAATCCAGGATGAAAAGTACCCTGTACAACGGCCGGCACAGCGCTGTCACCCACCACCCACTTTTCCTCCCCCCATGTATTCCCCCCTCTCCCTGTCCCTGCGGGAAAAAAGAGGCTAAATACACTAAATCAAACCGCCCCAAGTACTATCCGCTACTGCATAGTCTCGCGCGCGACGATGCACACGCCCCCCCTCCCCCTTCCTTCCCCTCCTCCCCACACAACATCAACAACAACAAAAGGAGCCGAGGTACGTACAGGGAGAAGAGCTACAGCAGGGAGGTCCCTTGGGGGGGCCTAAGCCTCTTGAGGAAACGCGGCCATGGAGCCTGCAACAGCCAATGGTCGGCCCCGAATATGACGTTGTCCGGCCGGGGCCCGGAGCCGGGTGTCGCTGCAGCATGGCGCCGGGAGACCCTTCTGCCGTCCGCCGCTGACGTCAGGTGTCGATATCGACCCTTTTACCGTCTCCGTCCCTGTCTGCCTGCCACAACGTCCGCTATTTACAGGGGAGGAAGATGATGAAACGAGGGGGAGGGATACTCAAGGAAAGAAAAGATGTTGTTACACGAAGTGCGCATTCTCCAATGAGAGCTCTGTATTTCTTTGGCTTGGACTCCCCGTATTAGCCTGTACTCTGTCTATCCCTTTGACTGTCGTAAGGCGACACTTAGGTCGTGGGCAGGGATTCAATCCAACCAGAGGGCAGCAAATGGAAGGTACATTCGGCTCCACCTATTTCATATGGCAATAGAAGTTCCAGTAACTCCCAGATCTACAAAGAGATACATTACACTCTCCGCTACTGTCTCGATTTTGTGGCAACTCAAAGTCGTTCTATGTACCTCAGCCTTGGCGGGGTAGATATGGGGCACGGTACGTAGGTGTCGTCTTACGACAGTCAAAGGGATAGGTATTCTGAGGAGCAACGAACGGCAAGTAAAGTTAAGTAATTTGGGTTTTGGGGCTTTGCCGCGTGGCCTAGCCACATACCAAACACACATGCCGTTGCCCTGTTGCTTTCCGTCCTGCTGTGCCCTGCAACTGCAAATTGCAAACTGCGAATGCAGACTCGAAGATGCAAAATGCAGACTCGAGCTCTGGCCACCAACGCCCGCAGCATCCACAAAGATGCATCCACGAGGCGGTGGGGGAGAAAGAGAAAGGGGGGGGAGGAGAGGGGTCATCCCTCTTCGTCGTCACAGAAATCAAGTTTTCCCGTCATCTAATGTCAACAACGATCAGAAAAACCCATCCATCACTCGATTTGCTCAAGCTCAAGCTCAAGCTCAGACACACCCATACATGTCGGGCACCATGATGAAACCCTCCCTCCCCTGTTCTCTCTCCTTCCCCCTTCCCTTTTTTTTTTATACCCTCTCTTTCCCTTCCCCCCGCCCCCCCATGTCGCGATTATCTGATCAATTAATTGACTGCTGGAACTGGACGCCGTCGTCGTGGGCTTTTCCCTCCACTAGCAGCCCTTCAAATCGAGCAGGACCCTGAAGATCGATCCCGAGACGGCGCTACGGCCGTGGCTTTTTGGCTCTCGTGCAGCCCTTCAAGGCCCCTCCCCCTTCCCCCCGACTGTGTACATATGCCACCCCACCCTTCATCGCCCGCCCGCCCAGCCCACGGGGGTCATGGCATCCACCCTTCGGCCGTCGACGTCATCGGCCGGCCCACGCTCCGTCATCGTCGGGCTGCGGAATCCTTCCAATTGGCTTCGGTTGCCACTGGATTGCACCCCGACCGTCATCGCTTCCGAACACGTGCCCCGGGCGCTGTCCGTCATCGATGAAAAGGCCCTACTGTACGGTACATATCCATCTTTGAATGGGAGGAGGAGGAGGGAGGAGGAGGAGAATGAGGCAGTGCACACCATACCTCTTTGGCTAGGTGAATGTGCCACCATCGACACGAGAGGGCTGGCCCAAGTGGTCACGGAGTAAGATAGATGATGATGATGACGATTCTGCTGCTGCTGCTGTAATAATAGCATCTAATGGTATGTATGTAATTTGCTGCGCCGAATCGTCATTGTGCTTCCAACACGTCCATCCGAGGCCATCTTCCGCGTCCGGAGCCGGGGGTCCCAGACGTGTCCAGCTCCGTCCCCCCGCCCCCTTGCTCTTCGGCCCTTCAGCCGGACTGGACGCCATCCGACGAGTCAAGTCATGCCACGGAACAAGGACGTTTTCTCCGTTGTCTGGGGAAGAAAAGGTGGCCGGTCTCTCGGTTGCGGTGTGCTGCTGTTTACGGCGGTAGAATATGCGGTCGGGGGGCAGAAGACGAGATTCCCAAGTTTGATAGTCCACAATAACTATCCACATAGCTATCCACATTCCCCACTCGGCGATTGGTGCGGCGCCTGGGGGTTCTGTCAGCTGTGCCAGGGCTATTTAGCACTTAATTAGGTGCCATAGCAGTCTAGGTAAGTAGCAAAGAGAAGAAGCAGTACCAGTGTCGGTATATACGAACCAAGAAGTGGCAAAACCACCAAACACAGTAAACGAGACGTTGAGATATTGCAGCAGTAATGTCGCCATCCATCCAGCCAGCCCAACCGCATCGACGCTGACAAGGGCCCTGCTCCTCACTATCCCGGGACTCGGGACACGCTCCTCCACCGCCGATGATACTCCGTACTCTAATTCTCCGTGAATCCCTACCTTCACAACACTGCGCAGGCCCATTCCAAATAACCCTCCCTCCCCTTCGTGCCTAATCCATGCCATCTTTTTTTGCTCTTTCTTTTCCCAAATCTCTAATCTCCAATCTCAAGTCTTCTTCAACGCTTAATCTCCGTCCTCGTCCCCCCCCTTGTCAAGAAAAAAGTCCCCATCCATCTCCTCTCCCCCCCACCCCACAAAGCTTGTCCGGTCTTGACAACACCGCCCTGACCTCCCGCGATGCCTCATCCGGCAGGGATGAGCCCTTCTGAAACGCCGTGCCATTCCCTCCCAAGCCAAGATCTGCCCTGTCCCTCCATTCCAACTCGCCCACAGCCCACACAACCACCCAACCCCCGGACGCCTCCATTTTCTCGAGGGGAGCCGGCCTCGACACTAAGGCGGAACAACAACGGAGAGAAGAGACGGAATAAGGGGCCCCCGGGAGACGCGAGATTGCGCGCCTGGGTAAGAAACCCAGCATCTGCTTTCGTGGCATGTCTCTGCCACGCCGTGATTGGCCGCGTCTTCGCTATCGAAATCGTCGGAACATAGTTGCATCGTACAGCGCAGAGGAGCGAGGCGACCGTCGCAGATGTGGTTGCCAAGCGGCTATTGCAAGCCACAAAACTCGCCTGCCGGCCTCTCAGCTCAGATAGCCTCTGCTAGGGTAAATGCGACCAGTCGCGCGCCGCCCTGCTTCTTTATTTATTTATTTTGCTTTTCCCCCAAGGGGCCCTCGCGCTTATTCATCGACTACTACGTAGTATTCGTACTGCTGCTGATGTTGCTGATGCCGCCGCCAAATCTAGGCGTTCCTGGCAACGACCCGTCCCGACCCTGGGGCTTGCATCAGGAGACCACCGATTTACAAGGACCTGGGTGGTCACGCCAATGCCGATTTCTTTAGGCGGTAATATAAACCACGAGGAACCAACTCCGATGCAGAGAAGGTCCGAGCCCCTGTGTAGAAATAGCCACGATCAAGTTACTACTATGTACTACATACTGCGGAGTCGTAGTCTTGGTGCTCATGCCTCGAGATGTGGTACGACATGTAACAAAACGTCGGAAATTATCCTCAACACCATTTTTTTTTTTTTTTCATTTTTTTTCATGATCACCACCCCACCACCGACACCAACTTGCAGGGGCAATTAAGGCCGGAATAGCTGTGCGCAAGAAATTCAATCTTAGTTTGTTGTTGCTGTCGCTATCTATCGACTCCTCCAACCAACTCATCAAGTTCGTCGCTTCCCGGCTTTACCCGTAGCTTCCTTGTTGCTCGTACAAGCGCCTGCCTTGCCAGGCGTACGGGACAGAATGAATCTGTTCGCCGCCACAACCGGGTATATATCATCACCGTAACAAAAAAGTGAAACTAGTAGTACAATCGATCAGTCTTTCTCCCTGATCTTCTTCGCCTTCCACCACTTCTCCGAGTAATATAAACAAAGGTTGCCTTTTGCGTGTCGGTAACTTTGCGAATCTCCGAACCTCGAGACGTAACGATCGGTTCGAAACGCGGATCTGGACGAGCATATCCTGTATCCGGGGAGAAAAGAAAAATGAAAAAGCAACTGATTCCCCAAACGCCGAATGGAAGGGTATCGATAGGTCGGTCCACCGCTCCACCTAGGCCCGTCCCAGAGACACCCCCCAAATAAACAATTCCCGCTAGATGATGTTGGGGAGGAGACTGCACACAAAAAAAAAGCCATCCTCCCGTCGAAACGATCGACTCGACTGATATACACCGCCGTGCCCACCCCTGTCCCAGCCAGTCGGAATCCCCTCCGCCGCCAGCCTTTTGTGGTCCGTTTCTCTATACCGCTTGCCGTGATGTAGTAATATTTTCAGGTGATAAAACAAAAAGACACATCGATTAAATCCCGCCAAGTGTCCGACGGAGATGTCGTTGCGGGACCGAGATTTGTCGCGGCACCGTTCATGACAAACGGGCCTTGGTTGCATGTGTTCGTAAGGTAGAATAAAATCGACGACTCCATGGTGCATCGCGAATGTGGGCGGTTCATCGGCTTTTGCTAATCGCATGGTGGCGTTGATTAGTCGGACTGGTGGTCCTCGGAACCAGCCTCCGAGCGAGCATCGCCACGGTGGACTTTCCTGTGTCGTCGAAGGTTGGAAACGACCGAGAAATGTCGGCCACAGCCCTCAACTTCGCAAGCAAAGGCTATAGAATTGTGTTAGTGGAAATGTTTGACAATATCAAGGATGGATTGGAGATGGTACGTACGCTTCTCGCCTGTGTGACTATACATGTGAGTTTGCAGGGAACTCGGTCGAGTAAATCGCTTGTCGCAGACCTTGCATTTATGCTTCTTCTGGGTACTGGACGAGACCTTGGAACTGAACTGGCCCATCATTGACTGAGGCGCAGGAGGGATCTGGGAGCCCATCAACCCCTGGGGCCGAGGGAGTGCCCGCGAGTTGACGGATTCGATGTCTGAGCCAGCAGTTGAGTAATCGGAGACCGAGTCGCCATAGTAGGAGCTGAAGTTACCGGAGGAGGATATCGAAGAGCTAGTGGAGTGGGTAGATGGAAATCCGTATGAATCCACAGAAGACCTGTCGCTGCGAGCGCCATAAATGTTCCTGGGAGTTTCCTGGCTCATGGCCAGCATACCGTGGCTGGCATCAAGAGCATCTGCGAAACTTCTTCGGTCATCATGTTGAAGACCCCTGAGATCATTATCAGCTACGTTCTTTTTTTAAGCGCCTGATGTCTAGAACATTCTCAAGCAACTCTTGATGAGCATTGGGCGACACTCACTGTTGAGAGAACCGTCTAGAATGGTCCGCATCTGGGGCAAGCGCAAAGTGTGGCGGCCGAATGGGCGCGGGTGCATAGCCCATGGCTTCGTATGGAGCAACAGAAGTGGGCGCAAAGTGAGCGTTGACTGGAGATGCGGATGTTGAGTACGTCGGGTCCCCGTAAGCTGCGGAAGTGGTTTGCATGCGGTTGATGCTTAGGAGATCTTGGGGCACATTGAGTAAGTCCTGCTGTTCGTAGATACCGGCCATGGAAGGAGAAGGGCTGAGGCTACCTGCGGAGGTGTTGGCGACAGGCATTGAGCCATACGATGCAATGGATGAGGCACTGCTGGTGCTGGCCCGGCTATGCGGCGGCTTGCCAGCCATCATGTTAGGGTTGAGAGCATGATGATGATTCCCAACAAAGAGACCGCTACCCGCCGGAGCGGGCTGTGGGGGTGAGGATGTTGACGTCCATGGGTTTGAAAAGGCAGGTTGTTGTGTAGGTGCCGAGTAGTCAAAGTTCAATGACGGTCCAAACCGCTGCTGTGTAGTGTCGAGGGTCATGGTCATATTGAACAAGACTTTGTGATGTGAGGATGATTAACCGCGTGAGCATAGATGGTTAGGTGTTTGTGAAGGAGAAAAGGTTTGTTGATCAGATGCGGAATCCCGACTAGAAGAAAAGCCAAGTTCGGTCACACAGATTAAAGACAAGATGATCCTTTTGTTCTGGAGATGTATGGAGAGTATTGTCGGGCCCAAGGTGGGATCAGCGAAGTCTTAAGTGTCTGGGTGTGAATTGACGTGCGTCAAGCCGCCTCTGAAGCGGGCTGGCCAGCGGGTGAGCGGTGGAGTTCCCTGTCTGTCTAGGAAGAAAAGGTGTGACGACTCCGGGCTAAGTGATCGGCAGGCCGATGTCCTTTCGCAATGGCTGAGGTGACAGGGTTGGCGCGATGAGGTAGGGCCGTAGGACCAAGCAGTGGACCAGGGGGTTGTGGGCTGCATAAGATGATGGCCTCTCAAGTCAATTTTGACAGCCCACGGCACCCAGATAGCGTCCGCGGTACCAAACGGTGCAAAGATCAGCGAGGTCTCCAGAGACCTTGGGTCGAAAAATGTTGGACGGACACCCCTCGGATGAATTGATGTCTTCTGGTGGGTTTGGGACCAAGCGGGTGATGATGAACAGTTTCGTCTAGTATTATGGTCGGGGAATTTGGAAATTGGAGATTGGAGATTTGTGCAGAATAAAAACAACGGTTTTGGGACGGACGGCGAGGCAGCGGTTTATACATGTATTCCTCCAACAAGAAACGAAAGACCAGCAAATGATGTCGAGTCTCGAGACAGAGTGAACTCTGTGGATCGGAGGGAGGGGGGTGTCCGATGAGAAACAGTGTTACGTGGGTATGCTTGGCTCTCTGGTTCAGGGAGGGTGTGTGGTGTGTGGGAGAGAACCATCAGCAACGGACTGATATGGGAGGAGGGCCCTTTTGCAAAACTGCCGTGCGTAGCCTTACCCACACCCTGCTCCAAACTCCATGCTCCAAGAGACCTGTGGTCCACAGGCGAACGCCACTGATGTGGAGGGTCTCAGATGAGTTGCAAGGCCCGGAGAGAGGGCATGTACCGGGCTGGGACTTGAGGGGGCAGGGCGAGTGGGCGGGCGGGATTATGCAGGGTCCCTCTCTGGCTCTTGGTTGAGCAGGCTCCGCGACAGGCAGGGGGATTCGACTGAGGAGAGCCCGGCGGCGGAAATCGTGAGCCCCGAGAGAGGCAAGCCACTCAACGGCACCATCGAGGGATCCGCCCACGCCTTTTAGGGTTGGGGAATTTTGGCAATGAGCTTGACTGTGATTGATGGTGGTGGGAGTCGGCGATGGGCCGTCGAGTCGCAAGTCATGGGGGAATATCCCACATCAACAAGCAAAGCCAGGGGGAATTGGTACTAAGTAGAGCTTTGCTGTACAAATAGACGTACCGAATACCTCTGGGCCCTCTAGGCACCGGGAAAGCATCCATTCGGGAGGCGTCAAGCCCCCCACAGCCTTCTGTCGTCGCGGGAGGGTGTCGACGCATTAGAGCTCTGACGTAAGAAGGAACGTCAAGAAGTAGCGCCGGGGTGTGTGGTATCTTTGAGCTGTGGGGCGGTGGGACACCCGGACGAGACAAGAAACACAGGGAACTCCAGACGGTGAAGGAATTGAAACAGTGCTGTCCGCGAGCCGTGAGGCAAGGTGTGGTCGAGCTGGTAGCAGCCGAGAGGTGAGAGTGCTGGGAGGCGGTTCGAAAGAAGCGCCAGCGCCAGCGCCAGGGAGAGCGAGGCACAAGTCATGGTTCCACGGCCATTGGCATGGGGCGACAAAGGGACACTGACATCAGAGTGCTGGGATTGACCCAGCCTGGGCAAGGCCTTGGGAAGTTGAGGCCGCAAACTGACGTAGTGGCCCCTCCATGAGATGCCGCGGCGCTCTCACAAGGGCAAGGCCACACGACGATAAAACCCTGAGAGCCTTCGATATCGCCGTCATCGTGCTCCGGAGTCCCAGAAGTCGGGGTGGGACAACCTCAGCGAGGAGTGGCCAGGAATTGTCGTCGGCGGCTGGGTCCTGCGCTCGTGGGCGAACGAGCCAGCACGAAGCCAGCATTGAGCCAGTCAGCACAGACGGAGGCAGTACGGAGCCAAGAAGAGACCCCCAGGGCCCTGGGGCTAGGGCACCCAACCCAGCGTCCCATGCCGGCAGCCTGGGAGGAAGGACGTGGTGTTGGAGTGATGCCATATCGTCGTGACCCACGGCTTTGATTCCTGAAGCCTCTTCCTGGTCAAACTGGTCTCTACCACCCCTCTTCGTGTCCCCGTGCGTGCTTCCCCATGCTTTGCAGCCTTCGCTTGGTCGGGTGGCCAGGCTCTGCTGGTCTCTTCGATGGTCGCATGGGCTCTGTGGGTAGCATCCGACTGCGGGACACGGTCATTTTCGAAGAGGAGGATGAATGCAGAGATGGGGACGGACAGCAATGGGAGGGCGTCTGATCGGTTCCAGTGCGTGTCTGTAGTTCGTACTGTAACAGCACGAAAGGCACTGTGCTGGCTGACTGTATTTGGTGTGTTGCAGAGCAATGCTTCCGAGTCATGACAGTGTCAACTTGCCCATTGACGGACTGTGGCGTCGGGCCCCCCAAGTTTTGCCGTTGCCGCTGCCGCTGCCGCCGCCGCCGCCTGCGCTCCCCAGTATCGATTTCGACGGCTGTTGCGCGATGGTTGCTGGCCTTCTACTCGATTTCGCCTCCCCCTTCAGGAACCGGAAACAACCAATTGCTCCCAACGAAGGAGCAGAAGAATTGTTTTCCAAGAAGGAAGGGGATATAACACGGGTAACTAACTAAACCCCGCGTAAAAAGCAAAGCGAAGAAGATAATAAAGCAAGGGAAGCTCTTTTGCACTCAGTTGACTACCTGAGTAGCTAATTCACCTCACGCACTGTGTAATGTGGTTCCTCGCTTTTGAATTCTTCCTACCTCCTTCCTCCTTCCTTCTTTGCTGCCCGGGCATCTTAGAACAGCACTTGCCGTAGGTAAGGTGGTATGCATCCACGCACATGGGCACACACTCCAGTTGATACACAGCATTCGTCGTACACCCGCTGTACCACGTCCTGTACCAATTCATGGGACCCCTCTCTTGCTCCCTCTCACAGTGCTCCAGTTTCCGCCTTGCTTCCTTCCCACGCTGCGCAGGCCACTGAACTCTACGCTTAGGTACCCAGCCCAACCTTACCTTTACCTCGCATCTACATACCACCTCCAAATGCCTTCATCCGCACCGCATCGCATCGCATCGCATCGCATCGCATCACATCCCAGCAAGCCTCGGACGCACGCTGCTGCTGCTAATGCTTGAGCTATTGCACCCTGCTAATGCTTGAGCTACTGCACCATCCTCCTGTTCCGGGGGTGCTCAATGCCTTGTCCGTTGACACCTCAGGCCGCCACGCATCACAGGGCTCCGCTTCGCCCGCCCGTTCGCTGACCGGATGATGGGAGTGGCGCCCACGCTAGACATGGGATACCACTGTCACAGCCAGTCGGCCCCCAAAGCACGCCCTTCTCATCGTCCGCTTCCTCCCCAAAGCCGCCTTCCGGGAATAAGGCACATGCTGCCTGAGGCCGCAAATCTGATGCGACCAGGTATCGGAAATGCAAAATGGCCACCACGACTTTAGGCTTGACTTGGCTTGGGACATGGGGACAAAAGCCATAGCGCCGCCAGTCAACCCCCCAACCACAGACCTTGGAGTGTAGGCTAGCGCTACTCACCACCACCCGAGCCCTGACACGTAGCCTGCCCACTCGCCTCAACCACTCAAACGCTTTGTCGGCGTTAAGCAAGCCGCTCAAAGGCCAAGCCTTGCGACCCTGCGCCTTCTTCTCGACCTAGGCTCGAGGTGGTCAAGACCAGAGAGTTGCTCACAGCCAGAGGCAGATAGATCTCTGGCTTCTACGAATACGGCGTCTGCCACTTGAATTGCTTCCGGTAGTTAGTGGAGGGAAAGCTGCTGTAGGTGGCCGGGGCTGTCTAGCCTACCACCCAAAACTCAACTCGACTTAACTTGAACTTGACTCAATTCAACTGAGTTAGCCCGCCTCGTCGCCCGCGCCAGGAGCGGTACGACTGCAAGGCAGAAACCACAAGCATCACTAATCGCCTTGAACTGGAGGCTTGTGTCCGTCCGGCATAGTGAAGAAATCGGGATAGTCAAGAGGGTGTGGAGATCTTTCAAATTCTGTCTTCCTTCCCACGACGCACGCCAAAACAACATGGGCTTACATCCCGAACGCCCACCGATGCAGCAAGGAGGTGACAGGCCAGCCCCTCCTAGCAGCCTCCAAGTCCCTAGGGGCTTTTCTTTCTCTCCGTTGTGGCAACCCCGATGTCGTCGTTAAGATTTCGGCTGAAGCCCGCTGGGTCTTCCACTTGTTGGCCCTATTGTGGTCGACAGGCCCAGGGCAGTTCAACCAAATGGACCAAGCTGCCGGTCTAATCCCAATTCAAATTCCTGGTTGCAGAGGTGGCAGGCCGAAAGGGGATGCCTGAAACAAAAGCTGCAAGGGCCCTGGACACCCTTTGATTATGGTCATTATGGATCTATCTTGATCACGAACATCGGAATCCAAGCCTGCAGGCTGACAGCCCTGCCCAAACTATCTTTACAATCGGCATCTCCAAATAAACCTTAAGCTTTTGTAACACAAGTTACATCTACTGGCGAAAGAAAAGAAAAAAGTTCACGACATGTTAGCATGTTGAGCAATTAACCCATTCCCGACCTTTTTTCACAGTAGAAGTCAACTCAGCCGCGGTTTACGTAAAGCTCTTGAAACCGCATCGGCCGCGATTTCGAGTTCGGAGTGCGTCCCTAGTTCGCCTGATCCAGATACCCGAGATTGACGATACGTCGATCAAGCGCCAGCGCCGGCAGATGCAAACGGTCCTTTTGCATCGACGGAGGCACTGGCGCCCTGTTCGTTTCCTGCATGGGTACGTCCGATAGACGTCCCATGCAGCTCCCCTATTCTAGCAGCCTCATGTCTTTCTAGAAGCCGATCAGGTCCGGAAAGGGTCACCAGCAACGAAAAGGAGACGAACGATGGTGACCTGACGTTGTCATCAGGCATTCCTGGACCAAACGACCGGCTCATCTCTCATGGTAAATGAAAGGATCGGGGCTACCAACCTAGCGGCAAGACGGGCAGCAGTTGACAAGCCAGTCACGACCAGCCCCCAAACAAGGGTATGTCTCAAAATCGACCAGCATTCCCCAGTCCGCCTCCAAGGAAAGAATGCAACCTCGACGGCAAGTGATTTAGAGGTCAACGCCGTGTCTACGACTGGTGACTCCGTCTTGCTCAGTTTGGTTGACCTCGGGATTTGTTTCCTTTCAACCTCATCTCGCCATCACATCACCAAGTGGGTTTTAACAAGATTACAACGAACAGATGCCGCTGGCGCACATCTGAGCTTCACGTCATTTCTTGGGTTGCTTGTCTGCATGCCTTCACCGTCGTCGTCGTTCAGGACTAAGCCAACTGTATCTTTTGGAAGGGGTTGAAGGACAATCGCAATCTCTGAGCCAAGCCAAGGTGTTCAGTAATTCGAACGCAACTAGCAAGATCCAAACTCTCCCGCGCCAGCACTTGGAGCAGCTGGTTCTTAGACCAGTCCCCTCGAAGTTACGTTACAGCATCAATCACCAACCAACCCGCGTCCAAACGCACTGACCGGCCGTTGCACGCCAATTCAATGTCATCCGAGACTCCTCGGGACTGGTCAGATACGGGGTGACACGGAGCAGATGGCGCCTGCAGCGGCGGCAACAACTAGTTGCCAACTAGCCGCGAGCCTAGGAATAGTTCCCTCTCTCCAAGAAACTGTTTCTTGTAAGACCGCATTTATCGCCGACATCTCACTTTTTGGGACACCTTGTAGCTCAAGCCGTTAGCACTAGCTAGCGGGTGCTTCTCACGTGCAAGCAACTCAGGTGAGTTGGTGGCGAACTCGATCTCAACATCAATGAGAAACATCAGCAGTTCCTCTAACACAGCCCGTGCGCTACGACAAAAACTAATAAAATGAACGAAAGAAGTAACCCAGCACCCTGCAGCCCCCAGCCCCCACGAGTAAGCCCTGGCGGATGGGTGTTGGTTTCTTGTCCCAAATTCCCACTGTTTTGTTTTCTCCAAGAGCTGTCACTGTGGGCAATGTTGGGATTTTGGGATTCAGACCTCCACTTTTGAAGACTCTTACGGTGAGGAACATCTGACCAAGGAAAGCGGAAGACCACCTTGGCATCTAACCGAGAAAGGAGTTTTCTCCACGCTGAGAACTGCAGGATGCCGACCGACGGGAGGGACTCTGGGGGAATGAGACCTAGCCGCGGATTTCTACCGCGTGAGATCTTGGCCATTGCGAACAGACAGTGCACCACTACAGATGCCGGTACCGGTACACGCTGGCTTAAGCCTACGCAATCGGATTTGCGCCAAGGGACCCGGTTGCACCAGGCTGTTAGCCTTCCCCAAGTCGATGGTATCGTTTTGGCTGTAACTTACGAATACAGGACGCAACGATGTGGGATATTGCATGAGGGCGGAGACATCCGGAAGGCGTCGAAGAGTGAGTCCACTACGCACGTGTTGGAAGTCTAAGGGTGACGACGATCACCATGGTTCGCGGATGACCGAACCGTTCCCCTGGGCTTGCTGGCGAACGTTCCTCTGCGATGAAGGGATTGTTTCCCACACGACGTTGGGATCCTCATCGTACATGACGCCAAGACCCTACACGGGTCGGCCTGTAACCTCTGCCCTTGTGGCTATCCCCTGGCGACACAGCGTTCCGCACCCCCCAGTCCCTACCCCTTGACTGAAACGGGTGCGTGACGTCAGAACGAGGAGCTGGCCAGGCACACCCACAGGCTCGCAGAGACAAACCCGTGTGAAATAAGATTTGAGCCCAACCGCCTTCATGTCCAGTCTTTCTAGTCATTGGCGCACAGTTAGCTCTCTCGGGACGGACTCGAGCCGACGCCACGGGAAGAAGGAAACACGATAAAACAAGCAGGGGGGAGGCGCCACAGGAAACAGGCAAGACGACGGTCGAAGAGTTGTTCAATCGCGCAGGCGGTGGAGCTAGGTAGGCTCTGGCATGCCGATTGCGGGTCGTGGGACAGGTCCCTGAAGATCCGTGATCTTTTGCTGTCTTGTCGCGGTAAGATACCTAACTAACTGCCTACGAGATGACCAAGTGCGGGGGGGGAAGTAATCGCTTCTCGTGCAGAAGGGGCTTATCTGGTCATCATCAAGTCGTCACTTCTGGGAAAGAAAGACAACCGACTACATCTCCACTGCCTCGGCCATTACCCGTTCTTTGTTGACATTGGATACTAACGCGTGACGGACCCGGTACCAACGACACACATTCCTGCAGCCGAATAAGCCTAACGTTATCATTCATGCAGGGCAATCGAGAGTCGATAGGCCGCCCCCAGATGAGGGACCCTGGCAGGGTCCGTCGAGGGGGTGCCTTTGGGGGCAACAGGGACGCCCAATGTGTATCTGAGGCTGGTGATCAACAAGCCGTTCATAGGCATGCATCGCATCAGCATCTTGGTACTATGTACAAGTCCCCGCCGACAACGCCTTATCGACCTGCGGATGATAGACGCTTGAATCTTCTGAGGGGGCGCCATGTCAGGCAAGCCTCGGTTGTCTTCTCTCGATGCCGCATTACTGTCCCCAGGATTCTCACTTCCCGTCTGTCTTGTCCGGCCCTTTTTTTTTTTTTTTTGTGTTTGTCTCAGATGCGTGGCAGTCAGCTCCCGATTCAATGCCGGTTTAGTCAACCTACTCCATGTACGGATCACCCATTAATGCATCCGACCAAAAACGAACACGAAGAGGGGGCGGGTCGAAGTCAGCCATTCGTGTGCATGGCAGGCAACATCTACCGGTGTGGGTGTCTGAATCATCCTACAGGACACGCCTTGAGTCGTGCGTCATGATACATAAGTGAGCAAATCTCCTGGACGCGGGGAGGCGTTGGTCGACGTCGAAACTGAAATGGACGTGGCTTTTTCCGGTACCAGTGCCCCCGCGAAATCGCCGAGACACAATGTTCTAGCCTCTCTTTCTAGGGCTTCTTGGGGTGGTCAGTACCAGTATGTACGATAGCCTCTCAACCTCGTCGTCCGCCAGATGGGATTCAGGCAATTCCCATCCCCTGCTAGGACGCAGATTCGACTGTCGGGCTCTGCAGCTTGCAAATTGCCGTCTCCGTGGCGTCGGTAGTTGACGCTCGGCTTTTGTTACGTGCTTCTTGCTACGTCTGTGCCGCCGATTTGGGACGCTGGCGGTGCTTGTAAACCATTTTCCCTCCGTCCCGTCTTCCGTCTCCGCGGAATGGGCAATGCAAAAGGGCGCTCGTGTCGTGTTGCTGGTGCGACCTTCTGATGCTGACGATGATGGCGTGGCGGCGCCGGACTATGAGATATCTACCTCACTCGCCGCCCACGCTGGACGGCTGGGCGGGTGGACGGCCGGATGGGTCCTGCGTCTTTATTCTCGGCCGGGCGCTCAAGGTTTTTACGTCATCGAGGCGCAATGGGGGTGGTCCATTCCAGGCTGGCGGGTCATGCTCACGGCTTGAATCTTTGTGTTTGGTGCTTGTGGCCATGAGGATGGGATGCGATGCGATGGGCACAAGTGTGTCACCAGCCGTCATCGGGCTTCGACAAGAGACTTGGGACGGTGCCGTCACATCGTGTTCCTTTCGGGCGTCATCTCTTTGTGATATTGCCAAAACCGTCTCCTCCGGAGGGGGGCGAGCATTGCATCACAGAGTTACGCGCCGTGAACCTTGCCGTCCTACAAACCACAAAGCCTCTCCACGGTCTCACCATGTTCCTCTGCCACAATCGCATTTGGCACGCCCCCGCCGCTGTTTCTATCCGTGAAAATCATTTTTCTATTTTCTTTTTGGTTCGGCGAGTGCGTGCAGATGCGAACGAAGCCTTGCTCCGTGGCCACGATCTTGTCTCCCGCGGGTGTGGTTGCGACAAGAGCCGCCGAGACAATGCTTATGGGGCGAGACAGATGCGAGTGAGGAAGAGAAAAAGAGGGAAGAGCATAAGACGAGGAATCGCCGAGAATCAGACGTAGAGTTTAGATTGCACGGCATACAATGTGACCACGTTGCTCCGGGCGTAAGACATGAGAGAACATGTTCTCTCGACGTTTCGGTATGACGTCGTGTTGGCGGTCTAGGGTAAATGAGCGGGGTTCTCGTACAGTAGAATGCTAGTACGTGTAGCCATATCAATGAACTCGTAGAAATAATAGATGGCTAGCACCAAGAACCAAGGATATTAGAATAACAATATTAAAACTTGCATACCGCACTACACTAGTATGCTTCTCGTGACTGGAACGTTTGAGATTTACCTCCAGTTATCAATACAAAAAACGCCTAGATCTCACGAAACACGGGGGAGCCTCATCTTAAGGAAGCTGAAATGAGTATGCTGAAAGCCTTCTTATGAACCCTCATCCGCGAGTGAGGACAGTTCTCACTTTGCCTCCGCCTGTGAACATGGACTATGCGGTAAGGACACGGGAGCATTCTTATCAATCGTAGATTGTCTTGTTTGTTGTCACTTACTACAATCACAAGCACGATTGGACAGCATTGCATAGCACTCACACAACGACGCATTGATCAAGGGCAACCTTCAAGGAACTATCTCCATTCAGATTAATCTGCTGTAGACCAAGTTCCATCATTGCTAAATCGCACTTTTCAAAGCGCTTCCCAAAATCCTTTTCCTCAAGCTTCATGTCCCCCGCCTTGGCTCTTGACAAACCCTATGGTAAAAAGGCACAGGGTAACCGTTGCTCCTGTACCTGGACGAATCCCCCAGTCTGGATGGCGGAGACTGTCTTGAATGATATTGTACAGAGAAATAAGAGAAAGACAAAAGGATGATTCGGGAGAGACGAATGTTGCTCAGCCCGGTTGGTGGGATAAATAGACAGGTAGACATTAACCGACGGGTCATGACCTCGTGAAGTGAATTGTAAAAACAGAGGAGATGATCGCGAAAAAAGGAGGAAAAAAAAAGAAACCGGCTTGTTCAAGGATTGCAAGTCCGTGGTTGCCCCTCCAGGAATCCAGCCGAAGTAGGGGGTATAGTTGGCTCTTCGAGTTCAACGGTGCGTTTGGTTGACTCTGACCACGAGTCTTTCTTGAGTGAGATCCGGGGTCCCCTTTAAATGTCCGGGAACCCCCCTGGTCCGATGTCCCATATACCTATCCAACGCCAAAATCAAAACCAGACATGCTTGTTTGCTAAAATGACGACATCCTCCCCAGATCAAAGTCTCATACGTGTGGCGCACCCGTTCGGGCCTGTCCTAGAGACCCAAAGAGCTCATGAGGCGGTACACGTTGAATGCCACTTCCTCTGTCATACATGGAAGTGGGCGCAGGGGCGTATCCCTCACGCCTCTTGCGTATCCGGTCGAGGATGATGCCTGCTAGAACAAGCAGGAGCATCAAGCCAAGCGAGATGGCGAGGCCGATGAGAATGACAAAGACTAGGGGCATGTTTTTCCCTGCCAAGGTTAGTCACGTCAACAAGGACAAGGGGTTGAGCGTACCGTCGGACGAGAAGAAGTCGTCCTTCTGAGAGAAGATGCCTGCAACGCTCCCAGCTGAGTTGTCTGAGTTGATGGTCAGGGCGTATGGCTGGTAAGCGGTGCCGTTGAAGATTGCTGCTGATGCCGCTCCGAAACCTGGGATTACAATTGACCCAGTGATCATCAAGACCTGCTTCTTGTCGAGAATGTCATGGTCGTCGTGCTCCTCGGTCAAAGAAAAGACCTGAAGACCCTGGATAATGCTGTCTGACGAAAGGGCTGGCTCTGCAGTTTGCCACTTATCACCATCGTATTTCATGATGTAAATCGAGTCATTGTCAGTCGAGGAGCCAGAGATCCAAATCTCATCCCTGTCGCTGGAGGCAGGAGTGAGGATGCGAACCGGGCCGGGAATTTCGTCGGAGCCAGGGAAGTCGCTCCAGGATTCCTTTTTGGCGTCCCAACTCGATAGGAACTGCTGATCCGAGTCATTAGCTCGGAGATTACCACCCACGATCAGGTCGTTCTTGGACGTCCACATCATGCAATACACATCTCCCTTCACATCGCTCCCGGGCCGATTCCACTGATCCGAGTCCATGTTGTAAGTACAGAGACCCGGGCAATCCAGGGCGCCGGCAGTATCAAACGATCCACCCACATATACATCAGCACTTTCGGGACGAACTGCGATGACTGAAACAGTACCGTTGTTCCCTGACAGCGGGGGCGGTTGGGAGTTGAAAGACTTGGACTCGAGATCATAGGAAATGAGTCCGTTGATTTCGTTGTCGTCAATGGTCCCGCTGATCTTACCACCGGCGAAAAGGGTGCTGTCCCGTACGGCGAGAGTGAGGAAGGTCGAGTCGCTTGAGATGTTGGAACTGAGCCCCAACACATTGTCGCCTTCAATAAGTACAATGTTGTTGACTTCACTGCCAGCCGACGACTTGGTGGTGAAACGGCCTGCGAGAACAGTGATGTTAAAATCATTCTCGTCGTAGAATAGACCAGTCGTCACACCAGATATGTCGTCGACAGAGACAATATCGCGGCGGCTCAGACTCGACGAGTTGGATGTCGTGGATTCTGACTGGATCTTCAGCGGGAACTGGCCAAGACCATCATCTGACAAAGTTGCAGCGCCGTTCGCGCCCAGCTGTGAGGAGGAGATGGAGCCCGCAAAAAGCGAACCACCGTCGTTGGGAAGGTCCAAAATGGCCGCGGTAAGAATACCACTGTAGCCTGGCAATTCACCGCCAAGGCCCTGTAACCAGTTGCCCTGGGATGGAACCCAGATAGCAAACCCGTCGACCAGGATATCGTCATTGTCGTCGAAAGCGTTGCACTGAGTAAAGGCACCCGAGAATGCAATGACAATCTCGGAAGTGTCTTCTGTGACGTTAACCCTTAGAGGCACCACGAACTCCACGGCTCCATTGACGCCAGCACCCAGAGCATCCCACGAATCCTCCTCTGTATCGTAAACGGCCACATTATCCATGCCCTTGACGGAATTGTCCTCGGTGTTTGAGAAGTCACCGCCAACGAAGAGCTTGGTACCATTGAGATGCATACTCGAGACCTTGCCGTTGATACCCCCGTCGAGAGTCTTGACATCCTCGGCCTTGATGATGGCGAGGATGTTCTCGTGGTCATCAGAAGTGAAATTGCCACCGACGTAGGTGACATCACCATCTGTTACCAAAGCCGTAACGCCTGAGGCACGATCGAAGCTTGCACCGAGCTTGTTGATAGTCGAGTTTCCAAGGCTCGACGAGTCAACCACTGCGTCTTCGGGGTTAAAGTCGAACAGTCCGTTGAGACCTCCGTTAGAGTCGATGAGAGTAAAACCGACCCTTTGCGCAACAATGGTGAGAGAGTCAACGTCCTGGCCAGCGAGGGGGCTGAGGGTAATGGCGGGCCTAAAAGAATCAGAGCTCTGCTCGATGTAACCGAAGTAGATCTGGTCGTATTTGTCGAAGTTGTTGGTCTGGTACAAGGTGGTGGTGAAGTTGGAGCCGTCATCGGTGCCGCTCAACATGACGCCGGTGACATTTACGCGACCCCTGGCCGAGCAGGAGTCATCTTGTTGGCAGCCGGGGGTGTACATATTGACGGAGTAGTTGCCGGACTCCTTGATGTTAGGGTAGAAGATCACCGACGCCGACTTCGCTGAGAAATCGCCAGTAAGATCCGCAGTAAGGTACTGGGAACTGCTGTCGAAGGATGGGGACTCGGACCAGGGACCGGTGGCAGTTGCAGAGGACGGGAAGTCGACAGCGCCACACGCTGGCTCGTTAAAGTCGGCAATAGCGTACGCAAAAATGTCGTCCTGATACAGTTCAATACCGGCGAGACCGCCACCGTCGCCATACCAATCGGAAATGGCAATGCTGAATTTGTTCATCCCGACTTGGTTGATGAAGTGAAAGTCCTGGTATTCTCCCTGGTCGCTCAGAGGACACTCGCTGGTGCAGGTGCGGTTGTTCCCAGTGCCGGGGTCGGTATACGTGAAGTTCATGATGCCGTCGATAGGGAAGGCGATGAATCGGAAAGTTTTGGTTCCGCGGCCATCCTGCTGTGTGTTCCACAGTCTAAGCTTCGTAGGCTTGAACGTGAAACCGAAATCTGCGTCCCAGGAACCTGGAGAATTGTCCTCCAAGAGCCATGTGCTCCCAGAGCCATCCGTGTCTCCAGAACAGACAATGTTCTTGGGGTCGTTGAATCCGCTTGTCGAAACACTGTTTTCGGCGCTGATGTTGGCGTTTGAAAGATTGATAGTCTGGTCGTCTGGTGTAGTAGGAGTGCTGGTATTTCCGAGTCCAGTGAAAATACCACCAAAAATGATGTGTCCGTTGGAGGCTTTGGTGATGGCGTTCACGGGTCCGTTGAAGCCGGCAAAGGGAAGATTTGTCCACCCATCAGTGCCAACCCATGCGATCGCATTGGTTGAGTTGGCCCCTTTGAAGTTGCCACCGACATAGACGGTGTCACGCTCCTTGTCACACAGGACAGCGTTGACCTCGCCCTCAAGACCATCCAGTGGAGTAATTTCGGTAGAGTTTGGGTTAAACAACGCGATCGCCTTAGATTGTGTGCCGTCCAAACTCGTGAAATTACCACCTATTACCACGCCCTGCATTTCTCCATCGCTGAGTTCGAAGGCGCACATGGCCCGTATCGAGGCGTCGCTGGCAACAACTGAGCCAAGAGCACCATTGGGCAGTTGTGCAAGAAGTGTTTGACTGCCGTTTGCGCTGCGTCCTCGCTCATTTTGGCCTTCGTATTCATAGAGAGAGATGCCACTGAAGTCTCCAATTATCCCAATCCTCCCCAATTTTGAAAAGTCCAGATTCGCTGATGGTACCGGGTCAAATGTGACGGCCTGTGTGAGTGATGGCGCCAAAGCGACCAAGCCCAGGAGACTGATACTCAGGCCCTGGGTTTGGCGCGCTGTTGAGCGTCGCCGTTGAAAAGGCAATCGCATGGTTATCGCGTCTTGCCGATCAAGGAAGCGTCGAAACCTGCGGACGGCAGCGTTGTGTGCTCCGGTGCACAGGAGCCGGATTGTAGAAGTATCGTTGGTGGCGATTCCGTTCTGAAGAGCATCTCAGGTTCAAACGTGGAGCATGCTAAGAGCTATCGGGCGCGTTGGTCGTGACGAAGTGCGCGAAGAATGCGAGAAGAAGCGGGCCTGAGCTCGTCTTGAAATGGAAATCGGGGAATGTGAACGAAGGGCTGCCGAAATATCGTCGAGGGGTATCGTTTCGCGGTGGTCTTCGTAGTCGCTCGCGGAGTAAAATCGAGTCGAATTCGAGTCGGAAGGGAGGGATGTTTGGGCGGAGTTGGCTGGTCTGCAATGCAGCACCACAAGAATGCGGGAAATTGCTAGTGATGGCGATGGCCTAATTCGAGACGTGGAGTGGGCCTTGAAAAGCCTGGCACTAGCCTAGTTCGGCTAGAACCCTAACCCACTTGTGAGCGGTACCTGAAGCGCTGAAAGTTAGACAACGGCTCTTCAGTGCGACGTGCCACGACCAAATTCGAGAATTGAGAGGGAAAGGATGCGACGTTGCGCAGGCGAGACTTTTGCGTGTGAACGCCGCGGTGTAGCTGCCCTGGCAGCGTTGTGACGGTGGAAAATGGGAAGTTTCGAGGGAGTTGGGCGTACCGGCACGTAGCGCAGGCACGAGAGCGGGCCTCACCTCAATCTAGGTGCGACACCAATGATGGTTGAGAAGGACAAGAGCTTGATTGCTGTAATCGTCACCGTATTGTTAAAGATTTTCGGCGGCGATTGTGTATCGTCAACGATTCTGGATGGTGCCTGTGTAATTTTTCTGGTGTTTCCTGGTCGGAGAGAAAGGGGTGCGTTGTGCGATGGTGATGAGGCGTTGCGTCTGCGGCGTGTTGCTTTGCTTTGCTTCGCGAATGTGGGCACCAGAAAGGAGGGCCAGAATGGGTGGTCTCCGGGTCGACCACGATGGAATGCAGAATGCAGCGCCTCAACGGCGAGAATTTGATATGATGGTGGCTGGTGATCTCGACGTCACAGGATCTGGGATCTGGCCTAGCTGCGAATCGGATTGGGGGCGGAAGATAAGAGGTGAGACGGTGAGCAGAGAGAGAATGACGGGAGAACCGGAAGGGAATGCGTAAATGAGTGACAGAGCCAATGAGGCAGAGAGAGGCAGAGAGAAAGGCAAAGAGAGAGAGAGAGAGAGAGGCGGAGTGGTGGGCGGTGCGTCACACACAAACACACACACACATACACGCCGGGTGAGAAAGCAAGAATAGAACGGGAAACGAATGACTGTGAAGCTTCCACAAGGTAGGTAAATAAGGCAAGGTAAGGATCCCCTCCGTTCGACGGGCGAAGGAATTCTAGCGGATAGAGGAAGAGGCGGGAGACGACGGGCTGCGAGACGAGGAGAGAGGGAGGGTTTGGCTTGGCGTGGCCCAGACCTGCTCAGGTACGAGGACGCGAGTGGAGCAGACGCGACCATTCCAATTCCACTCATTCAGTCCGTTCCTTGACGACCGCAAATGCATGCAATGCAATGCACAGGACCCCTGGACCTAGCAGTGCTAGCACGCAAAGGGCCAGGAGAACACGCACCACTCCTTCGCTGTGCATGCACA
This sequence comes from Neonectria magnoliae, assembly GCA_037954305.1. Classification (NCBI taxonomy): domain Eukaryota; kingdom Fungi; phylum Ascomycota; class Sordariomycetes; order Hypocreales; family Nectriaceae; genus Neonectria; species Neonectria magnoliae. The sequence continues at coordinate 387,806 of JAZAVK010000014.1, read as the reverse complement.
GCGTCGTTCTGCCCATTGTTCCCTCGTCTTTCACCGCCGAGCTAGTCGTGCTATTCGTGGTCTGCCGGCCCTCCAACCCATGTGCTTTCCCAGGGGCTGGAGGAGCCTGCCGACCCGCTTCCTAGGTTACCCTGAGCATGGGGGTGCAGACATTAATACCAGGTCAGGTTTGGGTGGCTTGACCACACCGTGTCTTTTCTGTCTGCCGTGGCGCGCTAAAGCTAGGAGGGGCTGGTGGGAAGGCAGGGGGAGGTTCTTGCCATCGCCGCCGTCTGACAGCTGGTTGAGTTTGTCTTGGTCTGAGCCTCTGAGGCCTCGGAGGCTCTGACAGGGCCATACGTGGTTGGACGGTTGGACGCTGTTACGCTGCACAGAATGATTGCGTCGCAACGAAAATGGACAGGCTGGGGATGCAATCCATGGTACTGCGAGCAGCATGCGTAATTAATTCCTTCCCCTAATAAATATGAATTGCTGCAAACTTAGTTGTCGCTGCTGGCTGCTCCCACTAATTGCCATCCTCTCACTCGCCAATCAGACGAGGGCTTGCGGGAGCGGCAGCTTGTTCATGCTTTGGGGCCCAGTAATCTGACATCACAGCGTGTTCAGCATGCATAGCTGAACACGGGAGGCTCCCAAGCTTCCATCTCAGCGATCAAACGGCTTTGTTACCAAGCGGTGCCTCCCGCTACCCACTAGACCATCACACTATGTACGTAGTAGTCTACAGTACAGAGCGAGGCTGGTGTGAAACCGCTGCATTCTGAGTTGGCACTTCGCCCTTGCTCGCCGGGTGGCATCACGTCTGCTTAAACCTGCCTTGGCCACCATCGTCGACGTGGCACCTCTGGGCTGTTTTCTGACCACCATCAATCTTGACTGCGCACACTTCTTTTTTTCGTTTGGTGAATTGTGAATGCCTGTAAAATGCTCATCTAAATTCGTAAGTTCGCCGACTTCGTTCGTGTGCTGGCTGCTCAGCCCGCCATCTTGGTGACCTACTCCGATTCTTTCCGTCGCCAACACTTTCTCTGTAGGTAGTGGTGCATATGGCCCATTCAAGCCTATCACCCTTTGACTTCTCTGGTCCGGTATCATCCCTACTGAATGGAAGTTATCTTTGTACGAACGGTTGCGCTGGGGTGCTGAAGCCGAAGCCGGTCACAGATGTCAAACATGCATCGTTCCAACAACCTCGTTGTGGAAACAATAAGTCGAACTAGACTCCTCGGACCTTTTCTTACCACTTGGAGCTATGCTTTCCCGTCCACGCTGTGATTGCTGGATGACCTTGTCATTGGCCATTTGGAATCAGGACCCCTTGCAGATCTGTAGTGATATCTCTAGAGGCGAGCCGTGTGGAATGATTGACATATCAGCTCTCGTTTGGCTTCTCTTGCTGTGCCCACTTCGTCTTGTAATCCCTCGGACTTTCAAACTTGCTCGGGTGCAAGGACCACATGCCCTTTCGTTTCCTCTTGGCTTTGGCCTCAGCCTTTTCATACACCTTCTTCAGTCCTCCAAATTCGGCGCCTACCTTAGCCTCGTATGTTGTCGCCAGGCCGAGCTTGACCAGCTCTAAGCCTACGTTCTTACGGAACAAGAATCGCCGCACATAGACCGTCGCAACGATCCGATCGAACTGATCCCGCTTATATACATATGCTCGAACATTGCGGTTGAGGATGTAACTTGTCAGCCACTTATGAGCCTCTTCTGCGTACGGTTGTGCTGGCTTGCCAAAGTGGGCGAGTTCGGGTGCGTCGACGCCTGCGATGCGGATGGAGATCTGTAGAAAACCGGTCAGTCTGTGCCTGTATCCAATTGACCTCCGAAAGTCTTACCGTTCGGTCTTTGAGTTCCTTCCTCCGTTCGGGTATCTTCCTGAGCCAGCCCCAGCCCACAGCACGTCCACCTGGGGTGTGGAACATGTGGAAGCCGTCACCGTCACCCACGCTCGTCACCCTTCCGAAGAGGCTTCGGCTCCGAAAGAACTTTGGCCGAACATAAGCCGCGCCCGGTATTCGCCGCAGGTAGTGTGCGTAGAGTTGGAGGGCAGAGAGGCCTGCGAGCGAGAAGAGGACCGTCGGAGCCCATTCTTTTGCGGCATCAAAAGGGCCCACGTCACTTGTGCCCAGGACCTCGTCCCACGCAACTGAGCGTCGCTTTGGCCGATCGTCATTGCTTTCGTGTTTCCCGGGGCTCGATGATCCGAACGGCCACACCATTATCGTTGCGACACCTGGGTCGTGCTGATTTGGCACACGGTTGGGTGCCGGAGGTTGGGTGTTTCCGCTTGGGAAGTGGGATGGATGTTCTAGGCCCGCGCTAACTCGGTGCCTCAGGCGAAACTACCTGGGTTCGAATTCAATCAGCTTGAATTTAGACATATTCTTATGACAATAAATTCGGGTACTCTTGTCTTGGTTCTGCGAGTTCTTGATTGACGAGATTTTATAGTTTCATTCGCTGTTTGCAACTCTCCTTCCCCGCCATGTCTGAACCCCCATACAATTCTGTCAACCGATGTTCCTAGGTACATCCGTGATCGAGCTTTCGAGACATGGAACGTTGGCCTTTTTCTATCCAAACGCCTAATTTCCTTGCACCTTAAAAGTCCTGCCACTTGCAGTCTTCCTCTCCTTCTCCTCATTCTCTGGTCTGGCACGACGGAGCACTGACGCATGTTAGCTTCATGTACGTCAGTAGAGTCGGCTGTGAGCATCTCACCTTGGAGGAAATCGGCAGTTCGTTTGCGCATTCGGGAGTGAATGTAGGCCTTCGATGCCTTGATGTGGTAGTGGAAATAATCACGGAAAGTCTGGATGTGAGAGATGACATCGGCCATTCGCTGGGGCGTAAGGTGTCGAGGGAACAGAACTAGGAGAGGGTTAGTCGGGTGTGTATTGCTGGCCCACAGACAACATACCAAAAGTGACATAGCCGATCTCTCCAGTTCCGGTGTTCTGGACACCTGGAACACCTTGCAGCTCAAGAGGTGGATCGTTCCTGAAGAGCACCTGTGGAGCGTTTTGAATCGCTCTCCTTCGTGCGTCGACGAACTCTTGGATAAAGACCTTGCCGAATACTCGGTCGGTCTCCTCTCGGAAGACGGTGCTGAAGATGACGGTAACTCGATCGTGGCTGGCCTTGATATAAATGGCCTCCTCTTCTCGGTAGTGAATGGCCTTGACTTCACCACCCTCGCGCACTCCCTGAGGAGCCTCCTCGGATGTGAACTTCGACGCTTCCTCCTTGAGCTGGTAGTGCTCTTTGTAGGCCTGCTCGAATGGCGCAGCCATGGCGTTGCGCTTCAGAAGAGCCAGCTTCAGGGCAAGGGCATCGCGGTCCTCTTATCAATTTATCAGCACAGGCACATAACCACATACGAGGAGGGTAGACAGCCATACCCTTGGATTCCGGCAGGTTCTCTAGGTCTACCATTACCGAGAAGTCGAAGCCCGGCTCCACCGGGGCCACGTATTGCCCATATTCGCGCTGGAGGACTTCTTCGGCACCATACTGAACCAAGTCCCGGAAGCACCTTATTTGGATCGAAAGCAATATCTGAGTCTTAGTCTCAGGGGTCGAAATGTGGAAGGTGACGCCGTTGAAGTCGCTGACCGTCTGGTCGATGTGGGCGGGAGGGGCACTGAGGAACGATCAGATTAAGCTCGGGAGACGGCTGCAGAGGCGTACTTACCCAGAGAACCGCTCGGTCAGCACCGATTGGATCAGTACGTTTTGGTAGTCAAGCAAAAGCATCTTGTCAGCCGGCTGGTTCGCGATCCCCTTTACTGTCGTCTGTCGTCGTCGTCTCGCAGCTTGGGTGACGTGGTGGGGCTGGGTGGTGAGGCACGTCAAGCTCCCAGCCACCACGTGACTGGCGCGGAGCTCGTACAGCCCGAGAGCGAATGTGGGCCTGCGCCACATGCTTATCGATAACAGGCGAAGAATCTAAAAATTGTAGGCCCGCCGGGATCTTTAGATTCTTCGCTGTTAGACGAAGAAGTTGAAGAGGGCCAATGCTGGTCGCAACTTGGCAAACATGGTCAAGTCATATCTGTAAGATTGTCGGAATACTCTTGCGACCTGGGCTAACTCTTGCGCATAGGAAATACGAGCACTCCAAGTCCTTTGGCATCGTCGCCTCTAGCACCTCGAACCTCGTCTGGACATCGAGGGACCGAACGGGCGCCGGCGCGGGACAAGCGGTTGTCGCTGCCAACGAAGAGGTGCTATGCTGGGATATAAAGAAGGGTGAACTTATTAGCCGCTGGAGAGACGAGCGATGTGCGGTTCCTGCGACTGCGATAGCCCGGAGCAAGACCGACAAGGACGTTTTCGCCGTGGGGTATGAGGATGGCAGCATTCGACTCTGGGATAGCAAAATCTCCACCGTCATTGTCAATTTCAACGGCCATAAGTCTGCTATCACCAAGCTTGCTTTCGACAAATCTGGTGTCAGGCTTGCCAGTGGTTCTAAAGATACCGACATTATCGTGTGGGATCTTGTAGCTGAGGTTGGTCAGTACAAGCTGCGAGGACACAAGGATCAAGTGACGGGCCTCCAGTTCGTCGAGCCAGAGCCGCAGGTCCAAGATGAGGATGGTGCGCAGGCAATGGTGCTTGACGGAGACAGCACATCGGATGGCTTCCTGTTGACCACGGGCAAAGACTCGCTGATCAAGCTCTGGGACCTGTCCTCAAAACACTGCATTGAGACGCATATCTCTCAGACCAACGGCGAGTGCTGGGCTCTTGGACTCTCTCCTGACTACAGTGGGTGTATCACCGCCGGAAATGATGGAGAAATCAAGGTCTGGTCCTTGGACGCAGACGGCTTGGCGCTGAGCACTCGTCGGGTCGACTTGCCTGCCGCGACACAGTTTCTCCACGACCGAGGAACCCTACATCGCCAAAGCAAGGATAGGGCTACCGAGGTGGTTTTCCACCCCAAACGAGACTACTTCGCCGTCCACGGCTCAGAAAAAGCAGTGGACGTCTGGCGGATACGAACAGAGGCCGAGATCAAGAAAGGTATCGCCCGCAAGCGCAGAAGACGGCGCGAGAAGCAGAAGGACGGAAAGGCCGCCGAGGAAGAGATGGCAGATGGCGACGACAACGCGGAAGATGTGTCGAAGGCCCATGTTAGTGACGTCTTCGTTCAGTACGTCATTGTGCGAACAGGTGGAAAGGTTCGCTCTGTCGACTGGGCTTTACCAGCTGGACAGAAGGACCTCCATTTGCTAGTGGGGACGACAAACAACCAACTGGAATACTACAGCCTGCCACCGAAGGAGAAGAGCGAGACGTCAAAAAAGGACGACGTCCCTGACTACTCCCGAGCACTCTCCGTTGACCTGCCTGGCCACCGAACAGATATCCGCGCTCTGTCACTGAGCTCCGACGACAAGATGTTGGCATCAGCATCCAACGGTGGCTTGAAAATCTGGAATATTAAGACTCAAAGCTGCATTCGGACGTTCGAGTGTGGGTACGCGTTGTGCTGTTCATTCTTGCCTGGAGACAAGGTGGTTGTCGTTGGAACAAAGAGCGGCGAGTTGCAGCTCTTTGACGTTGCCTCGGCTGCTCTTCTGGATAGCGTCGACGCCCATGAGGGCGCGATCTGGTCGCTCAGCGTCCATCCCAACGGCCAATCAGTTGTCTCGGGAAGTGCCGACAAGACAGCCAAGTTCTGGGATTTCAAGATTATCCAAGAGGAAGTGCTAGGCACGACCAGGACGACGCCAAGGCTGAAGTTGGTTGCGTCTAGGGTGTTGAAGGTTTCCGATGACATCCTCAGCCTCAAGTTTTCACCAGACGCAAAGCTCTTGGCCGTTGCTCTCCTCGATAACACTGTCAAGGTCTTCTTTGTCGACTCCCTCAAGCTCTACCTCAACCTCTACGGCCACAAGCTTCCTGTCCTCAGCATGGACATTTCGTTCGATAGCAAACTGATCGTCACTAGCTCTGCGGACAAGAACATCAGAATTTGGGGTCTTGACTTTGGTGACTGCCACAAGGCTCTCTTTGGACACCAAGATAGTATTTTACAGGTTGCCTTTGTCCCACACAACTCGGACGGAAACGGCCATCATTTCTTCAGCAGCAGCAAGGACCGCACTATCCGATACTGGGATGGCGACAAGTTTGAGCAAATCCAGAGGCTCAATGGCCACCACGGCGAGGTGTGGGCGATCGTCGTCAGCCACACCGGCAACTTTGTAGCTAGCGCCGGCCACGACAAGAGCATCCGGGTCTGGAATGAGACGGACGAGCAGATCTTCCTCGAGGAAGAGCGCGAGAAAGAAATCGAGGAGCTGTACGAGAGCACGCTGACCACGTCCCTGGAGCGAGATCCCGATGCCCAGGACGAAAACGGCGAAGTCGGCGCCGCCAGCAAGCAGACGACCGAGACTCTCATGGCGGGAGAGCGAATAGCCGAGGCCCTCGAGATGGGCATCGCAGATCTCAACCTGCTGAAGGAGTACGCGGAAGCGAAGCTCACCAACCCTCACGCCAATCCGCCGCAGCGAAACCTCGTCTTTATGGCCCTAGGCAACATCTCCGCCGAGGCGTACGTCATGTCGGTCCTGCAGCGCATCAAGGCCTCGGCGCTGCACGACGCGCTGCTGGTCCTCCCCTTCGCCTCCGTCCCGATCCTTTTCACCTTCATCAACATCTTCGCCATGCGGTCCATGAACATCCCCCTGACGTGCCGCATCCTCTTCTTCATGCTCAAGACGCACCACAAGCAGATCGTGGCCAGCCGCACCATGAAGGCCATGCTGGACGGCATCCGCGTCAATCTCCGCGGGGCGCTGAAGCGCCAGAAGGACGAGATGGGCGTCAACATTGCGGCGCTCAAGGTCGTGGGCATGCAGATCCGCGACAAGAGCATCAAGGAGTACGTGGACGAGAACTGGGAGGAGGAGAATGAGGCGAGGAGCGCCAAGAAGCGCGCGTTTGTTCACGTTGCCTAATGCAGGCGAATTTATTATCTGAAGAGAGGTAAAAAGCATAGAATTGGAATACTGGTTCACTTTCACTATTCTCTTCTGACTAGTGAAATGTGAGCCTTTTTACTGGATTAGTCCCCTACTATGACGGCCGTGTCTTAGTGAAACGAGGCCCTCAACATGCATTCATCTGACCCATTCCTCATTCCAAATCAAAGTCTCTCGAAACTTGAGTTATGATTAAAAATTCGCAATTATTTTACTTAATTTCATGTGCGTATAATCTTACCTTTCTATGATGGCCTAGTATGTATCCTAGTAGGAGTAAATTACTCATCAGACTACTTCCTGAAACCCTCTTGCCTTCCTTTCGATAATCTCACCATTCAAGATCTAACCGACCGTGCCATCTCCCAGGTCATCCGCCGAAGCGTTCTCTGACTGTTTAGGTGATCCGCACTGCGTGCTGTTCTCGCAATGTGGACGTCGTCGTTAACTACCGCTGCGCACATGGCTGCTTCATATCGGGTTGGCTCGCTCATGAGGCCACCAATGGGAACGTCTCCGGGGCGGGCGTTCCACATGAAGGTGCCGTCAGGGTTCTTGAAGTCGGACCAGAACTGCTCTTCGAAAGAGCCGTTGCAGAAGGGACACCGCTTGGTGCCGAGAGAAATGCCCTTGAAGCAGCGGAAATGCAGCGGTTTAGTGCAGCAAGGCATCATGGCGACGTTTAGATGCGTGGGAAGTCTGTCCTGGTCGACGAAGTCGTCGGCACAAACTCCGCACGCTCGCATCTGCTCGATGGCGACGGCGGGCGGTACCGCGAATCTCGGAGCGCTGCTGTCTGCGACACTGGAGATGCCGTTTGCGTTCAGGAAAGCGATCGTCCTGTTCTTTTCCAGGGCGTCGAGAACGCGGTCGCGCCTTTCGTGGACCTGGGCGAGTTTGGCTTTGGTGTCTGGGTTTAATGTCAGCATGGTAAAGGCGGCAGCAATGTCCTCGGCGGAGCCAAGGCCGGTGCGCTGACAGGGCAGGAATCGAGCGCTGTAAGGCGCGTTGACCGGATCATGGAAGGGATTGAGGATAGTGAGAATGTAGTCCCGCATGAAGGCGTCGAGAAACGGGAGAGTGAGGCCAGGATCTCTCGCGGCATAGAAGACGAAATGGAGAGCAGCCGTCTGTCTCCCACGGATAATTTTTGTCCACTTATCCTGCTCCATCGGAACTGGCCCATTGATTCCGCTCTGGACATCTGGACCTAAGTTAGTGAGCTGATGAACAGATTCCATGACTCGGGCGTCCATGCGGTTATACTGCTCGTCTTCGTCAGAATGGTTCAGCCAGCGCTGGTTAGGAATCTCACCAAACTCGTTGGCGCGGATAGCTTCTGGGTCGACGACGTCCTTCTGGTGTGCCCATTCGGCCCAGAAGTGCGCCGCCCTGATTTGCAACGCCTCAGAGTCTTGCATGCGAAGGGCCCGGGAAATGTTGTGGGACTCGGGCGCTCTGGTGCAAGTACAGTCGGTTGCACATTCTCGATCCCTGTTCATCATGCTCATCATGTCGGATACATAGACGTGTTCCTTCTTCTCAGTGCAGAGAAGAGTCTTGAAGTGAAGCCTGAAAGCCTCAATGTTGACGCATTTCCCTCTGATCTCGTATCTGATGAAATGGCGAATCAACCCGGCCAGCTCCTCGAAATAGCACCTGGCAATCTGGTCGTAAATTGCCCGGTTCGGGCTCGTGGCAAAGAGCTCGTCGCGGTCGACTCGAAACGGGGGTGCAGAGAGGAGGCAAGTATCATCTCGTGTGCAAGTCGGGCACGCAATGGAATAGAGCTCTGTACGAATCTGCAGGGGAGCGTCAGCACAATGTGTGGTCTGGATCATGGCACACCGGGTCCAGGACACCTCTTGGTGGCGGACGTATACAAAGTTGTCAAAGCTCTCGACCCGGAGGGCATTGAGCTCTTCGTTAGGGATCAGGTCGTTGTGTTTCCAGTCTTTCCAAGGCATGTCACGACTGGCGGATGATGCCGACGGAGTTGGGTCCTCGAGTGCTTCATGGTAATCGGGGCACATGAACCAACGGACGATTTTGATGCACATGATGACGATTTCTGGTTGATCGTTTTCCCCCCAAGGATGGGTGTTATTTCTCAACGGCGGCTGATGAATAGCAGGCTAGGTGATGGAAGGAAGACGCGGGTTTTTTTTGTTTTGAATCCAAACTTGGATCTATCCGGTCTCAAGCAGAACGTGGCCGTGGCTTTATGGTTGTTGCGAGATATCAGATGTGTCCACTTAGACATGTTCGAACGAAGCTCTCAGTATCCAGTTCAAGTGAATACGATGCCCTGTATAGAGTACATACACAGAGTTCTAGAGACGTAGGTTGTGTCTCCCCTAACGTTTTGAGGTGGGAAGGGAACATGCTACTGAACAGAGGTTGACAATGCATCGTACAGATTCTCTGCACCGCCCCTTGACAGTGAATAGAGGTCTGGGGAATGACCTAACAAAGAAGATAAGAAGGAACAGACAATCACGGTCTTTGCGCACTCGGCATTGATCACCAGTTGGCTGTAGTTGAAGCCAGAACTCACGCCAAGTCCGAGTGTGTTAGCAATGCGTGTGTATGTCTAGAGGAACGGGTCATCACTGAGTCAACGAAGCCTGACGCGGAGTCCTCCTGCTCCGGACTTAGTTTTCGTGATGTTGGAAGACGTAGGCTTGAACAAAGAGTCGTGATGAATACATGTCAAGGGCACGAGCGTGCTAAGCTGGAAACAGACACAGCTGGAAGGGGCGGCTCCTCCCCTCGAAGGAAGGAAAGGCAGTCCGTGATAAGAGCCGGAATATCTCATCGTCCAGGAGGAAAAACGTCGTCGTTTGCACGGAACAATTCCGACTGCGGTTTCGGCAATTGAGAGATGACTTCCTTCTCCGGCCGGGAGCTCAATCCGCGCACCGCAACCACGGGACCGACCTCCGAGGCTTATCCACCCCGGCCCACGTTCCGAAGTCGCGTTGGAACCTGGCGCACTCTGATTACGCCATTTCTTGAGAAACAAGACCACGATATCTACTGCCCGTTGACCTCTCGAATTTAATCATGTTCGCTCTCAGACGCACAATGGCTAGCCTAGCGCCTCAGGCGTCGACCCTCAAGCAGGCCGGCAAGGTGGTGTGCATTGGCCGCAACTTCGCGTATGTTATGTGATGTTCCTCTCAAAGCCTCAGCGCCTCGACTAACTCCGTGACACAGGGAGCACATCGCTGAGCTGAACAACACCAAGCCCAAGCAGCCCTTTTTCTTTCTCAAGCCCCCGTCGTCCATTGTCCTCCCCGGCGAGGGCTCTGTACTGCGACCCAAGGGCATCGACATGCACTATGAAGTCGAGCTCGCCCTGGTCATCGGCAAGGTCATCCGGGATCTCCAGGCTGATGATGCTAAGGGGGCTCTGGAGGCCATTCAATGTTCGTTATTTGGCTCCTGATGTTGTTTGCTGCGAACCACCTGCTGATCCTCCTTAGCCTACGCCGTGGCTATTGACATGACGGCCCGCAACGCCCAGAACGAGGCCAAGAAGAAGGGCTTGCCGTGGGACATCGCCAAGGGCTTCGACACCTTCCTGCCCATGAGCAAGATCATCTCCAAGGACTCCATCAAGAACCCTCAGGACGTCGAGCTGTTCCTCAAGGTCAACGGCGAGATCAAGCAGCAAGGCTCTACCAACCTGATGATCTACCAGATCCCCCGCATCCTGAGCGACATCTCCAAGGTCATGACGCTGCAGCCCGGCGACATCGTCCTCACCGGAACCCCGGCCGGCGTTGGCCCTGCGGTTCCGGGTGATGTCATCACCGCCGGCGTGAGGGTGGACGGCAAGGAGATCGAGGCGGGGAGCATTGAGGTTCCCGTCGAGGAATCGCCTAGCTCATACGCTTTTGCGGAGACCTAAGGGGGATAATTGAGAAAAGAAAAAGGAAACTAAAGATAAGCAGCTCTGCGGCATGATTGGACACCTGGGTATGGAAGTAGAATGTCACTGTAAGACGCCTACATAGATTCCGGCGAGGGAAATTTTTCGTCTCTGAACATACTACTACAGCTACGTCAATACAAGAATACAAGAATACACCAATGAAACCAATGAGTTCAGCCAAGGCTTAGTAGACTAGAAATCACTCCAAATTGGGATCCTTGATGGACGCGGGCTTCGGCGCCCAGTCTGCCAAAGCGCCGCACTTGCCGCAGGTCCTCTTCTCCTCGTCGTTCTTAAAGCTCTCGACGCCGGCCTTGATCTGCGTGCCCAGGTTGACGCAGTGGAAGGCGGCCTCGTGGACAATCTCCTTGCACTCGGCGCAGTACCACCGCATGCGGTCGAGCGACTCGGCGGGACGGCGCTGCTCGAGTACGACGCCGACGGTGTCGGCGAAGCGCACGGGGTTGTGCGGCGTGTTGCCGGGCAGCAGGAACATGTCGCCCTCGCGGATGACGATGTCGCGGAAGTGGCCGCCGTCGACCACCTTGAGCATCATGGCGCCCTTGTACTGGTAGAACCACTCCGGCGTCTCGTTGATGTGGTAGTCGGTCCTGGCGTTGGGGCCGCCGACGATCTTTGGATGAAGCGCGGGTGGGTGAGTTCTTTTTGTTCGTTCTTCTCATTGGGGGAGTGGGAGGGTTGGTTACCATGACGGTGAAGTCTTCATTGTAGACGCAGTAGTTGTTGATGGGCGGCTGGAGGAGATGAGAATTCTCCTCGAGCCTTTTATTTTAATGCGGAATTTAGTCAGTTCTGAGCCGGGATTGGAATAATGGTGTTGGCTCACCACTTGGGCAAGTTGACGGGTGGTGCAAGCATCGTCTTTCGCCAGAAGGATGCAGACGGGAGTTCACAAGAATAAGAGCGGCGGCAACTGAGTTCAGTGGGCGGGTGACTGAGCGGCGTCAAGTCGATACAGTCGGGTGGTTTGTCATGGTAGAAAAGAGAATCTATCTGCGCAGTTCTACCTAGTACTACTAAGAATTGTGCCGTGGTTGATTACTACGAAATTTCCGGCCCTCGTAGAGATCCTTAGTTAAGCCCTTGGAAACTCCGTCACCACTACGCAACTGCAGCTGTTGGGAGTTTCGATAGCGGACGGGAGGTCCCTGCTTACAGGTGACAAGGCGCCCTTGGGGCGCCCAGACCACTGAAGCGGGAGGTTTTGTACGCCCCCGGGGACAGCGATCGCTAGGCGGTACCTCCGCTCTCGCATTGAGAGTCGAGGCGCGGGCGGTACCTCTGAGCCCATGTGGATTTTCGGCAGATCCCGTGCATCCAGACCTCCACGCGGTCGTGGTCTAGTAGCACCACCTCCAACTCGGCTCTCGACTCCTCCAAAGACCAACCATTTTCGTCCCACCGTGAGCACGTTTGAGCGCGTTTCAACGACTTCTTGAAGAACGATATCACCTCGTCGCCTCTCCTCCATCTACAGCTTCAACTCCAGTTTCCTTTCACTCAACATCCTCCCATTGACTGAGGACTAGGCAGTACCGTGCTCGCAACTCGCAACTCGAACCTTCAACCTCCACCGATCGATCCCCGACGTCACGCAATGGACCACAGCAACATGGATCACAGCGGCATGGGCCACGGCGGCATGGGCCACGGCGGCATGGGCCACGGCGGCATGGGCCACGACGACGGCGGAATGCACGACATGTGCAGCATGAACGTGAGTACCTTGGAACAGGCGTCCTCCCTTCCCCAACAAACCAACCGCTTGTGAGGCCAACGCCAGCTCACCATGTCATTCTCACCCCCGCAGATGCTCTTCACCTGGGACACCACAAACCTCTGCATCGTCTTCCGCCAATGGCACGTTCGATCCACCGTTTCCCTCGTCTTCTCCCTCCTCGCCGTCATCCTCCTCGCAGTCGGCTACGAAGCCCTTCGCGCCCTCTCCCGCCGATACGAAGGCGCCCTCGCCAAGCACGTCCAGTCCCTACCGAGTAAGCTCGAATCTCTCTTCTATGTGACACCCCCCACCGTTAAAGACCGACTTCTCCCTCGCCAACATACCTGGGACGTGCGAATGCTAAGTCTTCCCTTGAGGTGTTGATACTGTTACTGAAACGACTCCTATCCTTTCAGGGCAGAACCAGGAGAAGGCAGACCAGCGCACCCATATCATCAAGGCTGTCCTATACGCCCTGCAGAACTTTTATGCGTTTATGCTGATGTGAGTAACCCTGTCCTATCCGTCTATTGCCTAAAGAGTTCGCGACTGATTAGCCGCTTACAGGCTCATCTTCATGACATACAACGGATGGGTCATGGTTGCTGTCACTCTGGGTGCTTTCATTGGTTATGTTGCCTTTGGACAGAAGACCTCGGCCACCAAGGAAAATGCCTGCCACTAACTGAACAAGATGCTCTCGGTGAGCGGAGGGCCGATTGGATAATGTATGGGCCTCTGATTCGCGGCTGTGTAGTAGACAATCTTGGCATCTTTTACTTGACAGCTCTTGGCTTGCCAAGATTGAAAGGGAAGAAGCAAATGACGATGTACTCTATGAAACTATTTATACAACACCTCGACGCGCCCACTCGCCCACTCGCCCACCCACCACCGATGGCCAGTATAGTATAAACTACGCATTCATACCCCTGGAATCAGATCTTTACACTCAAGCCATCTAAATCCTCTACATCTTTGATGCGTCCCCATTCTCCTTCCTCTCCGGGGAAGGATCAGTCAAGTTGCCCTCCCTGAACGCCTCCATAATGATGTTCTCATCTCCAAAGTCATCGTTGTGCTCCATCTCAGGCTCCTCGGCATACGCAATTCGAGCCGCATCCACCAGCACTCGCGCCGTCATCCCCCACACCTTGAAACGGCCGTCGCGCTCCTCCTCCTCCTCGAGCTTCTCCGCCAGGTTCCCCTGCGTGCTGCTGCGGCGCGGCTTCGACACAGTCTGGTTGTTGACGGGCACGTAGAAGTTGTGCACGCGCCACGGGAAATTCTTCCACGTCAGCCAGTCGCCGTCGTACCAGTGGCCGGCGGGCAGCGTCTCGCCTGGTGCGGGGGGGAGGTCCGTCGCCTTGAGGAAGTTGTAGAAGGGCGCGCTGAAGACGGCGGCGACCTCGCGGGCGTCTAGCTTGGGGATCATGACATCCTCGACCACGACGGGCGCGGCGGACCTGGACGAGCTCTCGTCGGCGTGTAGGAATGCCACGCAGGGCTGCACCACGAGATGCGTCCGGGCAAGCGATGGGGGCAGCGAGCAGAGGTGCTCGATGCGGAATGGCTTCGGGAGCTTGCGGTCATCCATGGGAAGCCCAATCTCCTCCCACGCCTCGCGGCGAGCTATCTGGTCTACGCGCACCGTTAGTTCACCCAAAGGAATGTAGAACCAATGCTTGGCAGAGGGAAAGGGAAAGGAAGGACTCACAGACGGTCTCTTCAGTGCTATCCGCTTTCCCACCAGGGAACGCCGCGTGGCCGGAGAAGCTCCTCAGGCTAGCGGCGCGCATGGTGATGACCACGCGCAGGTCGCCCCGACGGTCCGCATACAGCAAGATCAAGACGGCAGCGCGCTTGCGGACCGGCAGACGGTCCCAGAGCGGGAATGCAGGAGGCTTGTAGGAACGGAAGCGGGCAACGGCGGCCTACGGAGTTTTTGAGTAAGCATATTATGTGATGGGCGGACGAGAGAGTGAGTGACTTGAGTCACGAAACATGGGCCGAGGGATGATGTATGAGATAGATTTGTTGGAGATGATGACGGAGGAAAGACTGACCGCCGAAAATGGATTCAATGGCGACATGGTCAAGGCATCGTAGTACAGCGACGACTCTCCGAGATTGACGGCTTCTCCAGCTGCGGCCTCACGGATGCCGTTCTGGATGACAGCGACCTCGGCGTCGCTGATGGAGACGACGGTCTCGGTCTCGTTCTCGGCGTCAGCTAGCGGCGCTCTGTCGGTTCCGTTGATGACCTCGTCCGGGCAAGACGGAGAGGATACAATCGTGGTCATTATACCAGCCAAGCCGCGCCCCTCGCTATTCGACATCCGCGCATTTGCAGGTGTTTTTTTTTGTTGCCAAAGCGACGTTTATCTCTCTCTCTGCAAGCGTCGGTGACACCGGCTCCGGCTCCGGCAAACTGAACGGACCAATCTGCGGGGGCGGGGGCGAGCGGCCAAGTGGGGGTAAACTCCAGCCGGATTAGGAAATGTGCGGGGCAAAGAGCCCCGGCGGCAGCGTCTTGGCCAGACGCGGCTTTCACGTTGCTAAATGCCGACTTCATTGGAAAAATGAGACGGAAAGAATGAGACAAGAGGCAGTATACGGGAATACACACATAGACAAAAGGACTGAATTGCTTGCTCCGTATCAACGATATTGAAGGGGAATCTCTGTAAATCAATCGCGCCGTCCCGGCAATGCACCGACCGACCTGACTCCCGGCGCTCGCAGACAAAGGAAACAACAGCAGCACGTATTACCAGCAGTCTCTAATTAACATTGCCGTCCTGCCTCTTCATATCTTCCTACTCCGGGATTATCCTGATCTGGGTCCTGAGCTGGTGCTTCCGTCGCTCCGTTTTGGAAAAGTGCATCATCTTGGCGCCGTCCTTAGCGCTGGTGAGGATGTCCTTGACCTTGGCGCCGGCGACCTCGTCGGACCGCTCGACCTGCTGGTACGGCATGCTACGCGGGATTGCCGCCTCAGACACACTCCGCTCGTCGGCCCGGCGAGAGAAGAAGTCGCGGATGACCTCTCGTATAGGCCCGTCCTCGAGGTCCGACTCCTCGTCGTCGGAGGTCTCGAAGACGCTGCGCGGGGGGGACGTCACGGCTGAATCTGGAGGGGGGAGCGACGAGGGAGCGCTAAGGGTGTGTCGGCCGGGACGGTCGCCGCCCGCGAAGGACCCGTGGGCGGAGCTAACCGACCGCGGCGGCTCGCGTCGCCGCGAGAAGAAGGACTTGGCGGTGCCGCTGAGGCGGCTGGTCAAGGACCGGCTCCGAACAAGGCTCGGGGACAGGTTGCGGCCCCGCTGCTGCTTGTCCAAAATGGCCAGGTTGGTGGTGAATCGGTGATACTCATCCGCCGTCTCGGTGTCGCTGAAGTGGTTGTACGACTGGCTCATCCGCCAGGAGTCATCAGCGTCGAACTGGTCGTCATCCAGATCCGCCACGGGCTCCAGGATGCTCGGGTAGCTGCTGTAGAGGCCCGAGGCCTTCGTCCTGGATGAGGATGTCCGCACAGGTGGCAGAGGCGACCGAGGTCCCATGGAGCTGTGGTTGCTGTTCGTCTCGTCGAAGTCGTCCTCGAGCAGCGGCGGCATGCAGCACCCAGACCCGGTGCACTTTGGCGATTCGGTGAGGTCCTCCTCGAGCACGAGCTCGTACTGGGACTGGCTGTAGTTGCTCGAGGAGTCGTCCCGGATCAGGATCGGAGACGCCACCGGGGAGAAACCCTGCGTGGGACTCCAGTTGAAGCAGATGCCGATGTTCTGGCCTGTGAACTGCTGCACCTTCACGGACGAGCGGCGGTCGGTGCGAGGAGAGGCCGACAAGCTGGAGGCGGGCCGGTGCGGGAGAGAGTGCGGCAGGATCATGGGCGGCAGGTCCTCGACGCTGTTGCCCGGCCCAGAGACGGAAGGGAATACGCTGAGTCTCTTGGCTGATCTGGCTGGGCTCCTGGCTGGGATAGGAGGTGCGGGCAGGGGCTTGACGCGGTAGACGCCCTCGTTCTCCGGGGGAAACGAAACCTCCATGCCGTCGAGTGAGTGAGCGTAGCTTCGCATCGTTGTAGAAGAAGACGAATATGCGTCTTTCTCGGAATATGTGCAGAGCAGAAATTCCTAGGTGTATTCGTGCAAGATATACTGGGTAAGTGGCTCTCCCTTTGCGCCACCAACCGATTCAGAAGGACAATAGGCTCGCTGCTTGATTCAAGGCTTGCACGAGAGCGCACCGTGCTTTGTTCTGGTGGTGAACCTTAAAAAAAGAAGACTCGTGGCCACCACAAAGGGAAACGTGGTGTGCTTGATGTGTGTGTGTGTGGATATGGGCTTGTGTGTGCGTGTGTGTGTGATGTCAGGCTGTGAGCTTCTGGTTGGTCTGAGCTGCTGTGAAGAGGGTGTCTTAGTTAGGACACAATCGAAGCCGTATCGAAAAACTCGAGTAATGTAGAGATTTCCAGCAGCCCGGATGAGAAGGAAACAACTGGGCCTTATGAGTGCTGGCCTCTGGCGGCAAGTCTGACCCCAAGATATTGGGTTTTGTGGCGATGCTTCTAGCGGGCTTCCATATCTGCGTGCGGGTCACCTGGGGTGGCTCCGTGGCGGGAGGCTTGTGGTCTCGGCTCATTGAGATGTGCGAGGTTTGCCGCATCGCCCAAGGATTAGCATTCCAGTCGCTGTGGGCATCGTCGAGACTCGCGCGGAAGAGGGGCCTTCGCTGTGGGAGCGTAGTAGACAAGGGCGCGGACACCGTGGACGCCGAGAGTCCGCAGTCGGCGTCACGGACATCTTAGCATCTCTCCAAGGGCCGACGTTTCGGCCCACAAGGCCGCACGCTGGAATGGCGGACAGTTGGGCATTGCGTCGTCCTCCGTTGAAGCCATCGTCATCGTACAAAACGCTGCGGCCACTGACGAAGCAGCCACGATAGCGACGGCATCTGGACGGGTGCATGGGCCCTGCGCTGTGGGGGAACACGCCATTCGCGCTCCTAACAAGGCCGTCTCGGCCTTTCTGGGCCATGCTTGGGTGGATGGATTTAGCAGATACCAAAATGGTTCAGGCTGGTCCCAAAGCATAAACTCCAGAGATGTAGTTAGTCGCCCAGTAACGAAGTCGCCCAGTCGCCCAGCCGCCCAGTTCGTTGCCCAATCACCGTTCGTCGGCCAAGGTCCGGATGGCCCGACTTCAGAAGGCAGAAAATAGGTCCAATACCGTAAACGTCGACGGAGTAAGACGGAGTGACAGACAGCATCTCCTCCGGACATGCTTCTTGCCGACTTGGGTGCCTCGGGAAGGGTAAAGCTACCACTCTCGCGGGACGGCCACCTCCCTGCACCTGGAAACATGTTACGGTTCAGACTCATGCCCACAAGCCGCTCCGTCATTCCAAACACGCGGGAGACAGCCTTACCGGAGACGGGATCGACATTGATACTCGAAGTTGGACGCCTCCTTCACCTCCTATTGACACGGATGCTGAATGTGCCGCCAGAACGGGGCTCCATGACGGGATGCCAAGCCAAAAAAAAAAACCCCCTCCGTCCAATATACTACGACAGCCACTATCATTAGATATCCTCGATCTATGAAACAAGCCAGACGCCAGCCAGATTGCCGTTACGTTGCCGTTGGTCCACCGCGAAGCTGGTCATGCCGTTGACGCCACTTGGCCACTATTCTTCCTCGTCATCGTTCCCTTGGTAGTTGCCTAGCAGAAGGTCGTCGATTCCTAGCCCTGTGGATGAACTCCTAACCCACTCCGTCTCGACTCGGAAAAAGATCCACACCCATCTCCGGAACACCTCGAGGAACTCGATGAGGAAAATCCCACTCTCAAAGTCGGTGAACTTGTCTAGGTGGCGGTTGAGTTTCATCGACCACGTGCACCTAAGCATCAGATCCACGGCAATCACCACGTAGTAAAGGTTGACCGGCCGGAAGATCAACCGGTCTCGGAGGCCGAACGGGTGGTGTTTAGATTCGCGCTCCTGCTTCGATGAGAACAGAGTCATGTCCCAATCCTTGGCCACGTCCCAGTAGAATGAGTAGAGCGAGTTGACCAGCACCGCAACTAACCATGCCTTGTTGAGGGCAGCCTTGGTTCCCGGATCCTCGGCAGCCCTCTGCCAGGCGCTGGTGATTATTACGGGGAATGCTGTCGAGTACTTGACCGCGTTGGCCAGATGCTGACCGCCCCAGCCCGTCGACTCCTTGTACGGCGCTCGACTGACACGATAGTACTCTGTCATACACTGCCTGAACCGGATCATGCTCGGCACGGCCATGATGAGTGGCACAATAACCGTTCCTCCACAGTTGCGATCGGGTCGGTCCGTCGAGCCACCGCGCGTCAAGAACATGCATATAGTGACGAACAGGTCGCCGAAGACCTTGGCATACGACGTCAAGACATCGGCCAGCAGAATGTCGCCAAACTTGCCGTCCTTGGCCTCTGCTATCCCGCCAATGCTCACCCGGCGCAACGTGGCTAAAAAGCGTCGCCGTCCAGCAGCCGGGAGGTGTTGCAGGGGGACGATGAACAAGGCGACGAGGGCGACGAGGTAGGCCAGCGGCATCCACTGGTAGGCGACGACGCGTGCAGCAATACCCCATGTGGCAAGCCAGAAGAGGGTTATCGAGGTGCAGAAGAGCACCGTCAGGACCGTTGCAAGTCGGTATGTCGAGCCATGATGCGGGACGTGATGCGGCGACGCTCGACCGGGGTATCGGATCAGCGATGGCACGTCGACCTTGAGGAGGTAGAGGTAGTGAAGGTTGAAGCCCCAACCCCAGACGGCTGCGACGAGTCAGTTCCAGTCTCCATCATGATTAGAAGCATCGCCAGAAGGCCCCTGGTACTCACCCAAAGTTGCGATGAAGCCGACGCGGTACGGCAGCGGGAAAGCCAAGCTGAAAGCGTCGAGT
The DNA here is from genome assembly GCA_037954305.1 of Neonectria magnoliae. Lineage (NCBI taxonomy): Eukaryota > Fungi > Ascomycota > Sordariomycetes > Hypocreales > Nectriaceae > Neonectria > Neonectria magnoliae. The sequence continues at coordinate 368,171 of JAZAVK010000014.1, read as the reverse complement.
TCGGGCTCAACTACCGGGTCACCGTCCATTGTGGCGGCTCGCCATCGGACGCAGGGAGGAGCAAAGAAGAGACGTCCTCAAGCGGTTGCGCGAGAGGAACCGAATATCAAAAGAGCGACTGAAGGAGAATCTGCGTCGCAACTGACAGAGTGTTCGAGATGGAAGCCTGGACAATCAATCCAACTGTCCTCTAGGAATGCTCGTGTTTGACGACCGGGCGGATCCTCTTTTTTTTTCCCCAGGGGTACCTGCCACTTGCGCTGCGACGACGTCAAGGTGCTCGCGAAACTTCAGCCACATGCGCACAGTCCACTCCAAGGCTAAGCCACACGACCTCCCATTGCCAGTCGTTACCAAATCCACATGGCAACGGAATGTGGACGACAACAAGGATGAGAGTTGCCATTATAATATGCCACTACGTATTCTGACATCGGCTGCCAAGCTAAGGTCCTGACACGAGGAGGCGTCTTCTTTTTCTTCCATTTTTGTTTCAAAGAACTTCTAGCTCAGATGGCGCATGCTAGCATCTGATCTTCCCTTCTCCAGAGTTCAGCCCTCATCCAATCGGGATATCGACCTGTCTGCCAGTCTCTGCACGGCCTCAACCCTTGCAACTTGCAAGGTCATCGCTGTAGTTCCTATGATACCAAAGGTCGACAGGGCCAATGCATCATGCAGGTTGCTTACCGAGCAGCAGGCACCACCCCTCGATTTGCCAGGTCTCCATTGAAAGAGAACTCGTCCGTGTCCAGTCTTTCAACACGCGCAAAACTGAACCCTCACCAAGGCCCGTCTCACCTCTGATGAGGCATCGCTTCTCGACGACTCTTGGAGACCACAAGCTCCCAACGACAACGTCTTTTTGGCTCAATCATGACTTATCGGCAAGGAGCAATTCCCTGGAAGCAGCCGCTCGTTGGACGTGGCAGTGAACCATTGGAGGGGGCCCCGGACACGACCTATAAGAGCCCGCCAGTTCTCACCGAGCGCCACTATCACTTCTCGGCGGCATGAGACTATGACGAGTTACCCGTACCCTGTGATAGAACCCGGAAACTTGCTAACACGCAGGATGCCTTCGTGCCGCTATGCTCACCGTCTCCACGGGCTTTACCGAGAACCCCCCGGCACCTCCCGCCGAGTGCAACGCCATCGGTTGACTGTGGATGCTCGTCGTTTGCTGTCGTTGGCTGGAGACCCTCAGACCGCGTCTCATTATCTCATATCAATCATCGGGCTACCTGCCTGCTCGACAGTCCAACTCTCCATGTCCTACATATTTGACTGAAGCTGCTTCCACGGCGGTCAATGGTTTTTGGCCGTCACCTAAACCTTGCCATTGGGAACTTGAGCCTTGTCATCATGAGTCCACCGCCTCCCGTCACGTTCGCGGCGGAGTTCATCGTCGAATCGCCCGGCCAGCCAGCGCCGCACCGGGCCACTCGGAGGCGAGGGATGGAAACGCACCGGAAATGGATCAAGAACTGGATGAAACGACTGCCGCAGGGCGACGAGGACTGGGACAATAACTTCCCCTCCACGACCGAGGATATCGATACCATACGCAGGCGCTTGACACTGTCAGACGTCGAATCTCGCCGGCAGATGGACTGGTTCACACTTCTGGATACATACGCAGCCTGGGCGAGAGAATTCGATGGCCGTGAACTCCAACTTCACAACATGGTCATGGTCGCGGCATGCCATGTGGCTCACAGCGATGGACTCCCCAGGGACACGATGCTTGCCGCCATGGCAAAGTGCATCAGCGGAGGCGGCGATACCCTCCGGTCGAAGCGGTTTGCGCTCCCAAAATGCATTCAGATCGCCGACGAGCTTGCCAATGTTATCGGGGCCCGCGCCTACGAGCTTCCCTTGCGTGGTAGGTAACCATCAGGCCTGATTGACTACCGAGCAAATCCCCACAGCATACTCATCTCATGGCCACCAGTCAACTCCTATTTTACATTTGGGCAACACTTCACCGGCGAATGTTTCCCTCTGCTACGCGAAGAAGCAATTACCGCTCATCGCCCATCCACACCACTGCCATCGGAAGTTTTGAGAATCCCCAGCCTTGTCTTTGATCTCTGCGAAGGAAAAGTGAGGTATGCAACATTTCCGCGTCCTTCTCCTCAGTGCCTCCCGAAGCTCACGCCTCCCTCCAACAGTCTCGATAAAATTGAAAAGAGCTTGGCCGCCAACACGACAAAGGTGTACGCCAACGGAAGTTCTGAGGATGCCAGCATGGATCATGACATGGTCTTCATCATGAAGTAACAAACTCCCACGGTCTCTGGACGGGCTCCAGTTGGAGGGGGATATAGAGAAATCGGATGTGACCGCCTGTTGCTCGTAGACCCGTCTCCCGGAGATGAAGTGCGAATCTAGGATCCCACGTCTCTTTGCGACATGACTTTTTGTCCGCAGAAATGAGCTCGACGTCGTAGTTTGTGTTTCCGAGAGCAAGGACGATTGCCGTGTAGCCTTTCAGCAACGAAGACGTGTTGTCCTTCTCGAGCCGGAAAGCTTGGGGTCGAATTTCCGGGTGACCAAGATCCTTGACCTTTAGACCCATACTCCTCGCCCAAGATTCGATTTCGGGGGCCTGGCGGTGTCAACGGGGGGTCAGGCTGTGTGGCTTTGGTTGTGTGCGACAACATACCAGGTTTTCCAGCAAGGCATCGCAGACCTTCTCGCAAGACTCCGGCAAGCCGTAACTCAACAACCCCTTTCTCTTCTCGACAGGGAAAAGGGTCAGGACTTCAGTGGTGGCGTCCTGCTGGAACTCCTTGACTTTCTGCTCTAAGGGCAGAAGCCGGTACAAGGGAAACGCCATCCCGGTGGATAAGTTGCCAAGCTGCGCCCATCAAGCACCAAGAGACTTGGCTGGAGAGGACCAGCCCAAGAACCGACGCAAGTCAGCGAGTTCGAAGCACCCTTGGCCTGTATGTACTCTACAAGTTCTGGTGCCTAAGGCTTCTCGGCAGAAGTGCTTCCCAGGTTCATCTCCACCGCCTCTACACCGGGCTGCGGGCTGTGGGCTGCGGGGCGACGTGGTGATCACCGTCCCATTGAGGAAAGAGACAACAGGAAACAGCCAATCACGCTACGCTGTCTGTAGCAGATAATGAGTCTTGGCGGATGTCTCGATGATTCGTTCTTCACCTCGGCGACTTTGAGTCTAAAGAAACGCCATGTTTAAGCCTCGTCATGTAGGGTATGATACAAGTCTTGAACATACTTAGGTAATCGTCTCAAAGACTTGACGGCATGTCAACATCATCAGTGGTCGATATTTGGTGCTTAAATCACAGATGCGTGTGAGATTCACCTAAGATGGGTAATCACTCTGCAGTGGAATACTATGCTGTTGGCTAACCTACCGGAGTACATAACGGATTGGAGTCCAAAATTAGAGGATTTGGACAATGTCCCAGCAAGCAGCAATACCTGCGACAGAGCATCAGGTTCTCGTAATGAGTAGCGCAGCAAAAGGTGGTCGCCTGAGTGTCCCCAGGCCTACTTGCTAGAACCAACAATGCCATGTCAATGCAAAATACTCTTTGACGAGTATCGTGGACGAGAGATGGAGGAATGATAGAATTGGGCTGGAACTATTAAACATGAGCTAACCTCTCACATAGCAATTACAAACACTCCCATGCTGGTAATCAAGACCTGATGTAATCTTGTAACCACCCCGAAAGTGGAAACGATCCTAAAGACACTACATATGCAATCGGCCTGATAAGCAACAAACCGACCTACACCAATTCCAAAGCACCATTGATGCTGCTACGATCTTCAGATGATGATCCACTTCGGGGCTCTCTTCGAACGAGGCAAAAGTTCAGCTCCCAACCCCCAACTCGCAATGTTCCCATGTGACTCGTACATAATTCGCTCACATATTCACCGGGAATGCAAAAGGAAGACGATAAACCGGGGCCCCGGCATCCTCGTTCCTCATCAAGGAGGCTAGGAACCACCATGCATTTGGCTGCAGGGGTCAAGCCAATTACGGGCCGTTCCGCATGGACTGTGCTGCAAGTGCAACATCCTTCTTTCTCTTCTAACATGGATACTACCAACAACCACTCCCAACTGCGTGCAGCAATGCTTCGGAAAACGAGAGCAGAGACGATGCAGCGCGAAGGCTATCTTGTCCTTCGAAAAGAAAGAAAAATGTGTAGGCTAATTAGTAGAGCCACAATTAAGCGAGGGTCTGTGCGATCATGTGACTCTGCGTCACAGCTGCCACATGCGATATGCAACACTCTGATGATGTTGCAAATAGCAAGACTCTTCCAAACTTACCTGTACATTGCTTCGTCTTTTTTCCCCTGCCAAACTCCCACACCCGGTTGCAACTATGAGCCAACATACAGCCCTCTCCTCAGATTAGAGCTCCCTGGGGTCAGTGGCAATGTCTCGGACACCCTCTTCAGGTGTGACAAGTGGTACGTCCATCAGTTCCTCGTTAGAACTGGCCGGATACCACAAGATCATTTCAGAGCTTGGTAAGGCGCACCCATCCATTACGGACAGACAATACCAGCATGTATGTTAACAAATGTGTAGTGGCCGTCACAATTCAGTATGATGGACACGATCGTCTGTGCCAACAACTAGGGGACGTTCCCATTGGCACCCCTCTCGCAAAAGTCAAAGGAATTTCACTCGACAATTTCAAAAAATGGAACGTCCACCGAGAGACTCACCGAATGTGGCGACTATTCTTTTATTCAACTGAAACAGAAACTCTCGTTGTCAAATTCCCCTCCACACCCCACGAAGACCTTCACGTTCGGATCTACGATGAACTGGTCATCGCTTCTGTTGCAAATGGCTCGCGAAGCCACTCGAAGGGATACGGGTCTACCACATACTTCATGCGGAAGACCGGACGTATGACAGCCGCTGGAGAAGGAGACTCATCCTTTGGACCTATTCCGGCAACCCATAATGATAGGTTTCCCACCGTTATTATTGAGGCTGGATGGACTCAAACTTCACCAGCAATTCATGCCAAGATGCATTGGTGGTTTGACGTCTCAGACGGGGCAGTCAAAATCGTACTTCTGGCCATTGCCTCGGTGAGCCATCGACAAATTACAGTAGAAAAGTGGAAACTCGGCGTGGCAAACCCTCGTCCTGGAGCCACAACGACTCGCTCTTCCTCTTCGATGGTGCCTATTCTCCATCAGATCCTTATCATCACCCGAACTCCCGGAACCAGCAACAACAATCCAGCCTCGTTTCAGGTGACTGGTACGCCACTTCGACTCGAGTTCGAAGACGTATTCCTCCGAGCTCCCGTGGCTACTCAGACAAACTTGCTCCTCAATGGCGCATACTTTCAGGAGTATGCTAGCCTGGTTTGGGATTCCTACGATGGGGATATCGCTGCCTAGAGTATGAGATGAATGTGCCCAGGCTTAGATTGAACGGGGGAAGGGTACTTGATGGTTCACGAGGGATGCTAGGTACACCGACAAGTATATCAGCAGAGACTAGGTACTTTTCCATAGTAACTAAGGTACTTCCTGTTTTTCTACCACGTTCTGAGACAGAACGAGCTACGGTCAACCGTAGTGGAGAGGTTGGCCCATGCTGATCTGTTCGAGCACCGAAGGCGTCAGGAAATGTGCATCACTAAAAATTGCAAGAGCAAACATGAAGAGTGGTTCCATACCGCACTCGAGGATGTCACGAACACAGTCAAACGATGGTCGCAATTTATCGAGCACGTACAGGCTTACCGGAATTATGAGCTGCTCGCCAACGTTGAGACTTCGCTTTGGGCCATGTGGACCTCAGATATTACTGTTGGCAAACTAGAGAGCGACTGGGGGAGCGCCAGGCCCGAGAACATGATGGCCTTTGAGGTCGGCATGCCCTATAGTGAGTTTGAGAATGTTGACAAGATGATGGATGAATCACAGGGGGGGGGTGACAAATGAGCAAAAGACTGGTGTTATCGGAACTGAACAACAACAACCCAGACGGCAAGTGGAGGGCGGTTTGAAGAACAGGCCGGAGACGAGATGAAAGAAGAGGCGGGAGAGGAAGCGGAAGAGGAAGTAGGGGATAAGTGTGAGGACAAGATTAAACAGAGGCGACTGTCAGAAGAAATAATAGGTGCGGAGACGAGGGATGGAAAGAAATCGGCGGATCATGACCATCAGGCGGCTCCAGAAGTCCTGAGGCGATGGACTGAAGCTTTGAAGCTGTCAACGGTGGGGATGAGGTTCGACAATGAACTCGAGCGATGGGTTTTCTGGCACGTTTTACTTGTAGACGTTGCTTTCATTGCTTTCTTCATGTAGTATTATATGGTATGGAATTGATTATTCTGGTTTGCAACATGATGGCCGGATGCATTTTGGAGAATATATGAAGTACCATGTACTGTGAGGACTTCGTAGTTACATTGATATTCGTGCAGCCCTGCGCGACCATGGTGGAAGATGTATCCCACTCGGCCGAGTGAAGGCAGCGGGTAAACTGCCAGTTGGTGATGACCTATGGCAGTAGAGGTGCATGTCTCTGGAATGAAATGATCCCTGCTGTCTGCGTCTGCGGCGTCGTGCCACGGTTGTGTCGGGCGTCCGCAGCTGAACGAGCGTCGTTTGGAAATGGAATGTGACGGATATTGGATGTGTCGATGGATTCGTACGGGGGTTGGGTGCTAAGAATAGAAGTCCAGCCGGGTCCATTCTCTGTTGGGGGGACGTGCAAGGTATGCGATGCAATGCTACCCCAGGGTGGGTCTTACCTATACTGCAGCACAGTACAGCATTATGGAGGACGAAATATCTTATCAGCTGATGATTGACAGGTCGATAGAGGGTGATACAAGACTGGCGGACTCGAGGACTGATGATGAGCAACACCAAGGGAGAAGAAGAAGCGAGTACAAAGGAGGCAACAATGGCCAAAAAGATTGATCCATGGGGACGACTGCGAAACATGCGACAGCCAACTTTTGCCATTTTGGCCTCGACGGCCAATGGCGGACAGGGAAGGGCATTGCGTGTCTTGGAGGCCGAATGAGCCACCCTCTCACAATTATCACCAACGACAGCGGATGAGGTCGGCGATAGATTATGCAACTAGCAAGCTGGTGTTGGATTGGACAAGAGACGACAACAGCGTCACTCAATTATCAACAAATAAATCATTGATTCTTGGCGAAAAGACCGCCAGTGGAGGAAAAGGGGGGGGGGGGGGAGGGAAGTAAACAAACCGATTCCCGGAATACATAGTACATTTCTTTGAACTACAGGTACCTAAGTCTACTACTAGTCTGTATTCGTACCGGCAGCCACTTAACCTACGTACATTATATGTTCTTCTTGATGCCTTTGACTCCCTAACATTGTCCTACTCCATGCCAAAATCTCTCTCTCCCTCTTTCTATCTTCCTATCATCAATCTCAACTCGCTAAAAGGAAGAAAGAAAGAAAAAAAGAAGATAAAAAGCCATTTTCCTCCCCTTGTTTCGCCGACTGTCTCGGGTTTGCCGTCGGGTGCGTGATGTCCAGCGCCAGAGACACCACTGAGTTTCACTGCCCGCGTGCTGCAACCCTGCGAGGACCCTAACTCGGCAACGGAATCCAAACCCAACATGTTGCAACCGTACTTGGCAAAAAGGGTTCAAAAAAGCCTCGTTGTCTTTCCCACCTTCGGCTCTCTCTCGTCCTGTTATGTTATTGCCATACGCACTGCGCGTCACGACTGACAACAAGGGCTCGCGCACGCACTCTTTCCATTCCCTCTCACATGCTACTGCGCCGCCACTTATCGTCCAAGCTGTAAAGGACCTACCCCTGGCTCGATCGACTAAAGAACTAAAAAAACCCAACAAGGACCAGTGCACCAAGTGGAGAGGGCTCCTCCAAGCCGCGGACCGCGTCCCGCCCAATTGGGCCAACCAAGAAATCAAAATAACTTCCAAGCGACCGACGATACGAAGCAAGCATTTCCGTATTCCAATTATTATGATTAATTGCATGGGAGTTGGTCATTCCCCTTCTTTCGGCGACTGCTCCCTCATCCCTCGTCCGCTTTGGGGAAAGCCACCGCCATCGCTTCTGGAATTGCCATCAGTTGATTCCGGTGAACCAACAACCGAGCGCCCTAATTTATCTTTTTAACTTATCTTCCAAAGCCTCCCGGGGGCCTTTCTTCTTATACACGTCCTCCCATTCGACGACTCGCGGGTGACTTTGCGGTTTTCGAGGCATTAGGTTTCCCCCCAGTCCCCTAAAGTTCCTCTCGCCTGCACGGTAATTCGGCCCAGTCAGCTTCAGCCACACAAGCCCACCCGCCATCACACCAGGACCTGAGGCGCCCAATCGACAGACAGATAGACGAGACAGAAGGAGACGGACAGACAGACAACTCAACCCAGTTCACGATCCTCTTCACCTCCCACTTTCTCTCTTTCTCCCTCGCCCTTCGCCCTCGTATCCCATATCCTCTATCCTCTCTTCTCTCCCCTCCCTGATATGCTCAGCGGCCTCCCGCCTTAAGAGCGCCAGAGCGTCATGGACGCCACGACGACCGACGCCCGTCGCTCCAGCATCGACAAGACGCCCATCCCTCCTCCGCCCTTCGATCGCCTCCCCGATGAGATCATCGAGCAGTGAGTACCGAACACGGGCTGAAACGCCTCGATCCACGCGACAGCTTCCCTCTTCTAAACAACTTGCCTTTCTGTTTCGCCCCCCCCGCATCGTGCGCGCTGACGTTCGCTATCTTTATCCCAGAATCCTCCAGCTTACCGATCCCAACGGCTTCGCGTCCCTCGTTTTCCTAAACCGCAAATGGCGAGCCGTCTCCCAGCGCTCCCATCTCTACCTCCAACACCTTGCGCAATGTCCATCCTACTCAGCCAGCCATACCACCCTTCCCTCTGCCGACGATGACAACCTCCCCCGCTTGCGACGCCTTTTTGCCCGCGAGGTCAAGCGGAACCTCTTCCACGCCTACCTGCGCCCTACCGAGACCGTCATTAAAGTCATCTCCAACTCGATCAGCTCTTCGTCATGTCCCGGCGGCGAAGGCATGCAGTTCAGTGCCTCTCCAAAGGGGCACCTCATCCTGGCATACAACTCCGCCAGGGTCTACGTGATGGATGTGCGAGGCCCCAAGGTCGAGGTCAAGAGGGAGCTCAAGATCTTGCGCCGTCCCGTTGCGGCTTGCATCGACGATGCCGGATCCCTCCTGGTTGTTCTGTCCACCGAGATGCAGGTTGACCTCTACGACCTGCAAAAGTCACCGCCTCGCCGTACTCAATCCATGATCCTCGACAACAGCCCGCGAGCCATCGCCCTCTCCCCCTGTGGCTCTGTTCTTGCCGCAGCATACTCGGGTGGAATCGAAGTGTCGTCTCTCAAACCAGGGGCCCTGTCTACCGATCGACGCGCCGTAAAATGTGACGCCGTCGATGCCCTTGCTTTCTCCTACGACGGCACCCAGATCCTTGGCACCACCACTCAATCCGCCCCTCCCAACACCGTCATACTGACCGCGCCGTACTACGACCCGGGCAGCCACATGTCCGATGATAACCTGAGTGCCCTCTGGACAACTTCGATTCTATTCCCCAACACGAGTCGTGACTGCAGCCATGCAGTCCTGCTTCAGGACGGTAGCCAAGAGGAGGCCGGCTGGGCCTTTACCTACGACCAGAGCTTTGAGACTTTCCGTTCAGTTCGGATCGACGACCTGAGGAACGGCACTACGTACTTTACGGGCCCAGTGCCAAATGCGACCTCTCAATCGAAGCTCCTGCCCTGCACCCTCCCTGCTGCATCATATCATGGCGAATTGGTGTCGGCTGGGTTTCAGGGGAAGGATATCTGGATCTACGGTATCCCCGAAGACTTGGACGCCGTGCCGGACACTAACCCTTCTTCGAATGAGAGTGGATCGTCGTCGTCTGGCTTGGGCAGGCAAAACAGCGCTCAGAGCGGCACTTCTCGACGAATGTCAACCCGGGCACAGGAGGGCGAAGGTGGCAGAGTTCCTCAATGGCAAATTCTATGTGACAAATTGAGAAACACGTTTATTTCCGGGTGCAAGATCGCTGAACTCACTGAGGTGAGCAACGTCAAATGGGTTGGAGGGTTTGGAGAGTCATCTGCTCAAGAACGGCTGGTTGTCACTGCGCGAGGCGTTGGGCCGGCAAGATTGGTTACGGAAGAGGAGGATATGGACTTTGTTGATGGCGGCCGGATCACACTTGTCGATTTCGACTATGGCCTGGAGGACGGCACGCGGACTGAGATCACCATTGAGGTTGGCACCGACCACGCCGAGGTTCTCGAGGAGGAGCAGCGCGATCTCGCAACCGAGGTGGCCATCGTCCGACGGAGGACTGTTGCCCAGAACCGTGGAGGTCGTGGCGGCGGTCGTGGCGGTGGTGCTGTCATCAGAACTGCCCCTCGGGTTCCGCGGGCTCCTCCTGTGCCTTCACTATCGCGAAACGAGGACACGGACGACGACCCCCTGGTTCCCCGGAGGATGGGCCGGATTTCAGTGAGCGCACCCACGGACCCGGACCACGGCTACGACGGTGACGAGGCGACCATGGAGGAAATGGAGGCTCTCGATGCCCCGTACGCCCATGCAAGCCCCCGATCCGGCACCACGTTGCGTCGTGCTGCCACTGCGGCGGCTGTTGACCGGAGTCTGCATCCCCGGACCGCAGATGGACGTCGTATCGAATATCGCCGTGCTGATGGTCGACGTGAGCATCCTCACGAGAGCGACGCTGATGGCTGGGTGCCTCCTCCTCCGCCGTACCAAAAGGACGACCCCGGAGACCTCCCTGCTTTCCTGCGCGGCCCGTCTGTTGCTCCCATCTCCGCCGTGCCTTCTTTGCCGGCTCTAACACCCATGCCAAATCTTGATGTTCTTGGGGTCTCGGGCCAGCTCTCCGTAGCCCGAGACAGGCAGCAGACCTCGGGCTCAAGCCCGCAACGACCGTCCTTCCAGAGGACGGCAAGCGACTCTACCACTATGAGCAGACCCCACGTCGACGAGGTTCCCAGGCCCATGTCAAGCCCATCCGTCCAACAGGAAACTGACGACCTCTACGATGTCACTCCACCGGTCTCCCCGCTACAACCTGTCCGGTCGATGGAGTCGGCGCATATCGAGACCGGGACTCGGCAGCCCTCCAGCTCAACCATATTCTCTTCGACGTTGCAGAGGGCTGTCACGGCCCCCATCGACCTGGGTGTCCTGGCCCCGCCGTCAACAGCAGCGTTGGAGGCCTCGAATCAGTCCGAGCCTAGTCCGGCCTTGAATTTGCAAACATCACTTTCTACAGAACCAACGAGTCAACATGGCCAGGAGACGGCGCCTACAGCGAGGCGGCTATCCAACACTCGGACATGGCCGATGGCGCCCCGGCCGGAGACCCACCGACCGGCCGACATAGCACCCGAACCGTACTCGAGCTCGCCCTCACAAGTCCCGGACAGCCTGACAGCCCTCCCTCCGCTACCGAGTACAGGTCAGCTCGCCAGTCTGAACAAAAGGATCAGTCAGGGCACCCCTCGCCGTTTGTCTGGGGGCTTCCAAGTCCAGCAAGTCCAGCGCAGGCCGGTCGGGAGCTCCCATAGTGACATGTCCTCCTCTCACGTTCACACCGACCCTGCACACCAACAAATACCCAGACGGCCCCCTGTTGAGTTCGACCAACCGCTGATCATCAGCACTCCGAGAGGCGTGTCCGGGGCTTTCGACTCCCCATCAAGACAGGTATCTGGCCGCCGCAACGAGACCCCTTTGCTGGCGCCCATCCCCCGTCATCCACGCCCAACCTCTGGCTCTACCAACCGGCCTACGGTCGAGCGCCTCGAAACAATCTACAGCGTGACCTCGTCCCACGGAGGTGAGACAACATTACCATCAGTGCCGATCCCGGGCGCCGTCCCTGCCTGGCTGAACGCGCCCCCCGTGCCCGTGACCAAGACATCTCCCGGCGTCAGCCGCAAACCCAGCCGCGCCGAGCGCAGCGCAGCCAAGAACATCCAGGACGCCAAGAAGCGCGGATGGAAGGCCAAGACCAAGAAGCGCAGCAAGAAGGCCACCGATGCCGCCAGCAGCGCCGGTTGGACCGACATCTCGACTGGCTCTGCTCACGCCGAGAAAGAGAAGGATAGGAAATGTGTCGTCATGTAAGCGAGGCTCAACAATGGCATCGTCCAGCAGAGGTAATGGCCAGAAGAAGCTGGCGTTCGCCAAGTAATATTTCTGACAGCCGATCACTCATACATACAACCAGATCGCTACAGTCACGTCGTTGTATTTACTTGTTTTCCTAATTCCCCCCATGTTTCCCCAGCCTTGGTTTTTTTTTTCTACTCCTTTTCCTTGTTACACTATTCACTCGCTTTTGTACCTTTGTATGTATGAATCGGCATAGCGGTTGTCGAAGGATCCCATGATCCTGTGTTTTTGCTAATTTTTGTTTTTGTTTGTCTGGGAGCGGCGCCGGTGCGATATCTTGGGAGCAGGCACTGGCGAACAGGAATGCGAAGCGATGTCATGATGGGGATATAAAAGACTCTCGTTTGAACTAGGACCCATCCCTGATGGTTTCGCGGAAGTTATATTATTTGCTATTTACAGAAGCAAATCATAGTCAATGTTCTCCCACGCGAGGTCCTTGAACGTGATGCTAGTGCTAGAAACAACAGTCCTACATGAAAGAACTTCACTATTTCTTATCAAGGCAACTGCAATTGAAGAAGAGCAATATTCGCATATCATTGGGTGATCTATCTATATCCCACCAAGTCACATGTACTAAAACAAAGGAAAACAGAAAGCAAACCAAGTACATGACAGAACCCAAGAGAGTGGGCCCCTGGGTATCAATAATAGCAACTCCCTTGCATGCATCCGAAGCGCCAGAGCCATCCCGACTCATTTTCTAGCTATACGGAGAGATAAAGAAAGAGAAAAAAATGACGCTATATACATACAGTAACGAGAGATCAGTCGTGCACAGCACGATGAGGGGTGGGACGTAAAGAATGATTAGGAGATGTGTGTGGTTGAACATTAATTGGGTGTGTGGTTTTCGATCATTCAAGGGACATCCATCCCATGATCAGATCCTTGGCGTTGTCCCTGGCACGTACGGACGCCCGCGTCGCACTTCGCCCAGGTCGGCCTGGTCCATCATATCCGTAAAGGTCGTACCACGGGTCAGCGCACGGGGCTTGACGGTACCCGGGTCTGCGAAGACATTGATACTCTCACTGCTGGGCTCGCGTGGAAGATCCGGCTGAAGATCCGGTGTGCCAGGCCCGCGGCTGTAGTAGGACGAGGCCTTCATGGCGCGGATGGGAAGCAGACGGACGGTGCCATGACGGGGCTGTTCGTCCTCGAGCGGGCTAGGTTGCGCGGAGACAGCGTTGGGTGACGCGTTGGGCGAATCGAAGGGGTTGGGAATGGAGATGCGGATTCGCGGCGGGAAAGGCTGGATCCGTGGGGGGGTATTGTGGATGCGAGTCGCGTTGGGGCTGTTGTAGACGAGAGTGCTGGAGCCAGAGGAGCGGGAGGGGGACTTAAGAATGAAGTCGGTTCTGTATGAGTTGGGCTGAGCGATGGGCTCCGAAATGATGTTGCCAAAGGAGCCTGTGCTGCTAGGGGCACGGCTGTGGCCCCAAGAGTAGGCACTCTTCTCCGACGTGGTACCATCGCGCTTGTTCCGGCGACGGATATAGACGAAGACGACGATGGCGATGACGAGGAGAAGAAGACACGCACCGACGACTCCACCAATGATGGAGGTGGTCGCGGGACCTGAGTTGGAATCGCTCGAGTCGGTGGAGGCGGGTGCGGCAGTGGATGACGACCCGTCAGTAGTAGAAGCAGCCTCAGTCGACGAAGGGTTCATAGTAGACGTTGCGCTGGGTCCGGCGGAAGTGCTTGCACTTGTCTCGGAGCCCGCGGGAGCTTCTGACTGATCATCATTCATCAGACACTCTTTGTTGTTGCTGCTACACGTGTAACCAAAGGGGCAGCAGGTGCCGTCACCGCACGTCTCAAGCTCGACATTGAAGATGGTCGTCTTGATAGGCGCGTTTGGCCGGCTTTTGACGTCCTGCTCACGGACATCGCAGGTGATGGGCTGGATCTTGGTACAGTCGCTGCCTTCGGGACAACACACGGCAGTGGTACCGCCGGCAAGGGCCTTGCATGTGGAGTTCTCGTCGCAGCAGAAGTTGCTCGGTAGAATGGACGGGCAAGTCACTTGGTCGGCGTCGCAGGAGTCGGCACGGGCGAAGAGTCGGCTGGCAGGTATCGCTGAAGTTGTCGATGTGTAAAGGACTGCAACGAGCAGGAGCCTCAGAGGTATAGGAAGCCGAGACAAGGCCATGATGGCTACCAAGGCTGAGTAAAGTAGTGACGGTCGGTTGGTTCGCAGTATATCGGTGACGATCTAGGTGTTGGTTCTGGGATAATCAGGTATGGGTGGGTTGGATTCGCTAGTTAGCGGGGGGTTGTTGCGTTGGCCGGAGGCAAGTCGTTGAAGGAGAAGATAAAGGTAGTGGAAGGAGGTAGATATCCGAAGGCAAGAGAAATGACAAAAAAGGCTAATAGAGAGACTGTTCTGGGGTAAAGGTCGACACAGCCAGTGTGTACGACAAAGACAGAAGGAAACTGATGAACAATCGACTTGTTTGTTCGGCGGAACGTGGTTAATGAACAGTGACTGTGACGAAAGGAGACGAGGAACAACTAAAGAAACGGAGATGGAGAGAGAAAGCGAGAAAAAGACAGAGAAGACGAAACGGAGAAGGACAAGGGAAGTGAAGCAGAAAACTAATGAACAAAGCGCATCGAGATGGACAGGGTCGCGAAACAAGCGGCCACCAGGGACTTTGATAGATGTATGGATATGGCGTTCCCTAGGCCGGCCGCCGTTGTCAGGGAAAGCCATAACTCTGCCCATCCATGGCCTCATGAACATGACTCGCCGTCGCCCGCCGTCGCTCCACGGCACTACGGACATGGGCAGTGCACCGCGGAGAATAAAAGCCATGGACAGCCAGTCGCTGAAGATCCGGAGAGCGTCACTCGACACAAGACATGGGAACGCCACTAGGCCGTTGCGGCAGACGGCGGGATGAGGCTCAGACGCAGCCGGGCGGAGAGCGCCCCAGCTCCGACGGCGGGATGATTGGTGGCGAGGGCGTTGGGACATGTGCTCTGACGCGCCGGACGTTCATCGAACGCCCGATTTCGAGACACTGACGTTCCACGCTGATGAGTGCGAAAGCGTCTAAGTCGGCCGCGGGTGGGTGAGTTAAGTGAGGTTTGATAGAAGCTGGGGAAGTGGAAGCCTGACTGGCGGTGGTTAAGGCGGCGCTGTGGTTGGCTGCGTCGCAGAATTAGCCGCGCGGCGACACTAGCCGGCTGCTGATTGGGCCGTCTGTGGATCCTCAGGCAAACTAGGGCGCTTCAGGTACCTGCCTGTCCTGCCTGACGGAGGCCCGATGGCCAGTAAAAGGCCCCGGCGGCCGCCATTGTGTTGCCATTTTTGGTGGGTAGCCCCCTGAAGCGCTGGGGTCCGTCCCGCAAACACAGCTGGGCGCTTGCGGCCACTGAAGTCGGCCCCAGGTCAAACACCCAGCGGCCGACTAATCTCGCCATCTATTCAGAGTACATAACATGTATTCGTAGCACGCGTGGATTTTGAATCGGGCGCATCGACGGTTGAGCGTCAGTTGTGAGCTGTGAGTATGCCCAGTATTTGCTCTGGTGGAGAGACACAGCTAAGCCTCCGCTGTTTCGGCGGCCTTTTGTTTCAACCTACCTCACCGGCTGCCTCTCGAATGTCCGGTATCCGGTTCACCATCTTAGCATCATCCCATGAGTCAAGACAAACAGAGCTACGGGACCACCTGGCTGAGTCATGACGGAAGACCTCCTCTGCCCTGTCATGAAACAACCGGCTTTGTTGGGCTTTGGACAAGCGTCTTTGACCCACGAGACAAAGACAGCGGCTGTTCGCTGCCGGCTTATACGCACATTCATGAAACAAAAGCACCACCAAACATGCTCTCTGTTCCTTTGTCATTATTGTCTCTCAACTCAAACCACCACAGATTTGACAGGGAATTAGCCCACATCTCATTCGCACAGGTAGCCGACCGTCCATCCGATCCTCCCGCCGGACCAGGATCCATCCGCCGAGCCCTGCCCTGTCCTCCCGCCCGATCCGCAGTCCGGTCTCCAGCCGGGAGGTTAGGGGAAAGAAAACCAGGAATAAAAAGAAACAAGGCCCAGACCAGGGTGTTCTGGACCGGTGAGATCGGCGTCCTCGCTAAAGAGAGGGCCGCGGTTGATTAAATTTCTAGGTGCAAGGGCAAAAGTAAAGACATGACAGCGTGGAAATTTGGACACATGGATCCTTCCGTTGACGACAGAATGCCCACTCACTGACTGTTCTTCAATGCGGTGAAGAAAGCCATGAACGACGCTTTTGACTCATCGCACACCGTCTCTCGCACTTGCTAGCGGAGACAAGAAAACGAAAGAGCAAAAAAAAGTGAGGCGGTCGGTTCAAGCGTAGAGTGAAGAGCAAGGGGGGGGAGGCGTGCGTAGGTTTTGTGAGACTATACGAGCCCCGTTCGCTTCCACAGTCCGTCGGCACTGTCTTGTCGGCTTGGGTTGAGTCTAAGGAAGATCGGTGTCTCACTGCTGTCTCTGCCAGCTCAACACATGTTACGGCCGCTCATGTTGAACGCAGGCTAGTGATGGCCGGGATGGAGGATAGAAGCCCCAGACTCTAGAGGGAAGCATGGATAGTAAGACACGGCACGCTAAGCGCGAAGTACGAAGTACGCGAGGCACGAAGGCCTGAGTACCTTGCGAACACTGATACTACAGCCTGGGCTGTACAGTGAGTGCTGCACAACGCTCTGCAGTGCAGTCAAGTGAAATGTGTGCAAACAAGTGCAGCGCAGTGCAGTGCTTGACGCAGGCGTACGTGGTTTCCTACGAACAAGCAGAACCTGCCAGGGCCGCCAATCACAGCGTGTTCGTACGCCCTCTCCAGAGGCACCCCAACTTACATACAGCTTCAGCATCACCTTCTTCTTGTTCCCCTCCCCCACGTTTCTACGAATAGACGCACGCACGCAACCTGCCTCATGTACAATCCCGCTGCTGTGCTGTGCTGGTCTCGTCTGATTGCTTAAGTAGCTGTGGCCTTCGGCTGCACTACAACGCTGCCCGTGTCTGCTGTTTTTCCCGTTTCCGTTCTTCTCCTCCACAAACGAAAAGCATGGGATGGCATGTCCCTCTCCGCGGGATTGCGGCCTTCGGATCCGACTCGCACAACGCATACGCGCAGCGACACATCGCATTTGCGGCTGCGGTTGCAGTTACAGGACATGGCATGGTAGCAAGAAGTTATCTCATCTATACAGCATCTTTCTTTCTCATCTCCGCCATCGCATCTGTAGCCACCTCCCTTGCTTGTAGTGAGGTTTATTGCTGTTTTTCCCTCGCCCTCCATGCCGACTATGCAGTGCATCGCATCGCATCACCACGCAGCAACAGCGCATAGGTAGAAGCAAGGGGGGCCTCATCAAAGGTGCGAGCACTCGCTTACCACTTTAGTCCATATGTGCATGTATGTACGAAGACACGGCATTTCAGTACATGCACATGCTAATCAACTACCTGAGCTGAGATCTTTCTTTTCCTTTTGCTTTCCCCTCATCAGACCATGTATGCACCGTGCTGTGCCTGGATGTCCCTTGCTTCTGCTTGCCGTTCGCTGCTGCTTGCTGCTGCTGCACAGTGTGTGTGTGTGTGTGTGTGTGTGGTGTGATGTGATGCTGACCACAGCGCCCAAAAAGCCCACGCAAGGGTTCATTTCAGACACACAGACACACACACAATCAATCACACTGCTCCCATAGCGATGGATAAACACCTTCCCATGCATCCATGTACGTACCGCATATGCGTGCGAGCGCACCCCAGCTTCTAAAATTCCCATCCCAGGGCTCCCCCTTCCCGCCGTTCCCCTTCGGACATGGTCTCCGCTTTCGGAGGCCACCTCCGGGCCACGCTCCGGGGGGCTAGATGGGCAACCGCGGAAGAGGTGGCTGCTGCTCTACTATGTACCAGTCGGCCGCCATAGTCCCAATCGCCGGTCGCTGTCGCACAAGTCCGAGCCGGAGGCTGGATGGGGAGGAAAGAGAGAGAACATGTCGTATTTCGTAGTCCAAATGCAATGCGGCGCACCTCAGTGAGTGAGTGAGTGTAGTCTACGGTGTGTGCCCAGCCCACAGAGCTCCGACTCTCGCCCACCCGTCCTGTCCGTCACTGTCACTGTCACTATCACTATCACCGTCATATATACACAATCGAGATGTGAGAGAGATGAGATCGCTAGAAGTATGAATGAGTGAAATGTTCTTGTTCAGTTCGCCTAGACTATCAACTAAAGCTAAGCCAAGTGACCAAGTCACCACCCGTGTGAAATCCTCCTCTTCGCTCATCTTTCGGGTCTGGGATCTAGCCCATCCCAGCTCCCAGAGCTTTTCCTTGGTTCCTAGGAATTCCTGCCCCCCAGCCTAAAAAGAAAAGAAAAAATGCTCCCATGCTTCCCATGCCAGAAACCTGCCCTGCGCCTAGGTATGTATCCCCGTTCCCACCGAAACCCATACCATTGCCCGCCTGGTATATAAACGAATGCGAGCGATTTCCGAGTCTTGGGACAACTCAACAATCCCAAACCCAAAAGAAAATCATCCAATCAAAAAGGGAAGAAAACATCATTCGTCGTCCCCTCGTTGTTCCTGCATGTTCCCCCCCCACTCATCTCTCGTGTCCATCCCGTCCATCATGCATCGCCCTCAACGCCCATGCATCCCCACTTCAAGTTGTGTTCCCAAGTGCCGAGAAGTAGTGTGTCATGTGTTCAAGTGTCGTTTCTCTGTAATCCCAGTTCCTCGCTGTACGCCTTGCGGCATCCTCTAGTAGTAAATTCCCATCCCAGTAGGTATCATTGTAAAATCAAAGTGAAGTGCTTTGTAAAAAAGAGAAAAAGAAAAGAGAGAAAAATGGTCCTCTTGGTCAAAGAGGTCGCGATCAAAAAAAGAAGTCTCGCGAAGTTTGGCGGCTGGCAAATGCCTGCTTCGCCGTTCAGAGGTCCAAAGCCGCTTGCATGTAGGAAGAAGTGTGAAAGGGGGGTGTAAGTGCTGAGGAGGTCCCATTGGCCTACCCAAAACACCTTCGCTCCCCTTCAAAGACCAGCTGTTGAAGATAGATTGGAAGTAGGGTTTGGATGACTGCAGGGTCTCCTAAATCAGCAAAAAGTCCCATCCCTTCATCTGCATGACATCCCGCCAGTGGATGTGTGGTTGGATCATCTCCGACGCCGTAGACCCGGGTGTGCTGACAGCCGACATGTTGTCGTTCTGCATCCACACCTCGCGCAGGAGGGTCACCACGCGGCCCATGGAGCCGTAGCTGGAGAGTTCGCCAAGTTGCGCCAGGCGGTCCTCGAAAAAGGCCCGGAAGTTGCTTCCTGGCAGGCTGATGGATCCACCGATGAGGTAGACCCAGACCAAGTTGCGGTCGAAGCCGTTGGGGCCCGAAGGGATGTGCTGGAGCACGGTGGTAAGCTTCTCCATCAAGCCCAAGGGCGATGGCTGGTTAGGGTTGAAGCCGGGGACCAGGCTGCAGAGGTAGATGCGGGCAGCCAGGCGGAAGGCGGAGGTCATGTTCCTCGACAGCTGCTTGGGCGACAGGCTGCCATTGGCGTTGAAGGGCATCTTAGGGCCCGTGTCGTTCATCTCGGTGAGGGTAATCTGCTCGCCGAGAGCCGACACGTGCTGGCAGAGAGTGAAGTCGTCCATGCCGTCCTTCTTGAGAGACTCGAGGCAGGCAATCTCTGAGATGAGGTACATGACGCGGTCGTCGCAGCCCATCAACTCTCGGAGCCCGAGGTGGGGGTTGACCTGCGACAGGTGCTTCTCCCGGTAGGTGTGGGCGAAGGTGGGCGAGCGACCCTTCATAGTGGCTCCGAGGATGTCAATCCAAGAACTCAAGGTCATGTTAAAGGGGGTCTGAGTCGGGTTCTCGGTTGGGTCCGAGACAATGCGGGGAAGGTCAAGCTTCTGCACGAGGTTGATGGCGGCCTGGAAGTGCTGGTGCCAAGGAATATCCAGCAGGCCGTCGTCGAAGCGGCCGACGACGCACTGGAAGAAGATGAGGCCCAGGGTGGCCTCGAGGATCTGCTGGTGGTTCTCGTCCTTCTTAAGCGCCTCGCAGAGGGCCCAGATGGTAGAGTACCGGTGGCGCATGATGTCCTGGTCGATATCCTCGCCCGTGACATTGGCATGCGACTTGAGGTGCTGGGCCGCGATGCTAAGGCAGCAGTGCAGGTAGGCGCTGTTGGACTGCAGCGCGGGGAGGATCAGGTCTGAGCTGACCGAGCCGTGCTGGTTGGACTCGAGGATGGGGAAGATGGTCGGCAGGACGAATTGGATAAAGTGATCCAGCAGGCGCTGGTCGTTCTCCTCCAGCTCGATCTGGATTTGCCTCGAGTCCGTGGAAGGGCCGTGGGAGAAGTCAAAGAAGTTGACGTTAAGCGTCTCCTCCGACAGAGACTCCTTGCGCTCCTGGAAGATCTGCTCGGTCCACTCGCCGTCAAAGGGCGCAGACGACAGAACGGTGCCGGCAGGAGGAGGAGGCTGGTAGGTGCTGAAGGTGGAAATGTGCGACTCGCGGAGGGTGGGCACATCGTTGACGAACATCTGGCGCTCAGTCTTGACGTCGATCTCGTAGGGCGAGTAACTGCCGAACATGATCTCCGGGTGCATGCCCGCGTTGAAGCCGACATACTCGGCGCCGCTGGGAGGGCTGTTGAAGTTGAAGGCCGCGGAGAAGTGAGAGTCGATGGACGCGGACCGGTTTCGATCCAGAGGGTCTGTGAAGGTGGCCGACGTGGGCATGGAGTGCGTGAGCCCGGGAGGGGAGCTGCCGACCGAGGTCTGGATGCTGTGGGAGGACTTCTCCGAGAGCTTCTTGCGCTTGATGATCATCTTGATGTCGTCCTTGTGTTTTCGGCGCGCATCGTTGTTGCTCCACCACATGGGTCGCTTGTACTCGCACTGCAGGCCGAGGTGCTTGCATGCCGTGCACGCGGGCGAACCCTCGTCGCACTTCTTGCGCCGTAATCTGCAGGTGTAGCAGCCTATACGAGGGAAACACGTCTGTTAGCAAAAGAGAGCTCGTGGCTGCGTTTGCGCAAACGGGAGAGCTGTGCGGCTTCGGAAGCTGCTGCTTGGCTCTCTCCATGTAAGTGCGGCAGGGCGCGAGGACGACGAACCTGTTCTTGAGCGGCGGTGCATCTGTGTCTTGGTCTTGGGCTTGCCATTGCTGGCTTTGCAGGCCGACTTGGCCTTGGAAGACTGAGGAGCAGCCATCTTGACTGTGTTTCCAGTTGATCGCATCATGCTGTTGTGGTGGTCGGGGGGCAGCGTAGACATTTGTAGGCTTTGATGCTGGTCCAGAGGTATTGGCGCACTGGGTGACCGGGAGGGGGTGCAGTGAGGACCGGGGGGGCGTGGCACTGTGTGATCTTGGGTGAGGCGACACTGTGGCGTGGAGCGGATCAAAGGCGGGATGGGAAAATGTCTTGGTGCTGGGGGTCCAGGTCTTGAGCCGAGAGCGAAGGCCAGGAGGTTGGGCGTGGAAGACTGGACTCCAGGTTGATTAAATTAGTGTTTTGTTTTGTTTGCTTGATCAGGATCGATAAGATCTGAGTCGAGTGTAAGTGGCAGCGGAGGCAAGAGTCGTATCAAACGACGTCGTTGGGCTGCTGCTGGTTTCTGTTCGTTCGTTCGTCGGTTCGGTTCGACTGAGTGAAATTGCGCAATGAATGACTGGTTCCAAGCAAGTCCGGCTTGCAGGTGGTGGAAGGGATTTCGAGGAGGGCGGGAAAGAGAAAGGGGATTAAGAGAACGGGGAAGGCCTTTTGGCGACACTTGAATCTTCTCGCCTTGTACACAACTAAAGAAAGAGGGCAAAATTCAAGGGCGGTTGCGGATGGGCAAATTCTTATATCACGGCCGCTCTGCTGGCGGCCATCTCGCATCGATTCGATGAGGCTTCCCATCCTGTGTTGCTATTTTTGCTTCATGCACGGCCGAGAGCCCATGGCACCAAGACAGCGACTGCGCTTAGAGAGGCCAATAGGGATGGGCCGCCAAAGGTGGTCCCCATCTGCAAGAAGAGGTGTGCTTGGTGTGCTCGATGTGCTTGATCTCCACTCTAGGAATAGATGTGCGGAAGGAATTGGAGCGAGTGGACAGGGGGGGGGGATGTCCAAAGAGGAAAGTCGCGCATGGTGTGCCCATCTGCCCGTGGGGATACCAAGCAGCGAGCAGCCACTCTGCAGTCTGCACGCGGCGGAGGGCTGGATGGGAGGGAGACCTGCCGGCTTGTCGACCGGAGGGGCTGGATCCTTTGGATCTAGCTCTAACCAGGGGGGTATGCAAGTCCGTGAGCGAGCGACGAGGCCATCCCCGATCAACTAGACTGGGAGGGTGGCCCAACATCTACCCGGCCTTATCAGCTCTGATTCCGGCCTGCAATGGCTCGTTGATGACGGAGCAAGCAGAGCTTCTGAACTGACATTCGCATGAAAACAGATCCTGCGTCTGAAGGAGTGATGGCGGTTGTGGGGGCTACTGCATCGGATCTGTGCCTCAACATCCCAGTGCGAGTGTGTATGTGTATGTGGTTGGAGCGTATACTTAGCCCGCACTCTGTCTGAAGTATGTACCTACGTCGTCCTCGGATCATGCAGCAGCAACAGCACCGGCCGTATCCCCGCGCTGTCCAAGTGCAGTAGGAGCTCGCTCACCGGGCTAATCTACCTGCATGAGCAGCGGTCTACCGGTATAGAAAATCGGGGAGGAGAGGGGACGACGAAAACCCATTGCAACCGGGGGTCCGTTCAGGATCAGGTAGCTAGCTCCGTTGACCATCTCGTGGTCTCGTAAGGACGCCCATGCCAGAGCATACTGTGCCAACCTCGAAAGGCTATTCGATCACCGTTGCAAATGCCTCATCAAACGGGAACACCTTAGTGCGGTCATGAGTCGTCCGAATTCACGATTCACGTTTCGCAGTTCACAGCCTGGAACGCTGAAGATCGACTAGAACCCCGTCGGGAGAAGTGCGGTTGGGGCGCCCTAGGACACAATGGACAAAGCAAGTCGTCCCAGATGTCGAAGCCCATTGTTGGGCGGACGAATAGAGAAGCCGTGAGAGGCGGTCAGGCAGTAGATTGGCCGGCATGTCGGCCTCATGGCTCACCGGACCATGCTGCAAGTGGCTGCCCGTGGCCCAAGTCGAGAGCTCCGACGATTGCGAATCCTGTCTCCCGTCACTAAAAGTCTCCGTTTAAAGGTACATGGGTCGATAACTGCGGGGGTCGAGGAAAGACAAGTGACGTCTTGGGGCCGGGCAGCCGCAAGGCGGTCGGGGTAAGGAGCAACGACTCCGTCAAGGTCACGAGGATCGGACGAGCAAGAATCGGGCTGGGCTGGTGAGCAGCAAGTCAGCGAGTGAGCGGGCGAGAACGCCAGGGTAGCTGGAAAAACAGGCCGGGGGTGCGGCCGCCACAAGCAACGCTACACAGAAGAAGCCTAGGAGACAGTCGAGCGTCGGTACGCGGCATTCTGCGGTGCGGCACCGCGACGGGCGAGGTATCGGCGTATCGGCGCATGGACGACAAGCGTGGATGTGCGGGATGGGCTTTTCGCGGCAGCCAGGAAGAGGCAGCGATCTGTGAGCGTGGCGGTAGGGTTGTGGCTGCTTGTGGACACAAGAGTCGGTCGGGTGGACAGCCAGGCAACCCAGGGATTGTAGTGTCGTTGAGAAAAGGACGTCTGCGGGCCGTGATTCGACGGACGATGTGTGACGAAACGTTGGCTCGTGCAGGAGCCGTCGGGGGCCGCGGGACCAACCGATTGTAGCGCCTGCCGCGAACAGGGATGGCCCATTTAATTACCATCCCAGCGGGGGATCGAGATTGGCCCGTTGCTGCAGCACGAGCCGCAGGGGTCTTGCAAGGGAGCCGGGGTGGTTCGGCCAATCGCAGGGCAGAGACTAGGTCCCCAGGGCGCCTGGCTGCCAGGTGCTAACAGGGCTAGGCCTGAACCAGCCTCGCCTCTGATGGACGACAACTCTACAGAGAGGACTACAGAAGTTTACGCAGCAGCTGGTTGAACAGAGAAAGAGAGTGATGAGAAGAGGAGAGCAATGGGTGAGCTAGTAGCTTGGCGAGAGGCCATGAGGGGAGCCGAGGACAGGGCATGATGTTGAATCTCGAGATTTGTTGGCTGCGAGATGCAGGCTACCATCATGGGGGGAGATGATGGTTCTCTGGCGGCGAGGCCCGGGAGATGATGAAGGCCGACTAACAGAGGCAGCAGTGATGGTTGGATCACGAATGCCTGGTCAAGCCAACTCGAGGACTGCAAAACAAGAGGTTAGTATCTCACCACCATAACAAAGGAACCCTAGTAGAACCGATTACAGATCAGTACGTAGTACTACGCAGCCTAGTAGGCTATCAACAGCAACAAGCATCACCATCACCACCATCATCATAATCATCACCCTGCTCCTCCTCAGCGAACCCCCGGACAGCCCATTCCCCCGAAGCCCTGTATCTGTCACTTGTCATCCTCTGGCCCCATGGATAGAGTAGCATCCGTAATTCCTTACTCTCTCTCTTGTGCCTATCAATGCCCATCCTGGCACACCTCGGCCCATCCAGGGATCATCCATCGACAGTCCAAGGGCTTGTGTGCGTGCGTCAACTCACATCCTGACTCCCGAGTCCGGCCTAGCCCAATTGCTTCAAAGCTTCGCAACCAATGCGAGTCATTGTCTACGGCCCCACCGCTCACAAAAGAGACTGCCGACTGCCAGGGGACGGTTGGCTCTGTCGCTCGTCCGCGCAACCTTTGCTACCCTTGCAACGAACCTGGCAACAGTTGGTTAGTTCATCACAGCTAAGGCGATCCCCTCCCTGGCCGAGTTTAGCCCCTCTTTGCCAAGGTGGTCGTCGAAAATTAGCCCCATTTGACCTCTATTTCTGGGCTAAATTCCAATACATCCCCATTCCCCTCCCCACGCTCGTCCCTCGGCGCTTACGCATGTTTAGTGGAATCTGCAAAACACCACCCGGGCGCTAACATTTGTCCCATCCCGTCCCGTCCCATCCCGTCACATCATACATCAATCACCAGCGACTATCTATTTTTAATTTATGCCAGATTGTGAGGTCAATGTTGGACTAATTTGGCTAAATTGACCTGGTCCCAGCAATGTGGCCTAAATCCCTCTCTCATGCTAAGCTAATTATGGAAGATCGACTCTCAACTTCTCATTCTCGATTTGCCGTGTCCACGCCAGTTTAGCGTCGCCCGCCCATCTTTCGTCCTCCGATACCCCTGTCGCATCGGCTCATGGTCCCGTCCATTCCTTCTCAGCCGTGCGCCGTGCCGTAGCGCTGTGTGCGACCGATGCACACCTAAGCTCGCGAAGCTTGCGAAGCTTGAGAATGAGAATCTCAAATGCTCCATCCATCTCGGGGGCCCCCTTGGCCTTGGCTTGCTTGGGTCATGCCCTCATCTCCCCCGCTGATCTTGACATGTTATTCTGCTCGCCGAGGCTTCCGCTCCCTCGACTACATGCTACCGTCCCGTCTTTCGCGTCTCATGCAGTGATCTACGAACAGTGTGATCACATAGTTTGACCTGCAGCAAACGATGTCACACCTGCACTGGCAACTTTGACTCTGTCATATCTCCTCTCGAATGGTAACTAATTAATTAAACTTCGGTGTGTCTGTTACGAAGTAAGAGGGAGCTCATTCATCTGCCTCTCCGTTGGGCCTGTTCCAGTCCAGAGTTCCCAAGAGGTTGGCACCGTCTCCTACCTAAACGCCATTTGAAAACTTGACTTGAATCGCGGAGTCTCCTGACCAAGCTCTCTGCCAGCAGTACGAAGTAGTCGACCACATCACACATCCCCGACATGCCAGCCTTGACCTTCATTGAGTTCTGACCATCTCATCTCCAGATAGTACCCTCCATCACCTCGCAACTCATCATTTCCGTGCCCCGGGATGTGGATTTTGTGATGAGTGATGAAGCCAGTTGTCCACCATAGTCGCTCCGAAGCCCCAGTCCTAAGTAGCACCAGAATATTTGAGTGTGATATCCAAGTCGACTTCATTTCAGGACCGATGATCATGGACTTTATTTCGTCTCGCGCCATGACTTGGCCCCGGCTTAGGCCTCTCAACCCAAGCTCAACCCTAGCTTGAGATTCTATCTGCCGTTGAGGGCATCTAGGATGTAATTAGCTCCTCTCTCAGTGGACACCCCCCTCCTCTGGTGAATGCTAGCCTCGTACTGTGAACATCCTCTTTCAGTAGCGTTGAAGCTGTTTCCAAGGGTCCCCAGAACCGCGTTCCCCCTCTTCGTCCAAGGTGGATGCGCGTTCGGGGCGAGAACCTATAATGACGAGTCGCAGGATCAAGAATGACAGGAATGACGAGCGATGGCCGGTCGGAAGAAACTTAGGCCATGCTCACGTCGCCTGATTCTATGTCCGATGAGAGCTGAAGGATACTGAGGCGATGAATGACCAGGGAGTCTCAAGGATCCAGGGGCCCTGCTAGCACCCGTCATGGCAGTGAACAGAGGATGCGACGGCCCAGCGATTGCCAGGAGTTATCAGATAAGCCTAACAGAATAGATGGCTGCGTAGTGGGTGGAGCTTTGCGGGTTGGAGTGCAACCCCGTTGAGCGAGCTCGCAAAGAGTCTCGTCTCTTCGCTCTCCCCGGTCCATCCCTACCCGTTGCCAGCCTCTTCCCCTCCCGAGTCCCCCCATCCATGCGTTTTGTTTTGAGCGGGTGCATGAGCAAGCTTGTTTTTTTCTGTCTTGGGTCTTGGCTCGATGGGGAATTTGTGTTAGACACGTAGCCGCAGTCCACGAGGATCAGTGCTCCAGAAGGCTGTCCACAATGCAGCTTTGAATCAACCATCCACCAGAGCAATACAAGTTCGCATTGGTCGTACATCATGTGAGATCACGTCGGATGGGGTTGTTGCGAAGCCATTGGAGGAGGACACAGAGCGATAGGTCATCCTCTGAAGGCCGTTGTTGATGCCCAGGGCGGGGGGTTCGGGGATTGGATGTAGGGTATTGTCGTAGTAGTATTCGTAGGTAGTATCGACGAATGTCAAAGAGCTTGGCGCATTGGCGAATTTAACCAGCCTTTCGGCTTGCGGAATAGCGAACAAGAAGTGCCGCACTGTGGCAAGCGGGGGGTTAACTATGGAAAGGGCTTGAAAGTCTATGAGGCCCTGAGGGTTCGAATCCTTGACTCTCCGCCGCAGACTTGCCGTATTCGTACCTTCCCAGCAGACGATCACCTCGGATTGCCTGTCGAATACTTGTTGAACGCGGGACATCTGGACGAGGACGTTGTCGATTGAGTTCGGGTGCAGCCTCCGAAGTCCGAAGTACGAAGTACGAAGTGGTAGGGCATTTCCGGGCGGGTCGGGTAGGATCGGTCGCTTAACGGTCCAAAACGATCACTTGGCCATGTCTTGTGAATGAGACTCGCTGAAGCTCTGTCCATCGAGGGCCTGCCGTTGCCCCATCATGTGGACGACGCTCCCGTCCTCTGCCAGGGATTATCAATTGAATTTTGCCTGCCAGCGACGGGGGTCTTCGTAGACTCGTGGCGGCCCAACAAATGAGGCTTGCAAGCTGCAGGAGCTTGTGCTTCCACGAGGAAGCGGAAGGGCTTAGGAAAGATCCCGAAGTAAGACACCATGAGGAGTCTGGAGGACTGTAAGACACAACTGTACGTAACTATTATGGCGGAGGACCGGTACTAATGTCTGTGTCTCCATTCCGAAGTGCGTAGCCGCATCCACGTCGTCACAACGTTCACGAGGCGCGGCGCCGTCCAGGCAGGCTGCGGTCTCGCCCGGCCGGAACAGTCGGTGAAGATCCGTGCAGACCGATCTCGACGTCTTTAGGGCCATGGCCTGATGGTTGACGTCGGATGGCGGATGCAAAGCATTTTTGCACTGGGGGGGGCCTAGCCGGGCATGCACAGCAAAGCGGGAACGAGGCATTAGCCTGCGACAGCGCGAGAAAGCCACAATTGCTCGTTCGCCCGTCGTCCCGCCTCGGCTTGTTCACAGTGCTCAGATTCACAGTGCTCTGTCCGGTGCCTCAGCGCTCGCTCGCTCGCTGCTCGCGGCTCGCTCCACGTCTGTTTCCCATCGCCGAGGCAGGGATAGGGATCAAGGGACAGACTTGTCACACACAGAAGAAGGCTAGAGGAAGAGCGCACGGTGCAGGCACAGGGCAGAGCATCCAGGGCACGGCAACATGGGGCGGAATGTCGAGGATCAATCAACATTGATCAATCATCAAATAAAGAGCCAGACTAGGGCAGATGGGAAACCCCGCAACATTGCGATTGACCGGCATTAGACCAATCGACGGCTCGAAACAGAAAGTCGCAGTGCGATTGGATCGAGGCTGAAATTGTCGCATCTGTTGCGCCCCGAAATCCGCGTGTCTACTATCAAGGCACGTGGTAGATCTAGACTCGAACTGATGAATGGGTTGCGAGCTGACTCGACTCGTCAACACAATGTCAGGCAACTCGGCGCAGCACTCTTTGGCTTTTACAACCTAGACTGGCGGGAAATTGAGTCTCATTGAAACGTGATTTGTGACGACCAATGATTAACAATCGAGGGCATGTGTTCCTCTGTCGCACCAAAATGTTGTGATTTGAGGTACGATGGTGGGTGTGTCGACCGCATACCTGCCCTAGAAATTCGGAACGTAACTACCCTGGAGACATCCAAATAGAAGCCATCTAGATGTGCCTCATGCACTTTGCAGTCGCACAGTACAAAGCCCTTAGGGCAATTAACTCGTGTTGAAGGACGGACATTTGAGACACTCGCACACAACGTCGACACGGTAGAACGAAGCTCCACGCCTTCACCCCTCTCCCCCAACACCGGTGACCGCACTGTACGCCCGCAGTGCACACAGTACCTACGTCGGTTGGTGGCACAACATGACAGGTGCGACCGCCGACGGCTGGAAATCTCAACCCCGCAAGATCTGAATGCTTTGCAACTCCGGAGTGTCACGTCGCATCTCCATCTACAGCACAGTATCCGTACACCCACAGTAGCAACGCAGCAACTAAGACCCAAGAGGGCTGGCTCGCCTGCCATCCGCCCTCTCATCCGAGAGGATTAATTATCCCGCCAGCCAACCAGACCCAGGCCCCCCTCCCCCATCAGGCCGCGCTCCGTGGCATAAACGGCCGTCCGAGGCGTGAGGGATAGGGAACCTCATCGTACCTATCTTATCATAGATAGGACGGAGGGGGTTGCCCAACTCAGAATCTTGTTGGATGTTGGCTGACTCAACCTTCACCGAGCTAACCAAGCCTCAATGTGATCAAGCGTGCGCAAGTTCAAGATCGCGACATGCAATGATGCACCTCGAAGCTCGGTGCTACTGCACCACCCCACTGCCTAGTCCCGGTGCGAGGTGAGTGAGGAGACGGAAGCATTCGCAACTCGTCGCCGTTGGTATTGAGCCATTGACCGCTACCTGGCAACGAATCCACGATTCCGAGCTGGCCTAGTCATGTGAAGGCGCCCGATCGCCGCTCGCCCAAGGGTCCCCAGGTCACACGGAGGACAGAGGGTCTTAAACTGACCGCCAGAGAGGCCGCAACGTTAATGCCTCCAGGGGGGGCGAAATTCCGTATGGAGAACGATGAACTAGACAAGCCAGATGTGGCGAGAGACGAGATGCAGCCAGAGCCAACGAAACGCCGTTGCAGCTACCCGCCTCGGATGTTGGTGATGGACGACTGACTTCACTGCGGGAGGGAACAAGGCGGGAGTGATGAGGAGCCCGGTCCGTCCCAATAGCCCTACCGAACTATGCGCGAGCGCCCGCGTGCCCGTCGCGGACGCTATCGCTCATCAGTCATCACCAGGTGAACCGCGAACGAAGGAGGCATTGACAGTGGCGATTGGTTTCTTCAACGGTGAGGGGTCGAGCACCGCCCACCACCATACTCTCCCCTCCACGGCACTGCCAGATCAGGCAAGCGAAGACGGGACGGAGTGGACTGAGGAGGAAACACGGAATCAAGAGACAAGAGAACTAGGGCAATTCTCCAACAAGGGACTCACAGGGATTCATCAGAGGGCCTCACAGGGCTTCGCAGGGGCACTGACATAACCTAAGGGTGGGGGCCGTCACAGTGACGGATCTATTAGGACGCATATTGATGATGAACACACCACCATTTGTGCAGAGAAACAGAAGGAGGCAGGGAAGGAAGCGAAGTGGAAACATACGATGACAACTCTGGGTCTTGAGTTCGCTATCACCGGCAACCCCCCCACCCCCAGCGTCCAGTCCGGCCCGGCGAGCAACGGATGAAATACACGTCGCGACCGAGAAGACCTTGCCTCCGGTCTGTTCCTGCGCCTTGCTCCTCATGATGGGTCAAGTCAAGATCCCAGACTTGCTAAAGTTGAGGCCCAACACCAACCTTCAAAAGTGCCGTGACTCAACATTATTGATTGAGACGGGCCCAAGTTGCAACAGCTGCCGGTCCCACAACCGAGTGCCCGCGCGGCAATTGTTACAACTGCGCAGGTCTCGGGAGAAGAGAGGTAGAGGATATCATGGCGGTTTATGTATCAAACTCCGACATTGATCGGGACGTGATACGCAGATCGACATATGGAGGGAACTAATTGCTGTGCACGGAGTCCATGCGGAGACGTTCACAGTTGCACTGCACTCGCTCACGACTCCAAACGCAACGCAACGCACATAACGCACATAGACTTCCACAGGCTTACACATGCTTCTCAGCGCTCACACTTTATTTTAGGCGCGCAACTCGCAGACGCAGGGGTACTTCAATGCAGCCGCAACTGCAACCATGACCCGACGGCAACGGCGGCCGCAAATCCGTTGAGCATCAACTTCTCGTACGAATACCGGTACGAATACCGAATCCAAGGTTGAGCGTCATGTACGTACTCTAATTATGCAGCAAACTCACTCCGCCTCTCCACTTGAAAAAAAAAAGGGCAAGCAAAAAGACCCCATTCAGATTTTCACTCTGCATAGAGCTCGACGGGGACGGGATTCCCCTCACCAAGCCGAGGCGGGTCTGCGAGGAGTCCTAGAACCCTTGTCAGTGACGGAGCAGACGTCGGTGCAGAGGTTGAGAGTTAAGAGGTGAAAGAAGGAAGAGTGCGTGCTGCAGAGCGGGACTCGACAACTCGACGGCTTATTGGGCGACTCGACCAAGGACAAGGGCCAGGGTGACGAAAAGGGTTGTCATGGACGCCCATCGCACCTCCGTCTCCAACACACTCTCGGCCAGAGAAGATCACGGCGCTTAGACGCCGCTATATTTGGCGGGGTGCTGGTGCTGGTGCTAAGGCTAAGGCCGGGAGTAGCTAGGCCAATCACAGGCCGCATGCCGTCCAAGACATGGTGCTCCTCACCTCCGCCATCCCGGTCAACGCGTCCATGTTTGGAACATCCATCTGGGAGCGTCCGGTACCTACAACGCTCCTGGGGTCTTCTGAAGAAACACAGCATCTCCACCTCGGCGTGGGACATGGGACATGGGACATGGGACAACGGGGCTGGGGTCGTGGGTTGTGGGACGTGACTGGGCCTGCAGCCTCTTGCACGCGGACATGGAGCTATCTTTGCCGTTATCCATGCTCTAAGCAAGCACCCAATCCCTCCAGTCCAGGTTGGCGCCACATGCCCCCCAAAGGCCCTCAGAATGACTCCCCCAGCCCCCGGAGCACACCAGCCCCAGCCCAGCAGAGGTTAGGCATAGCCGTCATGTCCACGATGCGATGCGATGCGATGCGTGGTGATGCCCACCGACTGCCAAGTGCCAACGGCCAACGGCCCAAAAGACAGGCCCAACGACCCACGGGGTGCAAATACGACGACTCCTCGCCTCCCACCCCTGGTTGACCTGTTGGTTCTAGTCGTTTGCTGGGTGCTGAAGGTGCGTGCCGTGCCGGTGTGCTGTCTATTCCTGCTTGGGACTGATCCTACAGACAGACCCAAAGAGGTCCCTAGGTCCCTAGATTCTTGTCCACTCTCTTCCGAAAGGAAGCAGGGTACTAGGATCTGGCAGACTGCGACCTTGTCACACCCCCCTTATCCCCCCCAACCCTCCATCTCATGCTTCCCCCATTCGCCCGTCCACTAGGTTACTGCTTACCTCGTCAGTGTGCCACTCAGTCTAATGCTATTCTTGTCCTCCGCTACCGCTTGCCGCTGCCGCTACCGCTGCCGCTACTCCTACCGCTTTCCGCCAACACTTGGGCTCCCTCGCTGTGTGGTGTCAGTCTCGGACCTCGAGATATAGTGCATACATAACATCCCGTAGCCGCCCGCTGCTCGCCCTGATCCCCTCCTCCTAAGTTTTGCGACCTGTGTACTATCCGCGAGCCCTCGCGAGTTTATTTCCTTTTGAATCTTTGGATCTCTTTTTTTTCTGTTTCACGGCGTCGAAACCCCTCTCCTAAAGAAACAAACGCTGGCAACGGCTCCCTCCTGATCAGAAAGACACAACCCCAATCCCAAGTAGTAGCAAAGTGCAAAAGGATTCTCCCAGTCCAGGAGACTGGCGACCTGTAGCAACATCACAAATCACCCAAAATGGTATATCTCGCTCTAAACCTATTACATCAGTGATCTTGCTCGGAAAGAACTAACACTATCAGGACTACAACGCATACTACACCGGCGAGCGCCGGACATACCAAGAAATGCGACAGAAGCCCATCCCGCGGGATACCTTCTTCAGCCTCAAGAACGAATCACAAATGCTGCGACCAACCTCAGTAGCAACCGAGTTCGTGGACACCGACTGGGACGAGGATGACATTATCAGCGATGTCGAGGACAACTCACCACGCCTGAGTGTGCAATCAGTATGTATCCTTCTGTCCGCTCGTCACATCAGGTCAACAACGTGCTCACATTGCATCCGCAGTCGGGACAACCTAGTTTTACTACCGTCTCCTCATACGATGAGGTACCCACACCGAGATCGAGCAGGAGTCCCCAGGAACCCCAAGAATACTTCGAGCACTCTTCCAAGCAGGTTGAGGGCCCCCGAGGGCCACACCTATTCCGCAGTTCCACAGACAGCTACTTTGACGAAGACATTGTTCTGAGCCTGTCCCCCATCACCCCTAAGGCGCCCCGGGGCATCGCCGACCTGCTCGCTCAACCGCCCGTGCCCCGACGCAACAGCCCCTTTCAATATTCATATGAAGATCTCGACCCCTCGAGGCTCGTGGATTGGACCACGGAGATGGTGGCTCAGTCGATGCTCAATGCTGGCATTGAGCTTTCGATGGCCGACCGATTCGTAGAGAATGATATCAACGGCGCTATCCTAATCACCTTGAAGTTTGAGGACCTCAAGGAGCTCGACATTCAGTCTTTCGGTATCCGGACCAAGGTCTGGCACCAGATTCAGGCGCTGAGGGACAGCCGACCCGCCTCCCCCCGTACCGAGACGCCGATTGAGGATGTGCCGAGCCGAGAAGTCCAGAGAGAAGGACGGAAGACGGACAGTCGTCAGGTCAACCGCCAGCAGAGCAAGCGAAGGCAGAGGACCAACCATTCCACTGACGACATCACCCCAATGGAGTCTGTGTCCATTATCGGCATTGAGCAGGTCATCCCCAAGCCGCACTACTGCTCCAAGGGCGAGAATTGCACGAAGTGGAGGAAGCAGCAGGCGCTCATCCGAGCGTTTAAAAAGGAGCATCCCCACATCGACATGAACACTGTGGGCACCGTCATGATTGGCGATGCCGGCAACCCTGATACGGCCCGGGCCATTGACCCCAACGAGACCCGAAGCCCCGTGTCGGACACAATGCCTTCGGTCGTGGCGTCCTCCGATGTCCTCGGACCCGGCGCCTTGCCCGCGTTCCAGTACCTCCAGGAGGCGACCATGCGAAGCTTCCAGGCGAGAGATCCGCAGGACAACGTCCGACAGTTCCTGAGCTTCCAGCACCAGCGGGCCGTAGAGGATTGCAACGACGTCCCTCCCACGCCTCCCTTCGAGTCTAACCCTGCTGTCCAAGAACCTCACCGTGGCCTCCGTCGTCTGCCCCGGCTGTCCATCCCCGGCCAGCCTCCGCCTCGTCGGGTGGCCATGCCGCCACGCGCCGCGACCGTCCCTCCTCCGCAGCAGCAGACACAGCAGCAGCCACCGGTGCGACAACAGCCCCCCGTGCAACAGCACAACTTCTCTCCCTACCGCATGGACAAGGCCGACTCGCTGACCCCCGAGTCGGAGACGCCCAAGAACCTTTACCGCTTCGGCACACCCTTCTCCGAGGTCGATGTCCCGGTCACCGCTGTGCCTACTGGCCCTGTGGCTCGCGACGTCTCTCAGTCTGTGCCTCCTGACATGAACTTCCGCGCATCTCCCGTCCACACCAACCCTGCTCCTCTCCGTAGCCAATCTCGCGCTTCAGGCCGCCGCCCTTCATTCCCCATCCTCCCCGCCCTCGCGGAGAACAAGGCTTCCCACACCCGCTCTGCTCCCAAAGCCCCTTCTCCCAACTCTTCCCGATCCTCTGCCCGCTCCCAGCAGCCCCTCCAGCCCCCCCCTCGCGTCAACTACCCTTGGTCTCCGATCGAGCGCACCAGCTTCGAGAAGGCTATTCCTCCCATGCCTTCGGCCGCTCAAGAGGCTCCTACCCCTCCGGCCAGCCTTGCCAGTGGCGTCACCCACCAAGGCCCCATGAAGAAGCGCAAGACGCGCATGCTCCGCCACGAGTGGAACGACGGATACTTCACCCTCAAGGGAACCCGCCTGAACATGCACAAGGACCAGAACGAGGTGGACCGCACTCTTGAGTATGTCGACATTGATGACTATGCCATCGCATGCTCGAGCGTTGCCTCCACCTCCAAGCTCAGCGCCGCCTTCAAGGCCGTTCACCTCACTCACAACCGTGAGAAGAGCGACCCCGGTGCTTTCAGCTTCCAGCTTGTTCCCCAAGACAAGAACACTGCCCGCCTTCGCAAGCGCGAGAGCGCTCTCAACGTCGGCGGTGCCATCCCCGCCGAGGGCGTCAACGGCACTGGCAAGACTCACCACTTTGCCGTCAAGGGCCGTGACGACCGCATCGACTGGATGCGTGAGCTCATGTTGGCTAAGGCGCTCAAGCAGAAGGGTGAGGGTTTCGAGATCAGCGTCAACGGCAACATGATCTAGACACTGCCGGGATCCCATTCTCGCTCGTGTAGTTTGGTGTCCTTTTACACTCTGATAGCTTCGTCTATCTCCCGAGTGCTCACATTCATTGTTTCGATGCTCCTCTCGTAGAGCTCGACCAACATGCTCACTTTTTAACGACCTTTTCCTTTATGTCTTTTCGCATCTGCGTGTGCTTTTTTTTCTCTCTTTCTCGGGAATGCAACTTTACAGAACTTGGACGACAGACATGCAAGATACTCAAACTACGGCTCTCTCGCGGGATGCTCGCATAGCGAAATTATGGGCTCGAGATGAGCAGCTGCTTTTATGGGATTTCTTTGACTTTTTAGGAACTGGGATTTGCTTTCGCTTTTTTGGTAATGACGGTTGTTTTTGGCTCTGATGTTATACCACCACACTCATACACACTCCCTTGAGGGATGTGACGACCGGGATACCAATTTAACTTCTTCTCTTTTTTAGTAGGTAGTATTAGGGATAGGTACGGAAATGAAAATGAATCTCTGGCTTTAGTATTATCTGCTCGTCTTTAGTATTATCTGCTCGTCTTTT
This sequence comes from Neonectria magnoliae, assembly GCA_037954305.1. Lineage (NCBI taxonomy): Eukaryota > Fungi > Ascomycota > Sordariomycetes > Hypocreales > Nectriaceae > Neonectria > Neonectria magnoliae. The sequence continues at coordinate 332,160 of JAZAVK010000014.1, read as the reverse complement.
GAATGGTGATTTATGTGAGCTGATTATTGTTTGATCATGATGCGTACCTTTAAACTGAATACGGCGGCGCCTTTTCTCAATGGCCATCCATTCCTGTTGTAGTCGTCACTGAAAAGGTTTAGGGTGGGTGTTGGCATATCTGAGGCCCTGCGGGTGTGGTGTTCAACCTGTTTGGCGGTAGTGGCATTGGTGTCGAGGGGTTTTGCTTTGTACCCTGGAGTCGAAGCCTTCAGCATAGGTCTTTATTGCAAGAGCACTGGTTAGCACACGATACATCTCGCATAGAGGCAATCCTCCAAGACTTGTTGATGAGGCTTGGCATCCCTGAAGAGACTGCTTACTCATTGTCCTCTGCCGCTTACATGCCGGCCCAACTCGATCAATGAGTATGGCTCCCTGGCCATCATCACCAGCACAATCAAAGTGACATCGATCAACCCCCAAGACAGTGGCCACAAACACACTGCTCTGGGTCCACTCGGTCAACGTAAGGTCATAGTCCTACCACGGCAGAGAGGTGTATAGGATGGGCATGTTTACTAGAGCTATGTGGGACTTTGGTTGACAGCCCAAGCCTAAGTATATAGAGCTAAGCAAACGTCTGGACGTGCTGGAAAGCCGACTATAAGTATCATGACAAGCCATTTCGGCCAGAGCGGGCACCATGAACTTCCCGGCTCATCAGCTTATAAGGATGATAAAGGTGTCTGGGGCCGAAGTGTCTAAACTAGGGTTCGATAACGAGTTGAGAGTTATAGTTGCAATCTCGGTGCTTAGGTATATGATCTGAGCGCCTAGGGCTCAGCGTATTTGCGACCTGTGATGATAGTAAGGAATTGAGACTAATAGTTCCACGCAAACAAACAAACAAAAAACCCCCACAGATTAAGAGAAGACGTTCAAAGACAATTTGACTCGAGATAACTCTACGCATCAGGAAGTGCTGGACATCAGACAGATCAAAGTCAGCTTGAGGGCTGCGGCTAAGATACGTTGTCTTCCTAATCCAGACGGCTTCCCCTTTCCGACTTCGCCGGCTCCAGTACCTGTTCAGGAGGGGTGTTGATATTTAAGGATCATAGCTAGAAAATATATCGAACCATATGAGCAAATGCAAGGAAGTATCTGAGCTTGCTAAGTTCCTGCAACGCCAATTTACCGCGAAACGTGCTTTACGACGAAGAATCTTGGGCTTTAGTACAGCCTAGACGAGGGCGTACTGGTATATTCATCGAAAAGTTGGTTGGCAGATTTTACCTGTATGTCTCCTTGTCTGCATACAGCGGGAGGAGTTAACTTCTACCTTGGCTCTGACGCTTTGAGTGTCCAAGTCCCGGGCTTCTTTCATGATTACGAATCGGCGACTCCACAGCATTGAAGAGAGTGATCGAAGTATCGTTTGTCTGTCATGTAGCATGACTGAGCGGTTTCAACTGTGTATCGAAGCATCTAACGTGGGTGAGTAAATGCCTTTCGACTATGGCCAGTGGGGACACCAGATGATACTGACAACGACAGTCGACGGCCACTTTGTCGAGTACTTGCATCTCATGTTAGGCACAACACTGTAAGTATGTATGCGGTAAAGTCTCATTGGAGAATGAAGCTGTGTGTGGCCTGGGACGGCCAAAGGATTCTCGAGTCTTGATTATCACATCGAATAGTACATTTTTTCCGCCTATATGTGCAGAGAGTACAGTTATCTTACAAATGCCGTCCCAAATCCATCTACTCTTTCCTGGTGCCGTCACGTCGTATCCCGGTATGCCCTGCTTCTTTTCCCAGTCTTGTCCAACCGACGTCTACTTGAACTCGGGACGGTTGATACCCGACCGCTCAGCAACCTTCTGCCAATCAATGAGGCTCCACCAAGACTCGGCAAAGGCCATCTTGCCGCCCTGGCCGCCGGCGCCGACGCCCCAGTCGAGCAGCCAAGCGTGCTCCCAGGTGTTGAGGCACAGGATGGGCTCAAGCTCGATACCGCCGGGAGGGAGGTCGCCTTCTCGCTTGCGGGAGCCTTGGACCTGGTTGCGGAAGAAGCTCTTGGCGGAGCCGTCCTTGCCGACCGTGTTCATGTCGGTGCCCTGGGCGCGCCAGTGGGCGCCGGGGTAGGGGGAGCCGGCGAGGTAGGTGGGCAGCAGGCGGTAGTCGCCGGGGCCGGCCTTGACGAGCCAGAGGAAGCCCGGGCCGAACATGGCGGAGGAGGTGATGACGAACTCGCGCTTGAGCGTCTCGATGGACGAGAAGGAGGCCTCGAGTTCGGCGCGGAGGGCATCGGGTATCGGGGTGCCGGTGGGGGAGATGCCCTGGAAGAAGAAGTGGTTGTTGTGGGCCATGGAGGCATAGTTGAAGATGGGCGCCTGGTTGGGCTCGCGGGCCGTCATGAGTGCAATGGTCTTGGTGTCCTTATCCTCGAGCTCAGTGCCTGGAGAGGGGGGGTTGAGAATTAGCAACCGCATGTGACAATGGCAAGAGTAGCTAGTCGAACCACCACCATCTCAATACACCGCGGGATATGTGTGTGTAGATGACGAGAGGGATTGCATCCAGCACAGACACGCTACAAGAGCGGAATAAGACGTACCGACAGTCAGAGCATTGAGCTTCTCAACCATCAGCTTCATGTACTCGGTCCAGGCGATGTTGAAGCCGCCGGGGCTCATGAGGTTCGGGACGCCCTGGGAGTAGTCGTGCGGCAGTTCGGGCACGTTGTGCAAGGAGCGGCGGGCATTGAAGGTGGTTCGCAGGCCCAGGCCAAAGGCCAGGCGCGGAGCTCTTAGCCTGGGGCGGAGCATGGCGGGTTGTGAAGGGGAGGAGGATTCGGTCGTCGAGCGTCGGCGGAGTGTCGAGTTGGTGATGCAGATGCGGATGAGGCTTCGACTTTTTTGGCGGGTGCTGCGATGATTGGTTTGGCCTTGGTTGTGAGGCCCAATGGTGAAGGTACGTACCTCCCCCCGCCTGGGTCAAGGTTCCATTAGCTGGTGTCGGATATTGGAGATACGTTGACCCGAACGAGGTGGTTAGCCACATGTGCTACGCCACTTCACAGCTTGATGACCGCCAGACTTTGGGTGTGGCTGATCTGTCACACAAAGGTGCTGCACGATGCACGACGGGACAATTTATTCCACTGCGGCTGTGGCTGAGGCTCACTCACATACCCACCCACTCCGCCTAACTTAGGCAGCCTGCCTTAAATACCTGACATTGCTGCAGACAAATGGATAGGCCTAACTTGATAGGAGCGAGTTCTCCGTAGCTATGCGTATGCCGTATTCCCGTATTACTACGTCGTAGTCTAGGTAGTAGTCTAGGACTAGCATTTCCGCGAAGCGAACGGCCTGGTGGTGATCTCCGTCAGCCACACTTTGCCCGGCACACTCAGGTACTAACTAACCAGTACCGTACCTTCGTCCATCCGTCCTTGCTCACTACCTCCCCCCCCAACTCAGGGTGGTATCGTCTCTTTCGTTCGCCTTAGACGTTCTTCTTTTTTAATCCTTTTTTCTTTCGTCTTCTTTGTAAACCTCACTTTTGTCTCCTCTGTCCTGTCCTTTGGGACCTTTGCTCACTCTGTCCTTTCGGCGACGGCGATCCTTCTTCCGCCAGGCCCCCGTCCTGAAACATCGCGCCCCCCGACGTCGAGACGGTTCACACAGCCAACGCCACCACCTCGCGCTTGTCTCTCTTCTCCTCTCTCTCTGCTCTATTCACACACACAATCTCTCTCGCTCTCTCCTCCTCGCCATCGATCGTCCAATTTCACGATAAACCTCTCGGAAACCCTGTGTTTCCACCGCCTCTCTCCATGCTACCCCCGGCCGGTGTCGCGACCGTCACCGCAGCCATCGATCATGCCTCCTCAGTAATGCTTCTTCTCGAAGCGCCGCCCACCGCCGTTGTCAGCATGGCCTCCGTCGTCGCCTCCGCCTCCGCCGCGGCAAAGGCCACCGCCAGCCAGGCGTCCATCTACGACGACGATTCACCCGGCGACTGCCAGCTGCTCGGCTCCTTTGCCCTTATCGTCCAAGGCGCTCTTGGTGCTCTGGCTCTCCTGTCACTGGTCTACAAGCGATGGCGAGAGCGACCCCAACGGCCCCTCAAGATATGGTTCTTCGACGTCTCCAAGCAGGTCTTTGGTTCCGTGCTGGTGCACATCGCCAACATCTTCATGTCTATGTTGACCAGTGGTCGCTTCAACGTCCAGGTCGATCCGACTGCTACCACGACTCGATCCGACGACGACTATGCCCCGAACCCTTGCTCCTTCTACCTTCTCAACCTTGGTATCGATGTAAGTCTAGCTAGCCAGCTTCCTCACCTAATTCAGAGTCAAGACTAACGACCCATACCTCAGACTACACTCGGCATCCCCATTCTCATCATCCTTCTCCGTATAATGACCGGCCTCGTTCGCTTCACCCCCCTTGGCCAACCCCCCGAGTCCGTCCAGTCAGGAAACTACGGCCACCCACCCAACGCCTGGTGGTGGTTGAAGCAATCCGTTATCTACTTCTGCGGCCTATTCGGCATGAAGACTTGCGTCCTCATCATCTTCCTCATGATGCCTTGGATCTCCAAGGTCGGTGACTGGGCTCTCGGGTGGACAGAGGGCAACGAGAGGCTCCAGATCGCCTTCGTCATGATGATATTCCCTCTTATCATGAACGGCCTGCAGTACTACATCATCGACTCATTCATCAAGAAGCAGGATTCAGACCACGACCACGAGCCTCTGAATTCCGAAGACCCAGACGACGGCCCCCGTGGCTACGACGATAGCGAGGACGAGACCTCAAGAGCCCGACTCGTCGATGCCGATACCGACACCGAAAGCGACGAGGAAACTGCCGCCAAGCTACCTCCCCGACCTCAAAGCAAGGACTCCGAGTACGATCCTGACTTGGACGGTGACGATGACCGCACCATCGTGGGCAGCGGCTCAAGCGCTCGCAATGCTCAAGGCAAGATCATCGGGCCTGAGCTGTTCCCCAAAGAGTAGAAGAAGCGCGACGATCTTTCACCATCACTGTCGTCCTTGAATTTTTGGCTTCTTTTACCTTGAGGCTTGTCTTTCCGTTGTTGCTTGCGTGTATCTCCTTTGCTTGCTTGCGTTGGTTCTTGGCATACACACAGAGACTTGGGTGGTATATATATCTTGTGCGGGCTCCGGCGATTCTTGGTACATTTGGCAGGCAGGCATGACTGTGGGACTACTGCCCTGGGCGTTTTGAGAGTTTGAGACGGTAACTTCCCAAAGGTTTTGAGGGAATCCAAAGTGTTTATACATGGCTCGGACGCGGGCTACTTGAACATGCCATGCCATGCGAAATGCGTCGTCACCGGCTGCATCATTGTCCCACTTTCACGACGAGGCTTCGCTAGAAAAGCGTCTCCACGTGCTGCTCCCGCTTCTACGAGGGTCTAAATAGGTTCACACTTATGCTCATAGCAAGCATAAAATCATATCTTGAGCATTGTCAAATCAACTCTTCTCTTTTCAAATGATTGCCAATCTCGACAGCGGAGAATGGCTCCTAACACCGGTGTCCAGACACCCCGCCAACTTTTTCTCGAGCATATGTTTCTAAAGCTCCTCCGCACCAAACCACCCGAGTCTAAGCGTCATTTGATCCTCTTTCATCCCATGACCATGGAGTGTCGCAAATGACGTAGAGGTGAGACACTGATTTTCTCTTTCCAAGAAACGAATGAAACATGCACAACGCCTGTCGTTGCCAATACCCACCAACCGCATGGCTCCAAATCCAATAAGACTTCCAAGACAGGTGCTCGGGGAAAGACAGGAGAGAAAGATAGCCAAAATATCGCCGACACGCGTGAACATTAGCGTGACCCAAACGCCAAAGACCCAAACCAACTCCCAAATGAGTAGAACAGAAGTTGCTGTGCGAGATATGCATAAAATACGTGGTTACAAAGGTATCAAGTCGTACATGCTACTATATTCCGATGCCTCTGTTCATTGCGTTGGACTGTAGGGCTTGTGCCCAGGGTATGAATCCTGAGCGGGTGATGGTTGAGGTCGCGCGTAACCCGAGTTAAAGTCGAATCCAGAGTTGTTGTTGATGGGTGACTGAGGGGGTTCCTGTTGAGGGTAGTGCCTCTGAGGAACGGGTCGGGGGCCGTAGTGAGGCTCTGGGGCGGGTGAGTACGTGCGCTGGTTGTTGTTGAATGCGTTCTGCTGGCCGTAGCCGTCCTGACCCGGGGTCCTTCGGGCAGGCATGTTGTAAGCATCCTGCGGAGCCGGAGTTCTTCGGGAGGGCTGGTTGTACTCGTCTTGAGGAGCTGGGGTTCTTCGGGCAGGTTGATTGTATTCGCCATAGGCATTTTGGTGCACCGGAGATCGCACAGAAGCAATCTGGTCATACCCGTCGAAGGCGAGCTGGGGAGCTGGAGTACGTCTCGGACCGGGGGGGTGCCTCAAACCATATCCCTGAGATGCGTTTGAGTAACCGTCGTGGTTCCCATAATCGTTGTGCGACTGGCCGTATGCTTGATCAATAGGCGGTTGTCCATATCCGCTGGGGTTCTGAGCGGGAGAATTTCGCCCGATAGCCGCAACTCCCATAGCACTGCCAGCATAAGCTTGATCATGGCCGTATCCATTGCCGGCGTTGGAGTTGTAGCCATAGCCCTTGTCGATGGGCGAATAGTGTTCGGGAGTTGGAGCATTCTGATCCAAATACCCACTGTGGGTGTCCTGTTGGCCGTAGGGGCTTCGTCTTTGGGGCATCGCGGATGGCGCGCCGTTCATGAGACCATTCTGCTGATCCGGGAGGGGGGATTTCTTGAGGTGGTCCATCTCGACATCTTCCTCGAGCGCAATTTTCTTGGATCCTGCTCCCTCCCAGCTCGGCATCTCAGGAAGGGAGTCATCCCCTCGCTTGTTGCCCGTCTCAAACTCGGCGTACTGTGGTGGTTCGTTGTGTAAATGCTGAGTCGACGGAGCAAACTGGGTGCCTGATGCTTGGGGAACCGGGGCTTGGGGGACCGGGGCTTGGGCGCCCAGTGGCTGCATGGGAGGTTCCGAACGGTACGCATGGTTTGTGGTAGGGGCGTAAGGGTCGTCGAGGTGCTTGTGCGCTTTATGGGAGCCGGGGGGATCGCAACAACCGCAACAGTCACCACAGCACTTAAGGCACTGGCAGCAGCCACAGCAGCATGAGAGGCCACAACAGCAGCATCGAATGATGCACCAGATGATGCTGAAGATGATCAGACCAACAATGGCGATGACGGCAATGGCGGGCCACCTGAAAGAAATTAGCAACGAGGCAAAAGATGCGGTGGTCGACCATGCACATACTTGCAGTAGTTTTCCTGCATGCAGTTATCCCAACTCGAGAAGGTCGTCGCGACATCCGAGGCTTTATCCGAAGTCTCGTCAACGACACCCCTTCGCACAAGCTCTGCAGCAATACTCCTGCCGACGGTCTCTTTCAAGATATGCCAGGTACTGCCCCGGAGGCTCCGGGCCATGGCGACGTCGATAGAAGGCATCGTGTCGCCGTTTTGAGTCGAAATATCCTTCCAGCAAGCAAGGTAGTCGATGAAAAAGAAACAAGCGCTGAAAACGGTTTCGTGATTGTAGCGAATGATATAAACGGTTTCGAGGGGGTTCGTTTCAGGTGCGGGCTGGGATCTTATTATCGCACGTTCCAGCCGGCTGATACATATATGGATGTTACACAGGTAGTCTCTCGCAAGTCGATGGGAGCCGTAGATTGTCTTCTTGGTCAGATAGATGTCTTGGGTGGTGTATCCTGAGAGGGTAGCAGCAGTGATCCGTGGTGTAACGGAGACGTGGTCGTGCCGTTGGGGACGGCGGAATGAATGAAGGCGAAGAGTCGAGACGACGTGAGGCAGCGAGGAGGCGAGTGTAAGCGATGGACAGCGAAGACGAGCAAAGAAAAGAAAGAAAGCGACGCTCGTTCCAGCAGCGATTGAATAGTTTAATGAGAGGAAGTTGCCGTAGAGGCAGTGGCCTTGTGGTGACGGCGGAGCGAATCAGGCCTCCTTATGGCTCGAGTTGGTGACGGGGAAGAGAGACGGGAGAGAGTGAGAGACGTCGGAGCGTGTGGAAAGGAAACTAAAAGGCGCTGCATGCAGGACGCTTCCCCCCACTAATGGCGCTAAAGGGGGACCTGGGCTGGGGGCGCAAGGGCAAATGGGGCCGCCTGGATCGGCCTGGGGGCTAGCCGCTAAGGGTTGCTCCAGGGCCTGGTCCAGTGGGTATGCAGCTGACTAGCCCCTATCGGTAGCGCTGAAACAGTGAAACCAGAGGCTGCCCTGCATGCGCTGCGGTGCTGGGGTGGGCTGGGCGGCTTTATTGTTCCCTTGGGCTCGGGTGTCGCTCCACATGATAAGGACTCGAAGGCAAGGGATTCCTTTAAGAGTCGAGTCGAGGCTAGTCAGCAATTAGGGCGTAGTAGCTGGGCGGAGGATCGAAAATGCCATAATGATTAGGTAGTTATTTATTGTTGGAGATGCGCGTGCGCCAGAGGAAGTTGATGTTGCACTCAACTGAACGGAGTACGCGGAGGACGATGCGCGGAAAGCAATTGCCTGCTAGGGCTGGTACTTTGACTCGATGACTGACGAGTGACGTGACACTAATAAGAGCCTGTCTGGAGAGGGACTATTAAGAGCGAACACCATGGATAAAGCAGGATCATCAGAACTCTAGGGCATTTCCTCCTCTTCGACAGCTAAGCTAGACGACCAGATAGAAGTTACAACTCGGCAGCGAAACGGTTTGCCGAGAATAGTCCATGTCAGAGGAACCAGCGTTTGAGAAGTTCCGCCCACAATTGGCCCAAAAACCCAATCCCGCTTTGGTGGGCATCACGATCTGCACGTTTGATGCACATCCGACGTCTGCACGGTCCTGGGGAAATTGGGATGAGAGGTATATCTACGCAAAGGGGGCGAAAGAACTCTCAAGGGAGGAATGCGGCAAAAACTCACGAAGATCTCGCCCATCATTCGTTCCCCTACGCCTCGCTGCTCGCCGTGGGTTTGCTTCCGCTTATGACGACGTGACCAGCCCAGGGGCTAAGTACGCCCCCCAGACCGGGGACTGCGAAATGACAGGGTCGCCCAGCCCGATTCCCGGATGATCCATCCTCTTTCTCCTCCTGCAACAAGCCAGGAAATCCCGTCAGGTAAATGAGACCCGAGAAGCCACACAAATTGCGATGCGCGCTTATTCTACGACAGTGGCTGAGGATGGCCGCCCGTTTCAACAGACGCCGATGAGGACCAGTCAAACCACGGGCTTTGAAAAAGAGACTCCTTGGCCGCCAATCGCGCGAAGGCATCTCGATGGCTGTACAGTTCGCTAATCCCCGGCGTGCTTACGTTTCTCGACATCGGCGTGGCGTCGCTTGCGCCAGCCTTGTATCTTCTAGAATTCGTGGTCGTCGTACGCGAGGGAGACATTGTAGACTTGCTAGTTCGATACGCGTACATGATGTTCGATTTTACTGTACTATGGACATGAAACTGCGTTTCAGGAATTGATATACATCCAGAAGGTATCTATCCGCCATGCGTCGCATGTCTTTAGCTCGCTTGAGCACTTCGCTTCTCATCACGAGCAGTTTGGGCACAATTGCTATCATCGTCATCGTCGTCAAGTCCATGAGAGAGCCCAAAACGCACCAATCTCTAGTGGTAACCCTTCCGCGTACAATCCCGGGCCAGACCGCCTCATTAACATTATCCATCCTTGCGAACATCTCGATATCTCCCTGGCGTCGATCCTCCAGCTTTACTTGCCCGGGGGCGGTCCCTGAGGCGGCGAATACACCTCCTCGCGCTGATACGTGCCCTGCGGCGGCTGCACTCCCGACTGCTGGTTGCCATAGTAGCCGTCGTTGGCGTTGAAGGTGGTGCCCGTGTACTGCGGCTGTTGCTGCTGTCCGTAGGCCGGCGGGGGAGGGGCGGGAGGGTAGCCTCCGTACGCCTGCTGCTGCTGGAAACCACCCTGCTGGTTCGGGTTGTGGTTGTAGTCGTACATCTGCTGCCCGTTTTGGTGGTTTCCGAACTTATGTGGGCCTCCTCCGGCCATCCACCCAGTGCCGTACATGGGCTGCACGCCGCGACGACGACGGCGACGAGAGATAGCTCTGCGCATGTGCTATTAGTATGGATATCGCGACAAGCACAAGCGAAAGCGAGCATAGAGCCCGGGGAGTAGTAATGCTTACAGGCAAGAGAGGAGAACGAGGAGGAATAGACCGATGGCGAGACCAGCGACCAACCAGCGTCCCCAGCTGTTCCATCTACTTCTATAGCAGTAGCCGTTGCGATAGTATCGGCCACTGCCGCAGCGATAGTCGCGGGTGAAGAGATCCTCGACGGGCGCCATGGTTTTCTGGATTTTGGTTGTTGTTTGTTGGAGGGGAAATTGAGCTTTTCGGCGTGCTCAAGAGAACTTCAGGCACACCTTCTTGGTGAGAGGCGTGAGCCAAAGGCTGCCCAAGCTAAGGATTCGATGACGGGACTAAGTACCAGGTATTTCTGCACCCAATCCTGCGGCGGGCTGGTTTTGTCGCAAGCCTAAAAGTTAGATGACGTGGGCCGAGCGTTTGGGTCTGGGCTCAATGCAATGCGGTGCGATGACCAAAGGATCCGTGGCGAGGGGATTGATTAACCGATGGGGAAATGTGGTCCTGATAAACTTGGTTGATCGTGTTGATGAAAGGAGTTGTGTGTGCGTGTAAGAGTGACGGAGAATGGAGGAGAGAGAAGGAGAAAAAGGAAAAGAAGATGCGACGAGGACGGAGTAACGAGTACAAAAAAGCATGATTCAGCCACCATCGGGGGGGGAACGTAAGAGGCAGCCCGTGGGCTTAATACCTGTATCAAACGGGTGACTCGGGCCAAGACGTAGCCAAGACGGACCGGCAACTTGGGCCAAACAAGGTACCTCCGAGGGGAAAACGGGTGAAAAGATACCTACACATCTTTACGTGTTCCAGAGACGGGCGAGAGCATCCATCCGCCCATCCATCCATCCAGCGACCGGTGATTCATTCATTAACCTTGAGCTTGGACAAAGTAAGCTACAGTGCAGTCCGAACACCCCTCCTCCCGCCTACCATCACTTGATTCCACGTCGTGGCTGTGTTCTGGGGGAGGGAATTGAGCGAATCAGGTGCCCCAGGGCTGCCAGGGGGGGGGGGGGGGGATTTGGAATTTGTGTATTGAGCCTTGGCGAAGTCGACACCGCATCTGACCGACATCACTCGATTTCGGGGCACTGGAGAGTGGCAGTGGCTCTGGTGATGGATAGAATCCTCTGGATGGTTGACCTCCTAGGCTTTGTAGGCTCAGTAACATTTCTTTCTTCCATCTCGCTGTCTCTGAGAATCTCTCGTCGCTTCACCTCAACCCAGCCTTTACCGCATGTGTAAAAAGTTTTTGACCACGCCACCTAACACACAGCACATCTGACGACGCATCTACAATCGCGTTCATCTGTCAAAGAAGATCGTGTGCCCATCATGCTCAGCCTCAACAGCGTCGTAGCTACCTCCCCACATGGCGTTCGCCCAGCTTTCGCCTCTGCGCATCTTGTGCTCGGCGAACCAGCCACAACCTTACCCCGACAAGCGAACTCCATAGTGTCGTCAGTGAACCGCTCACTGATCGGGAATCAATGGCCCGACCCCGGAATGACGGAGCCCACGGCCACAAGGGGTGCGGGCTTCTAGAACGGCTATTCTGCCTCTCCATAATACCTCCCGTTATCACTCATCTAGCATCTGGCATCGCAGAGCTTGACATTTACCACAAACAGTATATCGCGCCGTCAATGCTCTAAACCCCTAAATGCAGTATCACCCGCCCTTCCGTCACCGTCCGTTTGCCAACTACGTAGCGAAGCGTCTGCCGTCTAACCATGGTGTGAGACTACGCGCTGAAATAAAGCTGGTGTCAGATGCTCACGCCTCAAAACAAACTCCTCACAGTCGGTACATCGTGGGAAAATTAGGATGAATTATCGCTCCATACCATAAGACATAATAGGTCATGGGGCCGAGTACGACTTGTCTCGTCACACGAGGGTGATTGGCAACCCGTCAGTCGTCGTCATCTCTCAGCCTCTTTCTCCCCGCCCAGTATTCCGTACTCCCGCCTCCGAGCCTGCCGAAGAGGGCCTGCCATCCCCCGCTGTGTGTTCAAGGCCTAACTCCGCTCCCGCCCCCTAATGTGATAAATAGAAAGGATTTCCCAAGCCGGTGACCCAAGGCACGCCGACCTGTGTCACCAGCAACCAAGTCCTTCACGCCAGAATCCGTCGATTTACACGTGCACGCGGTAGGCCGTGGATCGCCGCCGATATGCAGGCATCGTGTTTACTTTTGCTCCCCGGAACGCCGCCGTGGAGAAGTGGAAAAATATATAACGCCCCCAAACTCCCTCTGGTGTTCATTAACAGTGAAAATCGGTGGTTATTCGTGTGGTATTGTGTCCTACGTGTTATGCCGTCGTGTGGTGGTGGTAGTGGCAATCCGATGGGTGAGTTTATAGGCCGGGCTTTGGGAATGAGTATCGGTTGCGGCGGAGCTGGTCGGCGGCCTTCGAGTTGCGTTCGGCGGCTTGGTGGGCTTGCTGCTTAGCAGCGATGGCGTTAATCTTTTCGCGGGCCCTGATCAGGCTGCTGTTGTCCTGCTGCTTGAGCTTGGAACGGATATCGTAGAGGGCTATAAGAGTAGAGGCGCGGTCGGCATCATCTTCAAACTGTATCGCGGGAAGTTAGCAGCCATATCTGGCGTAAGCTAGTACAGCATAATGGACGCGGGCTCGACTTACATCAGAGTCTCCACGACGCGGAGTGCCGGGGACGGAGTTGGCAGCCGACCCGCGGGGAGAGTTGATGAGAATGCGGCGACCAAACTTGTCAAACTTGCCCTCGGATGACCAGGCGCGCTGGAGACCCGAGGGGCGACGCTGGTGGGTAGAGGCGGAGGCGGAGTTCGTGAGGTCTTCGGACCTAGGTTGGGTGATCTGAATGACGGGGCCGTTGGCCCGGACGATGGCAGCTGCAGCTTCGGGCTCCTAGATTGGTGTGAAGAGACCGGGTAAGTATGGGGACCAAGGAAGAAGAGTAGGTAGATGGGTAGGCTGTGCCGGGGAGGGCAACATACTGCGGCGCCGAGATTGCTCAGGTCGGCCAAGACTTGGGAAAGCTGCAGGCTCTCCATTTCCTTCAGAGGCAATGGGGTGCAGTGGATGATAGTGTTATGCTACGTGTGGCGATGAGAGCGATCAAGAGGTTCGTTGAATGTGCTTTGTAGCAGGTTCATCAGAGCATGAACGGGAACCGGTTGGAGAAGAAGGGATGTGGGATGTAGGAAGAGAGAAGGAACGCGGAGGAGGAGGCGTGAGAAAAAGGCTAAAAAGGTAGAAGGAAAAAATTGCAGGCAGAACGGTGGTAGGAGGCAGGAGGCAGGAGGCAAGAGGCGGCCGGGAGGTGACGGCGCAAGCGGCAGCAGCAGGGTTGGATGAGCGGGAATGGAAGTGTGTGTTCTGCGTTTGTGTGGGTGGTGGAGTGGAGTGGGAGAGGATAGAGGGAGGTGGTGAGGTGTGCGGCTTGTAAAAAGGTGGAGCAGCATATACCAAAGAGTGGATTCCAGGTTTTCCCTTCCTTCGTTTTTCCATTGCTTGGGCTGCAAAATCCCGATGCGGTCTGGGTCCATCGAAGACTCCGGGGCCGCGGAGTGGACCGCTGTGGGTGGAGTTGCGGAGAACCTTCAAGCTTCCGAATACCTATCGATACACGTGACAATCGTGTTCATACATGCGCCCACTAACAGGTAGAAACATAAGGCTAATCCCATCCTTTAACCCACACTCTAGCACCATAACCTTGCCCTAACTATGCTTTGTGTATTTTTTCTGATGGGCTGTTGGATGATCCTAGCTTTTTCTCGTAGAGGTTATTGCAATGCGATTTCTTCGATCGGCCACGGGCTGATAACAACAAGCTACAGATCACTTCCAAATCAGTAGAAAAGACCTGCAGACACACAGGTCTAACATGTTCTGGACTGCAGCTTGTGGGCAGATTGGCAGAAATGCATCCGGAGAGGTCCGGGCTTCGGGCGTCCGCTGCAACCCTCCCGCTGGTAATCGGCAGGGCACCAGAGGCCATCCTGTCAATGCTTTGGGGGGGGGATGATGATTGTTGACTGATTGTCCACTAATTCTCGTTTCTCAGCAGCTGCCTGAATCGCCCGGTCCCCTCCACGCGCCACCACCTCCGTCCACTAGACCAATTCACCGCTTGCTTTGCGGTAAGGGATGGTCGCTCTCTGAGTCTCCGGCGGAAACCCTCCGTGTATCTCTCCGTGTATACTGAAGAATATAGCGCATATCCTACGTACAGCGCGCATTGATAACAAATCCATCCTGAGGTACCCTGTCCTCCGGTGTCCGGCGGCGCGGTACCGTACATAACTTACCCCCGCTCTAGGGTCTTCGATGGACCCAGACTGCATCAGGATTTTACAACCCAACGTCAACGCGGGGTGGGTGGGGACAACACTCCTAAAAGGTCAACTCAACTGGGGTCTTTGGGCCAGTTGGAACTAACAGAGCTGTGGTTGTAGGACCAATACTGCGTCCGATGCGATAGACTAAGCAGACAGACAAGCAAATTAATTCGCACGGATAGGTACAGCGGAGCATGGAGGTTGGCAATGGAAAGCAGGCAAGGGAGGAAAGGAGCCAAGGGAGCAAGGGGCCCGTATGCATCTGAGTTTGCGGGGAAGCTGGTGTGTTGGCGTGGTCAGCCTGGCTTGCCAGGCTTGACAGGCTTGCGTGGATGCACATGCCGTGTCACAGACGTTTGAGGGCATGATCATGTGCTAGCGATATCGGACAGAGTCGGTTGGTCAATGCCGTCGTGGTCTTGGGCCGGGAGTGAATGGATGCACATCATCGCAGAGATGCCCCGGACGGGTTACCCAATGCGCAGGACGGATGACGCAGTGGAGGGTCATCCACGGCTTGGACACATAGATCCAGGTGTAGACGAATACATGTACCTAGTAGGTAGATATGCTTGACAAACGGCTTTCCCTCCAAGCCATCCTGTCATTGTTTCTCCCTCCACCCGTAGGGTCACAGCTGCAAGCATCAAGATTCAAGCTTCACCGGCAGTGCCCTTACCAGCGTGTGATTATTCCTCTCCGTGCCCTCAAAGCGAGCTCACAGCTCGAGCCCATAATAATTCCAGCTCATCACCAAGTTCTGCCTTTGACGATGCATGTGTTATCAGCACCGATAACAGTCGCCGGGAGCAGCCGGCCGACGACACCTACCGGCCAATCTTCCCCCCGGAACCCGACTGAGGCAAAGACTTCAAGCTAAACACTTACTAAATGCTGCCTAATACAGAAGGCAGTCACCCCTAGTAGAATTCCAATAGACCTACCTTCTAGATTATATCGCAGTCTTTAACTGCGTAGGGGCTGTAGAGAGAGATACACATAATACACACAATCTTCATCCTTTTGTGAGGACTATAATGTGTCTTTAGGTAGATTTGAGGCATAATGTGATTGAATTATGCTATGTTGAAGTTACTGTGTTAATGTGAGCGCGTCATGGATCGTGATGCTAAGAGCGGGGAAACCGGGAAATTGTCGGAACTTTGTAAGGAGCTGGCCGTGGGCCCGTCGCGGGCTCGCCGCTGTGTGCTGCGAGGTCCCGACTCCTTGTAACCTGTTGTGTAGCGCGATTCAGCAACGCAGCTTACTCAAATTGGTTGATCTTTTTGGCCGTACGACTGGATTGATCTATTGTGGATCAGGCACGCTACCCCGATTTCTCACAAACTTTTGCACGGGATTGTAGGATGCTGGATCCGCCGAATCGATCCCTGCCGAGTCCACACTTCCCTTTCGCCATGCCAAAATTGGCTCATCCTACATAGTCGGTCATCCTCTCAATCACCGTTTCTCAGTTGAAGTCGCAACCGAAGTCGATGGGGTCGTCCATGGTGCTGCCGGCTTTGGCCTTGGTCTTGCTGTTCACGGCTGCCGCGGTTTGCTGCTGCTTCGCTTTCTTGGCGGTCGTTCCCAACGGGCTCTCAGTCGCAGCGCGCTTGGGTACTCCAGGAAACTTGAGCGCGAGAGCGCCGGCTGGTGGTGGCTGCTTCGTGCGGGCTGCCTTCGTCGGGGTCTCTGCCGAGGTACCCTTCTCGTTGGTGCCGCCTACCCCTCCGTCCCGGATCATTGTCTGGACCTTGGGGATTAAGTCCTTGCTGACTTTGGCGAAGACCTTATGGGTTATGGCGTCGGATGAGCCCGCCTGCTTCAGCTTCGTGAGTCTGGCGTCCGTTTTGGCGTCCGTTTTGGCGTCCGTGTTGGCTTTGTCGGCCTTCAGGTCGTTGATTGCCTTTTAATATTGGAAAAGGCTTGCCCCGCTCCGGTTTGAAATGCGTGGACTCTGGCGTTCAGCCGGTTGACTTCGTTTGGGTCACCGCGGCGCTCCTCCTCCACGGCCTTCAACCTTCCCCCGAGTTCCCTCACGATCTTCGCAACTTCATCCATTGCCTTTTGCGCGGCGACGGCGGCGGTGACTACGGCTGCCCCGGCGTTTCCCGAGGAGGATCCTGCCGAGTTTGCTGTGCCTCCCGATCTGCCGTGCCTCCCGATCTGCCGGCGATATCGAGGAGGTGTCCTTTTCCGATGGTGCCGAGGAATCCGCGAGCTGAGTCGCTGATTCTACCGAAGGAGTCGACAAACCGGAGCGCCAAGGTCTGGTGGTGCGGCGGGACGAGAGCCAGGTAGTGCGTGCGATGGTTGCGTCGTTCGGCGAAGTTGCCCACGTAGTATGCCATTGCAGCATCCTTCAGGTTGGACTCGACTTGTCGGACGAATCTAGCCTCCGACTTCGTCATGTTGCCTCGCGGCGCCCCGTTCGGGAAGAAATAATCGTAGACGACTGCTGCTGTGGCGTCGTACAGTTTGATGAGGTCGGGGTCCGTTTCGATCGCGTCATTATCCTCGTCGAAAGTGAATCCTTCCAAGCCAAATTCGTACTGGAGAGCGGTCACTGCGTCGTCGACGGACCACTCCTTCTTGCCACTCTGTCCCGACCATTTCGAAAATCGCATTACTGCGCAGGAGCCCTCGTTAACCCTGTTGGATATGGCCGATCCATCGTTAGAGTCAATGTCGCTGGTGTCGTTACTGTCATACAGGCTTCGCATCTTCGCCTCAGCCTTGCGGTGGGCAGCTCCGCCTGCTGTAGGAAGGTGTTGAATTGACCGTGCCGCCAAAAGTAAGGCACCTTACACTTAGCAAGGTCTTGTCGCGCAATATCTCCACCAACAGAAGGGGACTGTCAATGTTGGACTCTCGTGTGTGGTGTGTGCCAGCTCTAGCAATTGGGTCGTCGTTCTCAACGGCCTCCGCGTAAGGTTCATCCTCGAGATTGTCAAAGTCTACGCCGTCTTCGTCGGCTGAGCCAGTTTCATTCTCGAGCTGACGGATATCCTCAGCCATGCCGTTCTCCAGTCGGTGGACTTCTGCCATCTCGTCGTCTCGTTCGGCCGTGGCGCTGTCGCTCATTGAGTCCACGGGTGATGCATGCAAGGGGCCTTACTTGGGGAAACCGTGCTCCATTCTTAGGGGGACCGTGGCTAACTTAATCTGGTCAGCATAATAAACCTAGAACAAGGATGACCATAAGTACATATCTCTACATACCAATTTGTATGTGAAGTCATGTACCGGCAGATCATGCAGCATCAAGGAAGCAACGTACCACAATCAGGCACTTCTCACAGAGGGAGGCGATTTTGAGTGAAGGTTTGAGCGAGATACTCAATTGAAATGGTATTGTGAGGAATTCGAAGGAGCTGTGAGGTGAGGGCTGCAGCTGCCGTGATATATGCAGCGGAAACGAAAAGTGGGGCTATGTGGAATTTAGTGCTCGCACTAGGGCTGCATAGGGTTAGCGAATGACCGTCAAAAGTGACTTGTATTTGCTAGTAAGTTTGGTGGGGTTGAATGTACGGTCACCCAGCAGTGCCCACTAAAACACACACTGTATATTTCACTGTGAACTGCTGACTTATCTCTCTTATCGTCTTTATCGTACTCAGTATCGAGAGACCACGTAATTGTCTGCACCTATCTAATGGTAATCTAGGAATGCTCGGGCGGCTCCGTCTTTGAGAATGCTGGGGGTGGTTTCGTCGTAGTTGGGGAGCCCCGTTCCTGATTCCGCGTTGCTCTTGAGGTCTTCGAGTGCCTGGTACAGGAACCTGACTCCCTTGCGGCCCTTGCGTCTGGCCAGAATGGGTTCAATGTCGGGGAGCGCCTCTTCGATTTCGGTCTTCCAGTTGTCGCGCCATTCGTTTGCCTCGGCGATTTGGCGGGCCCAGGTCTTTCTGCGTTTGCCTTTCGGTCATGTCCCAAGCCACTTGTCATAGTCACCGCCGAGGGTGGATTGAACTGTATGCTAATCCCATCCCTAATACTATCCCTAATACTATCCCTAACACTGTCCCTGATTTTAACTAACCTTATCTAACCTTAACTACGTCCTAACCTCTATCCCTAAGTACTGTTTCTAAGTGTCGGTGCCTCTAATAGTATTCATCGGACGTAGATGTTCGGCCAAACTAAGCCCCGGCTTCTTAAACGGCACGCACGGCTCAGAGGGACTCATCCTCCCGACTTCCTCCGTCTTATATTCTCACTAACTTCTTTCCACATTCTGGATGGCGTGAGATCCTGGCATCGGCTTTGGTGCTATCTTGACCCACCCCCGCGTTCATCGTCGGGTCCGAGTTCCACTCTGCTCCACACCGGCCCGGTATCCGGCTGCCCTTCGCTAGTTGTTGGTGGAGATAATGCGCGACAATGACCTTGCTAAGTGTAAGGTGCCTTACTTTTGGCGGCACGGTCCATTTAACACCAGTCCACCGGTCCACCGGTCCACCGGTCCACCGGCATATGTACACACAAATCTAGATTCCGACTTCGTCTTTGTGCCCCGTGTTCCGGGCCACATAAAGCCGAACAATGTCAATTTTGTCTTGTGAATGGATTCTTTGTTCAGTTTTGGCATGTCTTTCTTTGTCTACATGAACTCATGCTAATGAGTACGTACCCATCTAATAACAAGCGAATTTGTAATTCGACTCAAGGTCCAGATATGCTTACTCGTCCAGCCGACTCGTGTAGAATCCTGGATTTACTGCGGTTTACATACATTTTCTATTATATGATGGTAGTATGCCATTGAGGAAATGATTCCTCAATTTAGCCCAATGTGTCGGGGTCAGCAGACATCGCAGTCTAAATAAGGTGTGGGCGTTACAGTGATTTCGTTGGCCCGGGCCTCTTCTAACAATTGGTCCATTTGAGCCGAAGATAAAAGGGAGGTCGCGACCGACAAGGTCCGTCAAGAATTCAAGGAAGGATATTGACTTAGGCAGTAAATTTGAGAGCCATTGATGCCCGCTTTTGAGTTAATTTTTGAGTAACTGTATTGATCAGGTGGCTCCTCTTTCCAGGGGTCTTTCCAGTTTTTGAATTGCTTACGATTTGGCCATCTTTTGCCTTATTCCTAGGAATACTACAAGATAGATTATATCCCTCTCCCTCAACTGCAGCGTCTTAGTAGTTTGTGCGTTTTTCCCTGGGCTAGCTTGGCACGGAGCCCTCGCTAACAGATCAGTGCTTCTCTATCATAGATGATATACACAGACTTTGGTTGCGCTGCATAGAGATTCGTAGGACTTATTGTTTTCTTTGTTCAAGCCGTCTCGAGTATACTTGCTACCTGCTCTTCGCACGTACGTACTAAAATTTGTCACACTGTCCATACTCAGTACTTGAAGTTATCATTTGTGATTAAATGTAACTCTTTTGTAAATTATCATATAATAGAACAGTATGCACTGTACGTAGAGCAAAGCGCTAAGCTAATAATTATGACTCAATTTCTTTATTCTCAAGTTGTACAGAGTTGGTTTCAGATCCTGTGAACACCCGAAAACACTTCGGGACATCTTTTACTGCCTAGCATAGCTACGAATATAAATACTGGCCTTTTCCTACTGTCTGCACTCTCCTTTTCCTTTACTAACAATAACGATCTCCGACAGAAAGTAGGCTTACCGCTCAACAACCAAAACAACCACCTAGAACAATTCTCACAACACCGCATTTAAAACATTCAGAATGCCTACCGCTCGCCAAGAGCCAATCAGACCCCACGGGCAAACACGAAGGATGAGATACAGAGTGTCTGCCACAAACCAAAACATCCGGACCACTGTAATCGATACAATCACCGAGAACTCGGAATTTCAGTGCTCTTTCAACATGATTACTCCGTTCTATGATTTTGATCAGCTTAACGATACGTCTCGCCCGGGCTATCAAGCCGGATTACAGGCTGATGGAAAGCCTCGGCAGCTAACGCGCACGTCAACCCTCAAGTTATCGCGACGGAAGGCCATGAGAGTGGTGATGGAGTGCATCTGTTTCAAGGTGGGCCACCTCGGGCTTAGATCGCTACTTAAGCTTGACAGCAAACTGCACCCTTGGGCCCAACTTCAAAAGGAGAAGTTGAGAAAGACCACTGCAAAGGAACAAGCTTAGTAAGGAGCCTGAATACAGGCCTTTGATTGAGATATTTGTATGAAAATCAGGAGAACATTGTTTAATGAGACTGGAAGAAGAATAATAGCTTTGTTTAATTACATAGGAACTATTTTCGTATTTGGTCTTTATTAACTCTTGAGGTGTGTTTCTCTTTAGCACTTTGTGGCGTAAAGAAATGTTACATTTATCCAGAATCGCGTTGACCAACGTTATAGAGCTAGGCGTAAGGCTTCGGTGCATTAACTTGAGTGCCAGCCGCCCACATCATTGGAGAATTGTTTGCATTGGTAGATATGTTTTGATGCTGGAGCGGGACCTTGAAGCTTCCATTCCATTGCAGCCGCGACCACTGTAACAATCGTGGTCTGAGGCCCAGGCTGTGACGATCACAAAAAGGACAACTCGGGCACGATGATAGCGTCAGTAGCCACTGCAACAACCGTGGTCTCAGCGTTGTTGAGGTCCAGGCTATAGCGATCACAGCTGCGACCGCGACTTGTTTGCCTGAGCTGCAACCACGAGCATCGACGGACTCGACAACCTCTCTCAGGGATGGCTTTCTCATTGATGTAAGGCATAAGACTGAGTCCTCAGCTTGCCTTTCTAATGGCGAAGCTTCTACGTCTCAAAATGCGACAACTACCCGACTCTAACGACCTTATCCATCTCGGGAGGATCACTCAGTCTCCAATCGCAAAAGCCCAGCCACCCGAGGCGGTGAGCCTGAGCACCACCAGCAACTACCTGACTCTAATGACCTTATCAATCTTGGGAGGATTACTTAGTCGCTAATCATAAAAGCCCAGCCACGAACCTTAAAGGCGGTAAGCCTTCTTGACTCGCGAGCACCGCCAGCATAATCATATGGAATGTTTACCCCTACGAATCTACTCTCTCTTGATGGAAACCAGATGCATTCTCAATCCATTCTTTCGGAGGTGTCACCGCTAAGTCTGCCTTGGATGAAGCACAAGCCCTCAGGGAAGAGATCGCCAACTTTCCCTTGAATGAGATACTGTTAGTGGAGATATTGCGCGACAAGACCATGCTAAGTGTAAGATGCCTTGCTTTTGGCGGCGCGGTAAATTCAACAGATACAGGCCCTCAAGGGAGAGGTCGCCCTGCTTAAGGCCCAAGTTGACCGGCAGCGTCAAAGTTTCGGAAAAGCCTTTGGAATACGAAGGCTGCTTTCAAGCTCGAGGACAACACAATAAACTTGGACCACAGAGTCACGAAGATTGAACAATCTGACTCGGCTGAAGTCACAAGCACAAGAATCTTTGCTAAATTCAAGGGGCGACTTTTGCCAAAGGTGCGAGGAATGGTCCGGGATCAAGTGTCTAGCATGACATCCCAGATTCAGAGGGACGAAAGGTAGAGACGGCAAGGACAACGCCGGGCCCATCAGGAAACGCCCTAGCACAGAGATTCCCAGGAATACCAAAGCGTCCAGCAAACAAGACAAAACCTTCAGGTGCAAACAAAATTACGCCCAGCGGAAAGGGCGAGTCATCCGACAAGTCAACAAATCGCGATCTGTCTTACTGGGTGAACAACGAATTTTGAGGCTGATATGGACGCATGGGGGACTGGTTTAACAACAGACTAACAAAAGCTAAGATATGAAGATAGACTTACCGTTTTTTACATTAGCAACTTCAGCTGGAAGGTGGACAGGCCCAACCTAACAAGCTCATATAGTTTGACAAAAGACTCGTTTGAGCGGGCGGACGAGCAACTACTACAAAAGTGCAAATTGCATCCTTAGTATCGTACTAATTAATACTCCTTCCAGCTCTTAGAGAGCTAGATTGAGCTATGTAAGTGCTAGATCTAGCACGTAACTATCCTTGGATTCCTGCATAAAATAAATGTCCCCAGCTTAGAAAAAGAAGATGCTGCTCTAGTATCCTCTCACTCCTTCTAGATCCTTATTCAGCAGTTATATAGCTTAATCCTCCCTCTAATCTATACGACTCATCATAGCCTCTAAAAGGGTTTTTACTAAATAGACCAGAAAGCCCAAGCCTCTAACTTGCTCGACATGCCCACCGGCGTCCGTTCCTTCCACTATAAAACCAGAAACAGCTCATTGCGCGTTGTATCCACTATTCTTCCACACTGCGTACCTCATCTAGATCTATTACCGCCCAAGGTTAGAGACTTTCTTCAACTTAGTCTATGTTAAAGTCCACCTTAAGGCGGATAGGCTTTGCCTTTATCCCTATCGTCCTAGATCCTTTCTCAATTAGAGGTAGCATTATGGTTATTATCTTCTGCTTCTTAGTGTAAGAAGTTAGGGTAGCGTGCCTGATCCACAGTAGATCACGGCCAAAAAGATCAACCAATTCAAGAAGCTGCGTTACTGAATCGCGCTACACAATAGGTTATAAGGAGTTAGGACCGAGCGGCACATGCAGCAGCAAGCCCGTAACAGACCCACGGCTAGCTCCTTACACTTAGTGGCCTAGGCTTTAGGCCTAGGAGATGTCGTTCGTTTGACATTCCCCTGGCGGTCCTGTAGCATCAGTTGGATAGTGTTTAGCTTCGGGAGCATTATCTTCATCGGGTAACGGTCTGTTCCGCCGTTGTGTTCTGTAAGGGGTTAAAGGCTGGAGCCGCTGGCTCGCCGAGGGCTCGCTGCGCTGAAGCTGCGAGGCCCCAGTCCCTTATAGCCTATTGTGTAGCGCGATTCAGTAAGGCAGCTTCTTGAATTGGTTGATCTTTTTACCGACTTCTTACACAATACTAAAGGAACGGATCTATAAGAGATACCTGGACCTCGCAGACCTTCCGAAAAATGCGGCCGCAAAAGACAGTCTAATTGAGTGCGCAAAGGAGCTTTGGGATAAGATTGAAGTTAAAGTGTTAAGAAAGCTGCTGGATTCAATGCCAAGGCGAATGCAAGCAGTTATTAACGCAGATAGCTAGTACACTAAATATTGATATATACTATCATAATCTCTAGTCTTTAGGCTTCAAATTCATCTAGGTTATAATTTAATATGATATTATTTGGATGCACAATAGCAGGTTGAAGACTGGGTTGTGATCAGGGAGATTAGGGTGGATCCGGAGACTGTTGGAACCTTTGCACGCCCACTGTAGGTAGAAAGTTGCGAGAGAAAAACCCATTTCCCTATACATTGATGAATCCATTAGGAGGACGACTGAGTTTAACAGTGCTCATGATGGAAATAACATGAAAGGAGTAGAGTGATATACTGGGATAGTATCTGTTTCTCTTAAGTTAGCAGCGCTTGTTCTGTGAAATTGCATCCTTGGTGTCGTAGAAGATTGTAAGTACTTGTATTTGAGTCCTTGCAGTTCCAACAATAAGGAAAAGACGTCGTCCCCAGACCGTAACCTTTGCTCTCGACCCAGCACCCAAACTAAGATGTAGCAATTTAATCTCAACCGTAAACCAGTCCATCCCCATCCCTTTATTCCATACTCGCTTTTACTCGATAGACCCTTAAGCCTTCTCAATTCGGCAGACCAAGTCCGAGCCATCGACAGAATCACCCTCGCGGACCTGGACGCTGGCGACCTTTCCGCTGTGGGGAGCAGAGATGATCATTTCCTGCGTAGACGGTCAGTGATAAGCGATGAGGTGGATGCAGAAAGTAAACTCACCATCTTCATGGCCGACAGAACGGCAAGGGGATCACCCTTCTTGACTTCGGAGCCCTCGTGAACTCGGAGCTCAACAAGAACACCAGACATGGGCGCGCCAACCTGGCTGCTATCGTTGGCATCGGCCTTGGGTCGGCTGATGTTCTCGACAGCGGCCTTCTTGTCGACGACGGTGACCTGGCGAACTTCTCCGTTCATCTCAAAGAACACCTCACGCTGGCCAGTGTTCTCGGACAGAGGACCAACAGCGAGGAGCTTCAGAATAAGAACCTTGCCCTTCTCGAGTTCCACATTGAACTCTTCACCAATCTCAGGTCGCGTAAGGAAGTATCGGGTAGGAAGAACCGAGAGGTCGCCGTACTGAAGAACGAACTTTTTGTAGTCCTCGAAGACCTTGGGGTACATGACGTACGAGGCAATGTCGCACTCGGTGACAGGGGCGCCGAACTTTTTGCCAATCTCACGCTTGACCTTGACAAAGTCGACGGGGTCAAGGAACAGACCGGGTCGCTTGTCGAGCTTGCGTCGGCCACGTAGAGCATCCGACCGCAGAGGCTCGGGGAACCCGCCGAAAGGCTGACCCATCATACCCTCCAGGAACTCAAGGACGGAGCCAGGGAAATCCAGCTCGGAAGCACGGGCCTTGACATCCTCGGGGGACAGACCGTTGGAAACCATGAACTGAGCAAGATCACCAACAACCTTGGAGGTAGGAGTAACCTTGACAATGTCGCCAAGGAGGTCGTTTGCGTGCTCATACGCCTTCTTGGTCTCAAGCCATTGGGATCCGAGGCCCAACTGAGATGCCTGAAACATCATGTTCGTGAGCTGTCCACCAGGGATTTCGTGCTCGTACACTTCGGGATCGGGACCAGCAAGGTGAGCCTCGAAGGGAGAGTAGAGCAGACGGAGCTGAGACCAGTAGATGTCGAGGGCTCGGACCTGTCGGGCATCCAGACCGGGGTCGCAGTCGCTACCCTCAAGGGAGGCGATGATGGCGTTGATGCTTGGTTGCGAGGTCATGCCAGACAAGCTGTCGGTGGCGGCATCGACGGCGTCAGCACCAGCCTTGGCACAAGAGACCATGGAGGCGACGCCGGTACCGGCAGAGTCGTGGGTGTGGACGTGGATGGGAAGGTCGGGGTACTTCTCACGAATGGAGCCGATGAGAAGGGTGGCGGCGTGGGGCTTGAGGACACCAGCCATATCCTTGATGCCGAGGACGTGAATGTCGAGGGCGACGAGCTTGTCGACAAGGTCAAGATAGTACTGGAGGTTGTACTTCTTCTTGGGGTTCTGTTAAGGAGTTAGCGGCTTTCCGTGAAATTCATGAGAGACGCGGGAACATACCAGCACTACAAGAATGGTTAGCAAGAACTGGAAATGGGGGGACGAGAAACTCACTGTCGCCCGAGAAGCATACGGTTCCTTCAACAACTCCACCGGCCTTGTGAACAGCCTTGATACCAACCTCGAGCTGGTTAATGTCGTTCAAAGCATCAAAAACTCGGAAAATATCGACACCGTTCTTCTTGGCCTGGTCGACAAAGTGGTCGATGGCATTGTCAGGCAACGAAGCGTAGGCAACGCCGTTGGCACCACGGAGCAGCATCTGGAAGGGGATGTTGGGAATGAGCTTGCGCATCTTGCGGAGCCTGTCCCAAGGGTCCTCGTAGAGGAAACGCATGGCGACATCGAAGGTAGCACCACCCCAGCACTCCAAAGAATACAAGTTGGACAGAGCGTGACTGGTCTCCTTGGCAATGTTGAGGAGATCGACAGTTCGGACACGAGTTGCCAGGAGAGACTGGTGGGCATCACGCCAAGTGGTATCCATAAGAAGGGTGCCCTTGTAATCACGCACCGCCTTGGCAAAGGCCTTGGGGCCTTGCTCGAGGATAATGTTGCGCCATCCCTTTTGGCAGGGCTGGCTGACATCAACTTTAGTGCCGTCGGAGGCGATGATCTCAGGTGCGATGATCTCAGTCTTAAGCTTGGGCTCGCCGATCTGGCCCTTGATGCTGCTACCGTTGACGGCAACGTCACCGAGGTAAGCCAGAAGCTTCTGGGCACGGTTCTGGCTGCCGATGAGGTCGAAGAGTTGAGGGGTATCGTCGATGAAGGTGGTCCAGCAATTGCCGTCGATAAAGGTGGGGTGAGTCAGGAGAGAAGCCAGGAACGGAATGTTGGTCTTGACGCCGCGAACACGGAACTCGATCAAGGCCCGGAGGACCTTTCGGCGGGCGATTTCGTACGTACTTCCGTGACAAGTGGCCTGGAAAGTGAAAGGTTAGCTTTTCGTTCTCATCTACAAGAGTTTGCGCCGGGGGGGGGGTTTGAACAGACCTTGACTAGCATTGAGTCATAGTGAGCTTATCAAAAGGGTTAGTAAATGAAGCTCAGAAATATAGTAATGCTAAGGAAACACAGTGGGTGATGGTTAATAGAAGGGGTTGAAGTTAGTGGATAGTGTGTTGTGGGGAGGAGTAGCAGCAGCCTTATTATGCTTCTGGGTTCTTGCTCCCATCCTTAACCTAAAACCCAAGACTAAACTAAGTCCTTAAGAATTAACCTAAGTCCTTAAGGACTAACTAGAGTCGTAAATCTAACTCTAGCCAGGCCTAAGCAATCCTATAATTTATATAATAGTTTTGTGATATAGCACTCAGGGAAGCGATAGCTCAGCCGAGAGCTAGTCAGGAACGCGGAATTGCAATGAAATGCATGAAAGAAATGAAATGAACGGGACAAAATATGAAAAGGTACACTTACGAGTAATGACAGCACCAGCAAAGCCGTTTCCACCATCGAGACGGACACCGTTTCCACCAGAGGAGCGGTAGACTTCGATCTTGCCAGTGTCAGGCTGGAAGCCCTTGGCGGGATCCTCGGTGGTGATTCGGCACTGAATGGCGAAACCGCGGGTAGAGATGCGGTCCTGGGTCAAGCCAAGCTGCTGGAGGGTAGCACCGGCAGCGATCTGAATCTGAGCGGCAACAATATCGATGCCAGTGATCTCCTCGGTGATGGTGTGCTCGACCTGGATACGAGGGTTGATCTCAATGAAGTAGTAGCGGTTCTGCTGGTCAACCAAGAACTCCGCAGTGCCTGCATTGCGATAGTTGACGGACTTGGCCAGTCGAACGGCGTCGGCCAGGAGGTTGTCCCTGACATCGGCAGGGAGATCCTTGGCGGGAGCAATCTCAACGACCTTCTGGTGTCGTCGCTGGACGGAGCAGTCACGCTCGTATAGGTGGACAATGTTGCCGTGGTTGTCACCGAGGAGCTGGACCTCAATGTGCTTTGGCTTGTCGAGGAAGCGCTCGACGAAAACGGTGCCGTTACCAAAGGCAGTCTTGGCCTCGGACGTGGCACGCTCGAAGGACTCCTCCAGGCTGGACTGCTCGCGGACGACACGCATACCTCGGCCGCCGCCACCGTAGGCAGCCTTGATAATGATGGGGAAGCCATACTTGTCTGTGAACTCCTTGACCTCCTCGAACCTCTCGACAGCACCCTCGGTACCAGGGACGACGGGGACGTTGGCAGCAATAGCGAGCTTTCGGGCGGAGACTTTGTCGCCAAGGGAGTCGATGACATGGGGGGAGGGACCGATGAACTAGAGTGGTGGGGGTCAGTGCGTGGTACAGCAGCAACTCGTGGGGCATAGAAAGCTTACGATAAGGCCGGCCTTCTCGACGTTGCGAGCGAACTCGGCGTTCTCGGACAAGAAACCGTAACCTAACACCAGAATCAGTACACCATGTTGTGATACTGAAATGTGTCAGAACGAACCGGGATGGATCATCTGCACATTGTGCTCGACGGCAATCTTGATGATCTCGTCACCAGCCAGGTAGGCGCCGACAGGAGTGTACTGTCCACGCTTGCCAATGACGTAGGCCTCATCGGCCTCTGTTGAAAAAAGAAAAAAAAACCCCAAGGTCAGCAAAACAAATCACCAGCACTGTGGAGGTGGGTGAGTAGCGTACTCTGCCGGTGCATGCTCAGACGGTCCTCATAACTGAAGACTGCAACGGTGTGCAGCGACAGCTCGTGAGCCTAGACAATCGCAAGGGTCAGTCCAGGTTCTCGTGGTAGCGTAGCGGTCGCGATCGGGGCCAAAGACTCACAGTTCTGAAGATCTATCAATTTGAAATGCGGGTCAGCTTGCCGGGTTCTAAACACTAGGCGATCGGTCGGATGGAATGGACAGGCTTGTCATACACGAATGGCTGTTCACATGTTAGCGAATTGCGGGTCTGTCTCGAGGGAGGGTCGCTGAGGACTTACGGATTTCACCACGGTTGGCGACTGTAGAGAACGAGGAGAATCAGTCAGCGCATGTCATTTCTGGAGGGGGGGGGGGGGCGCCCGAGGCCAATTGAGGCCCCATCGACGGTCCGGAAGCCCGAGATCACTCACCAAGAATCTTCTTGACGTGCATGATGCTGGAGTTGGCACGGATGTGGTGGACCGTGGTAGACTCCTTGGGCTCGACGTGAACCTCCTCCTCCTCCTCAATATCCTCGAAGACATCGTTGAAGGTCAGGGGCTGCTGGGGAGCATCGGCAGTGGCCATTTTGGGCGGTTTGTTGCGAGGGACTGGTGGTGATGGCGATGGAGGCAGCAGGGCGCAAGTTGCGAGGGAAGAATCTCTGGCGGGGAGCTTTGTTCGGCGATGGCGGGGTCTTGGGAAGTGGTGGGGTAAGGAGCACGCTTGTCGGTATGAAGATACCACGACAGCTCTTCCGGCTCACGAATTGGCCACGATATCACCCAGTAGCACAGGAAACGGGCGGCTGAACGTAGTAAATACTAGGTGGCAAAGGGGAGAGAGGTTAGGACTTGGAGGAGAGAGAAGGGGAGGAGGGAGGAAGGCCGGCGGGTGAGGGGATTTTGTTGGACGGCCCTCGAGCTCAGACTCGGTGACACACCCGTCCGGCGGCCGGGGGAAGGAGCTACCCACGCACGTACATACACGTACCTTCCCACGGCAAGTGCCCCCAGCACGAAATACTAGTAGTAGTAGTACTTGGTGGTCGTGGCCCTGCCTCAGCCCAGCCTGGGCGTGCGAGGTACTGCCGACGCCTGTACCTTTCATCATGGGCCACCGGGCATGGCATGGGCAGAGCATGGCACGGCGGCATAGTCCCAGTGGGAAGGAAGCCGCTAGTCGGGCGGTTAACCGTGCCTTTTGCGGAGCTGCCTGGGGGCGGACGTAGAAACATGCCTCACAAGCGTGCCGCTTTCTTTTGTAGCCCGCCGTGCCATACTACTAGACTGCGAGCTGGGGTGGGACTCGGCTCTTGGCTCTGCTTCGTACAGTCATAGTACTTACCTGGAGTTATTCGTACAATCTAATACCAGAGGTACCTGGGTACTTTACTACAAATCGCGGCGCTACACTGCAGGGTCCTTCGTCCACGGAGCTGTCCCTGTGACTCCCAGGAGGGGTGTTCGTCCTGGATTCCACGGATCTATGGAAATCGAACTGTCTGGGAGGCTGGACCGGCCCGGTCTTGTCTGCTGCAGCATCGGACTTGTGCAGGCGAGCGAAGCAGCATCTGCTTTTTCCGGGGCGCCCAGCGGCGTGGTGGTGGGTGGTGCAACCGCAGCGCATGGCTGTTGTTGTTGCAGCACCGCAGCTCCATGGGACGGGTACTCAGCTGAGGGACGAAGTCGACTGCCGCGCCTCGCGGGAGCAGACAAGCGTGCATGGAAAGGACATGGGGGGCGTGTGAGGGGAGCTCATTTTTTTTTAAAGAGAT
Organism: Neonectria magnoliae; assembly: GCA_037954305.1. Lineage (NCBI taxonomy): Eukaryota > Fungi > Ascomycota > Sordariomycetes > Hypocreales > Nectriaceae > Neonectria > Neonectria magnoliae. The sequence goes on along the minus strand of JAZAVK010000014.1, from coordinate 302,087 downwards.
GTGTGAGCAACAGAGACCACAACGAGGTGTGTGTGGTCACGGTCACCAGGTCCGGCCGGGGCGGGATGAGATGGGATAGGACCAGGACGGAGACACGGAGGATAAGACGAGATGCGGTATCGATCCATGGGCTGAATTCTGAATTGGCCCGAATGGCTGAACGGGCTGGACAGAATTTCGGCCTTGTTTGCGACGAAAAGCGCCCTTGACGCAACTCATCAGACACCACGCACAATCGCGTTTGCTCACAGTGAACCATTGGCCAATCAACGATCCTCGATAGTCGGCGGGCTTCCCCCCTCCATAGGTGGGCTTGTCTGACTGGAACCGTCGACAACTCCTTTCGACCTCACTCCACGGACACTATGTATGAGTCTATGTCCCCCATGTTTTCTCGCCCAACTTTCCCCATCCCAAGCTTGCCCTCGCAAAACAACCTCCGAAACGCCTCCGACGGATGTCCGCCCATAGGATAGATGGTGTGCTCAAATGACGTGAAGAAAATTCTTCCTCCTCAACAATCCTTGGTCCGTATTTTCGTCCACGTAGGCCAACATCACCCTACCGCAGCACGCTTTACCTCTAGAGGTTGTCCGCACCACACTTTACCTCTAGAGGTTGTCCGCACCACACCTTACCTCTAGAGGTTTGTACGTCCCACACGCCTGACGCCGGCGTTGCGGCCACAGCCTGTGGTTTCGCCATGGCTTGCCATGCCCTTGCCATGGACAAAGGGAAGGCCAGTCGAGGATCCACGTTTGCGTCGACTTGACTTGGTGCCTTTCCCTAATGCCGAGGATGTGGTCGCTCGTCCCTGGCAGCTGGCTGGACCCTAGGAGACGGCGCTGGTCCCTGGATCCCTGTCCCACAACTCTCCCACACACAGAGCCTCAGCGCAACGCAACCTGCCGACGCGCGCATCTTGCAGTATCTCGGGACTGGTTTTTTGGGCCATGGGGGCCTTGCTTGGACCGTGAGCGCCCTGCTTGGATCATCGGCCAGCTCCTGACACCGTCAAGCCCCGGGACATGGCCGGAGACGGGGGCCATTTTGCTACTGGCGAGCTCTGTACCGCCGGACATAGCCCAATCTCCAGCGTCACAGCGGCTGTTCACAGCTCGCTCAAGCTCCGAGCTCCAGGCCCGAGCCCCCAGCTCGGTGGGCGAGTGCGGGGTGCAGTATCGGTCGCCGTCTCCGTGGCCGTCGCACTGTAGTGGCCGTCCGGGTGGTGGTCTCCTCCCGTCACGCTCCGTTGGATGTTGGATATTGGATCGCCTCAGTGCTTTTTCTTCCCCACGGACACCCATACGCGCGGCCCGCCGCTCGCCGGCCGACCCTTCAACACCACCATGGCAGACACGATAAAACAACATTCGAGACACGCCCGGGGGGGAGGCATAGGATGGGGGATGTGCACCGCGCAGCACAGTCTACCTGAGAGCCGACCCGCCCACCATGATCCATGAACGGATCACAGACGAAGGCCTGCTGTAGCCGACGCCTTGGATGCTGGGCGGGAAAAGCCATCGGGCTCGGTGACTTCCCGTCGTTGACAAACGAAATGGCCCGAGGCTGTGTTTGTAGGTAGCTTCCTCGAGTCTCGCCTGGATGATCTCCATCGCACACCCACCTTTTGCCCCTCATTCCCGCTCACATGAAGTCTGAAGATGTTGTTTATTCCCACAAGGACCCCACCCCCACGGAGGTCGAAGACCGGCGACGCACGCAGAGTCTTTGCTCCATGCGTCATCACGGAGCTCCATCCCCCGTATCCTTCTCATCCTCTCAGGCTCGCTTGCCCTCCACTCGTCTCTCGCCAGCTCGCGCATACACACACACCCGTGTCCCGTGTACCGTGTGCTGTGTCGGAGTCCCTCCCGCCCTCCTCCCGTAACCCAATTGCCCCAACCCCAACCCACCCCCCTCTTCCCCTTGTTGACAGAACGAGGAGCGCATGGCTCACCTGGCCCGAATATGTCTTTTCTTTCTGCTGGTAGGCCACAGAAAGCCAGGAGGTCAGGCCGGCCGCCTCGCAAACTAGCCCCAATGACTAAGGCGGCTATTCCATTGGTGCGCATTTCGCTCCCCCTCCGCCAGGGACATTGTCGCAGATGTGACCGAACGGACTCTCTCCCACGTCCCAGGCATTCAGTCTCTCTTTGTGTTTCTTTCCCATAAGGAAGTTCACGCCGGCCTCCCCTCCGACGACCACCGGACTACCCCAGCTCCGACCTCGGCTCGGTGTGCGGTGTGCCCCAACTTTTGGAAACCGGTGAGGTTAAGGTTAGCATGGGAATAAAGGGGACGGCAGGTACGTAGTAAGTACAGGAGGCAAGTGGTTTTAGGTAGGGCTGAGCAATGCCGAAGAAGGCATGTCGATTTCTCAATGACCCTGGGGTTGGTTGACCCAATCCCGGAGAATGGCACGGGGGGCACGACCAGACACAGTATCAAGTGCATCCCATCCTCTTCCAAGTTTCAAGCTCCCACTTCCCCATCCACCGCTCATCACTGGCATCTCCGGGGACCGGGAGTGGCATCTCAATACCCATGGAGTTTCCTGTTCCCGCAAAGGAACCCCCAAGAGCACCAACGTCAGTTTCCTGTGCCGCTGGCCAGCCAAACAAGTTCCCCCCCCCCTAGCCATCCCATCCAGCGCGAAGGCTTGCCGGCCCAGCAACGACGCTGAGACATTTTTTTTTTTTTCTTATCTCGACCGGAGTTCAGCGACATCAGCCAGGGCTCTCACGTTCACCCTTAACCTCTAGAGGACGAAGTGCCGTAAACGTGCTGCAGATGGCGCGCATCATGTGGGATCCGGACCAGGGAGGGAGGGCCAGGCAAATGCGCGACTGCATCTGTGAGGAGCGGCTAACCAAGGATACAAGCGGACTCGCAATGAGATGATGCGTTCCCGCGAGTCCGCGACGACCAACCATCCATGATCCTACAGTGCAGACAGACGGACTCCGGGTCGCCTCCAGAGTCTCGATAATACACTACGTAGTATAGCACAACATTGCTTCTATTGGCCAGCGTCCTGGTCTGCGCCATCGCGGTGACCTCACAACTGAATTCCTCCCCTGCAATACATAGCCATAAAGATTCTCGTTCAGGGCAAGATCGGGGTCCCCAGCCGGGCCCACCTCAGCCAGATCTCTTCTCCTCCCGAGATTCTCGCACCTCGCAGCGCTGTCGTGGCCTGCCTGCGGACAGGCCTTCGGGTCCCTTTGAGCCGCGATGGTGGGGGTGTCGTTTGGTGTGCGCCGTGCGCCGTTCAGCCACCGGCGTGCCGAACCGGTATCTGTGGCAAAGGCGGCAAATACACCGCCAGCGACTTGTCACTCTTGGGCTCATTGGCGGTTCGTTCGGGCGAGGGCATCTGAGCTCTCTTATTGCGGGGATTTTAGTCATTGCTGGCTCCAGTCACAGCTCGCAGCCCGTGAGGCACTTTAGCAGCACATTCTCTAATAGTAACGGATGTCTCTATTCGTACTCTAGAACCCGGAAAAAAAACAAAAAAAGGCCGTTCCTTTGCACACCTGGGGGCACGGGCACTGCAGGTACCCAGGCCATGGTGCAATCTAGATGGGCTTGGAGGCCATCTCGCAGCTGCATACTACGTATGCTCACTCTCCGAAACCCCGAGCTCCAAATGCGAGACGCTCCAATTACCAATGACAACACACCTCGACACCTCGACGCTTCCCTAGACCCGGCTTCTTTATTTGCTGACCGCGCTCTCGACCTTCGCGCCGACCTGCTCGATCTTGTCCTTGACCACGTCCACTGCTTTCTCCTTTCCGCCCCAGTAGTGGTAGTTGAGGTATCGGTATCCTTGGGTGAGCTGGGCACCTTCGTTGAGGAAGTGGCAAGCGAAGAGGAGGTAGTTGCGGGGCTGGACGGCCAGGGAGTAACGCATGAAGGTTCCGGCGTAGATGATTAGCGCACCCGTCATCTGTCCGGAGATCCTGCGAAGCCCGTGAGTCAGCATCGGGGTTTCTCAACGAGGCCACGGAGGCTGCCTCACATTTCAGGACTCTTCTGAGTGTCCAAGATGGCGGCAATGGGGATACCGAAATTGGAGGCGGGGCCCCAGAAGTCTAAAGGAGTTCGGGGTCAGCTTGTGTCGTCTCGGCGAGTCAATGGCCCTTGAAGCGTAGTATCGAGCGATATCACGGCTCCGTCGAAGCTCGTTGAGCACCAGCCTCCGGTCAATTAGCATCCGCAACCACGATCGCATCCGCGGCTCTCTCTCGAGTGCCATGCCCTTCTCTTACTTTGGTTGCGGCCACATCGACTGTCGAGGACACATCGCGGCCCGCGGTGGTCGGCGGACGCATCGGAGGAGTGACGGAATGGGCTCTACAGAGGGAGGGAAGACGTACGGGTCGAGCATAGGTAATCCGAGACCGGGTTGGACCGGATCTTGGCGTTAATTGCCTTCACGAGTGCAGCCATCTTGGAGGATCTTGAGCTGTCACTTGGTCGCGCAAGGTGTCGTTGAGAGTAGGTGTTTGAGGCCTGGATGACCCCCAAATTCAACGTCGCGCCGAAAATTGAAGGCGGCGATGTTGAGAGGTCACGTGTCATGCCCGTTTGCTACGCATTCCCCCCAACGCTGGAGATAAGCGGGCAGTACAAACTCCGGTCTCGCTCGCGCATCGCCAAAACAAGACATCAACACAAACTCGTGATGATGGTTCAACGGTGTCGCGAAACGTTTCTTCGCCTCACCGACGGTCTGCACTGGGGTATGGGATACAGCCGCTCATCACACCATGGTGTTTGGACAGTGATAGGCAATGGACGGAGGGATCAAAGCTGGCCTATACGCCACACTCGTTATGCACCAACGCTCCGGTTGTGGGTCATGTCAGCCTTTGTCCACGATGCTCTAAAACCCGAACCTCCTTAGGTTCATAGCCATACGATTTATTCTCGTGAACTATTCTGGGTTTCTTTAGTTTGGTAATTGCATGCTACTGTCCAGCCCAAGGCGGCCAGCTGCGCCGTGTTGATTTCCCGATCTGACCAAGGTTGGCATAGAGTGCAAGCTGGTGTCTTACAAGCTCCCCGATCCCAATTGGCAAATTCCAAAACCTTCGGGACCCCAGACCGCCATCTCTCCGCTGCTCTGGGGAAGTGACGGCGAGACCCACCGGGATGAGATACGGGCCCAAGCCTCCGACGCCCGCATCGTCATTAGTCAGGGCGCGTTGCCGAAGTGTTGGACCGGGTGGGTGGTGAACCATCCCGAGCGGGCTTTCGGAGCCGGGAAACCAGTCCCGGCCTCTCCCGAAACCCCGTCTTATGGACGCTTTTCTTCGGGAACGCTTGCCGTCCTCTCATCTTCCTTCTTTGATCAATAACGGTAGTTTACCGAGGCTTCGCTCAAAGCGCGGTTCTGGACAAACACTTCCATCGGCATCCTTTGACCTTCTCCGACTCACCGAGAAAGCCCGGCTACTACCCTTCTAGGGAGTCCGCCTCAGCGGTTAACCGGGGTATGAGAGTGTCCTAGCTCTAATGCGCACCTCACCTCGGGTTGGCGGGTTGGTAGTTGAACAGTTCCCGACAATGAATCAAGGCCATGACTGAGGGGAAAGATCCCGTGGTTGGTCGGTTGCGTTCCTGGTAGGTCACGGACAGCCGACGGTTTCTGTTACGTTTCTGTCACCGGCCGACTTCGGTTTCTTCAACCTCATCCACGACGATTTGTAAGTGTTCCTTCTCTTGTCCTCATTGCCAAGGCTCCTTCTCAAAACTAAAGTTCCAGGTCGTTTTGAGATACCCTTGGTCAGAGGAGCATCTGATGCCGATATGCTGCAGCACGCTAGGAACTATGGCCCATTTCTTCAAGCCCTCTCGGTCGGCAACCATGTCGATGAAAGAGTCTCCAGCAAGGTTGTATGGGGGTTGTCTCAAACTCTGCTCCAACATTGCGAGATTGCGGTGTGGCATTGCAAGTCCCTGCGCACAGCACCCATATTTCGGCATCTCATGAACGCCGACTCGCCAGGGGCTGACCAGGAGCCTTCCAGCCATAAAGTACAATCCAATATACGCTGCCAGCCAGGCTGTCATGGTGTAAACCAAGACGGAGTTGGACTTGACGAGATCGACAGCCTTCAGGTGTCTCATCGCAGGGCTCTTCCATCGCCAAAACAGCACCGTGCCGACGACTGCCAAATAAATCAGGATACTGTTTCCAAGGTAATAGGCCCACTCCTCAGAGTTCCAGCCCAAGTATACCTCGGTATAAAACAGTCGCAGATACAGCCAGTCCTGCACGGTGCTTTGCGCCTCGAGCTTCTCGATTGAGCTGGTCAGTCGTTCGAACCAATCACGAGAGGTAATGACGTCGTCTTCAACCAGAACAAAGTAGTCGGATCCTTCGTCTTTGCATGATGCTATCAGATTTGCGTAGTCCATTTGCACGCGCTTGTTTCTCGGGTCTTCGAAAGCCCAGCGAAGCGAAGTATTGGTAATTTGACGATATCCGTCAACAGCAGGTTGGTCGTTGCCGTAGACGAACACTTCGTCGGCAATGTTATGGAGCCAGGCCTCTCCGTACGCGGGATTCTGCTGTGGGATGTCGTCTGCCAGAAGCACCTTCAAGTTGACCCTTCTCCGCTGCTCGGGTTTCAGAGAGTCGACCAAGGACGCAACGGTCCTACCAACAAACTGCTCCCTGTCGCGACGAATACTCGGAATTCCAACGCACAGGCTCAATCCTTGGGGCTTCTCGGTTTCGTCATATCCCACATTCTTGCCCTCATAGATCCAAGGCTGGGCCGCGGTGGCCGGTGTCGAGGCGGCTTTGGCGAGGAATTTGTCGGATTCGGTTTCTCTGACGGCAGAGTAGGTTTGGGCGTAGGCGCGAGTCGGATCGTGGAAGAACGACGAGGGATCGTAGAATGAATGGTTTTGGCAGTATCGGAACAGGAGCAGCCAGACGACTGCCAGCGCTACGTTGGCGACAATAGGTTTCATGGTGGGTGTTATTGTACAGTCGAACAGCGCGAGACAATGGGCGACATGACAGGAGGGCTCGTTCCAAGTAGCATCGAACTGACAACGTTAGCTGTGACAATGTCTACTTGGGGGTCGACCTGAGGCCAGTCTTACCGTGGAAACCAAATATCACAACAGTTCCATACCGTAGAAGATGCCTCAGGGCGTCTAGCGAGGCTAAAACGAACAAGAGAGATCACCGTGAGAGTCTCGTCGAGGGGGTCGCATTTAATAAAGGACCAAGTGATGGATGGGCGGGGGACATCCAATGCTGACAGACAGTTAAAGCCCCAAAAAGCGCCCAAGTCCAAAACAGAAGTCCTCCTGAATTGCGGGCTTGCTCCTGCCAGGATCGGCGGTTACAGAGCACGAGGCTAAGCCAAAGAGTGGACCGAGTCATGCTTTAGCTCAGCACGTTTCGTAAAGGGTTGCCGGGGTGGTCATTCATTAGGTTATACGGGAGTCGGGGACTCCTGCCTTAAGTATGTATGTACGGGGTACTTCCACCGGACGTGGACACCTTGTGAAATAGGCTCAAAGCAGGAACAGTTACACTTGCGCAGTGCAGATGACTCGGACCATTTTATGTATCGATATCTATCGAACCAGACCGGAGACTGGCATTCCCTTCTCCTACCTCAGGAGACCAGTCTCACTCTCAGACGTCCCGAATTGGCCGTTTCAGGCCCCATAATCACGAAGTGCCGGGGCTTGCGCCTCCCTCCACTGTCGAATACGTAGACCACGAAGTAAATTATGGTAATCTGTACTTTGCAAGGAGATGAGCGAATTCCGGTGGCTTACTACAAATCCGTACAGTAATAGTGCTAAAATACTAGTTTGCTTCCCCTGGATGGGTCGAATTTACTGGCCAACGTGATACGCCACCCCGAATACGACAGCGCTGACTACTTAGCAAGCTTAGCTGTTTTGGCGGTTTTTACCCAGGTTTCGGCACTTGCACAGGCCCGTCGGCCTGTCGGCGTGGCACTTTAGGCACCGCATGTACTCTGTACCCCATACTAGGGACAGTAGCATTGGATCTACTAACGAGCCAGCGCCGGGATGACAGCCCCGTAGACTTCTAGAGGCCGCGAGAAGCAAATATCACAGAACCATGGCTGCATTGATCCATGTCTGTCTGCTGTCGGGCAAATCAAGTGTTAAAATTAGAGTTGAAGACATAAACAAAACATGCACACACTATTACAGTACAACAGGCATCGCGATCCTTCCACCTACACGACAACACATGACGTCTTCATGCACACACCGTGTTATTGCGCATATGGGGGATTTGGGACTTCGTGCTCGTCGTCCGTAATGGGGAATCCCCCTTTCTTAAAGAAGTCTCGGGCTGTTTCACTGGCATGCGCCTAAGCCCTAGGCGCCGCTGAAACCATCACCACCTGCGCCAGTTACCCAATCTAGGCACGTCGCGCACCTTGGCAAAACACCTTCAACGGGCACGCCGTCAGCCTTCAGGCACGACGAACTCCACTGATACCACCAAGCGGGGAAATGTGGATGTTTGGCGGTTGAGGCCATCTTCGAGCCCAGAGCCCGACACCACCTCGCAGTGGTCCAGTATGTCATGGCCTCTGAACGACGCATCCATGCAGTTTCTTTACAGGTATTGCCACAAATGTGATTTCGCCCATCTGATTGAGGTATAAATAATACTGTAGTAAGGTGGGATTCAGCTCTGTCGCCAGGTCAAACCCCGCCGGTTGGGCATCAGATGCCTCCTTTCCGGCAGGCCTTCCATGTTGTATGAAGACAACTACAACAGAACAACCATTGCCTCAAGCAGCTTCGTCTGCCTCCCTATCCAAGGCGTAATTGATGGCGCCGGGAATACCTGGGGCATGGTCTACATGTTGGCAAGGAATGCTATTGTGCAGACTACGAGCCTCGTTTCGATCCAGTTTCCAATTCTGGGGGGGGGTTTTCTTCCTGTGCTACCGGAGCTACCGGACCCGTCGCACGGCTTTTCTGAGCAATTGCAGTAAGTAATTAGTAGTGCAAACTGACTGTTCTCATCAACTGCTCTTCCAGACACTAATGGTCTAGTTATTTACCATAAATGACACCACCGGGTAAAGGTTAGGCTTTAGTGATATAAGTCAGGTATGAAATAGTACTGCTCCTTTCGGTAGCCAGTTATCTACTATTCACTTCAAGGCCAGCTCATTTATAGGTGCAGTTAGGCCAGAGTTGTGTGGTTCCGTCTCGTTGGGATTTGTCGAGGCTACCTTGTACTGTGCATGCTCTGTACTTTCCAGGGACAGCTCTTGTAGGGAGGTCAAATAGAATCTTCATTTAAGCTGTCCCTTTCTCCCCCCTCGTCGCTCATCCCAAGCATCACCCACCCACACGACAACTATCAAATCTTAATTGAACATGCACAGTAAGGTTCAGAACCATTCGCCCAATCAATCTTGTCTCTTTAGAGCACGTTGATTTATGCATCAGTGGTCAACTGCCAATCTCTATACAGAATAATACGATGGCACCTAAAGTTCCTCTCGTAGTACCCAATCGATACTCCAGTTTACAAAGTCCCGACCAGCAATGACCAACCTTTTCCTAAATCTTTGCAACAATCTCAGTAATTATGTAATAGAAACAACCACTGTTTTCTCATGGCATCAGCGGCGGATATGAAAATTTATCACTTCCTCGCCAACGACCAACCCGTCTCGAGAGTCGTCAACACAGGTCAAAATTATGTTCTCAATTATGACTGAAAACATCACAATCCCTCCCAAGAGTACAAACACAACCTGAACAAACATTTATTCTCGTCAGATGATAGGTAGGTAGGAGATGCACATAGCGGACAAGCAAGCAAAGTGAGTGCTTCGTTGTAGGTGCGACCATGTGCCACTATGCATCACACCTAAAAAGCTCATTTATTTACCCGGCTCTCATGAGTGCATACGACTCTGAAATCTCTTTCATCTGGGTGATGAGGGAAGAAATGGCTGGTTCTATATTTTCTAAGATGACGTCTTAGACTTAACGGTTCAACGTAAGATAGGACGTTTAGTTACACCATGCATTTCTTACGGAATTTGCGAATAAACCCCAAATAAAGCAACCCCCCCTCTCCCCAAATAATAGTCTATGCTTTATGTGTATGGAAACTAAGCAAAGAAGTAATAGAGACCAACATGATTCATGATACGAAGATAACTATAGTAGTCTAGACCATGCAATGCATTTAGCACACCACTTACCCTACAGAAAAGGCGCACTGTGGGAGCGCCTAAGCCGCAACAAGCTATAGGTGATGACTAATCTCGAAACCAGGAACGACTCATCCTTCGAAGTTTCAAGATAGACATTGGGAGATATGCCGAGATGACTTAATCACTCATATGACTCTTCGTCGAATTAAGTCGAAGTTGGGTCGAGCATGAGTGACTCATTCTGACGGTAAGCCAACCCGGCAACACGGAATAATTACGGGCTTGTCAGCCGCTGCATCATTTGGTGGAGGAGGGGCAATTCTAGACGCACAGTGCAGCCAGCCAGTTCACACTCAACATACAAAGTACAGAGAGGTATAAGAAACACCCGGGCTTGCCACAGCCGAGCGCCCCACCAAGGCAGACGCTTCTTCGAACCTCGCCCACGAACATCAAAGAACCACTTTACATAAATAGGAGCCTCTCTACGACATCCGAGCCCTGGCCTATTCGTTGCTTTTCACTCATTGCCACTCTTCCCGGAGCGTTGCCTTGTTCCAACTCTCCTTGTTTCTTTTCTTTCTACGAAGACGCTGTATTTCACAAAGCGCACTCCCTTTTCTCAAACGTCCTCACCTCAATCGCCACTACAGCGACTTACTCAAAGTTAAAAGTTTGTCGTTGACGCAGCCATGGCTGAGGGAGAAGGACCGCAGGCTCCTAACCCGACTCAGGGATCGAGAGGAGGCAGTTCACGCGGAGGACGCCGTAGAGGCCGCGGGGGAAGAGGACGTGGTCGTGGGAATGGTCCCTCTCGTGGGGACAGAAACGCCCCTACAGAGAGGGACGTCCCGGAGCCCAGTTCTACCGCAACGGCCCAGACGACGGCCCATCCAGAGCCATCCGCTACCCCTGAAAGCTCAGGTGCCTCGAGAGACCGTCGAAACAGACGTGGTGGGCGAGCTGGCGGAGCTCGTGCCTCAGTCATCCAGCCTCCAGGCTCATTTCAGGTGGGACCTCAGAGGCGGTTTGGCGGCCGCTTAACCACCGATTCAGACCAAGCCAGCCAAACGGGTACGGAAGCACTGCCCTCTCTGAGCGCAGATGCTCCCGAGTTTGTCCCTGGCCAATCTGTGCCTCTAAGAAGGTAAGACCACCCCAACCACAGAGATCGCTGCTGAATACATGACACTGACACGCCCATTAGCTCTCAATCTCAACCTTCATCTCAAGCCCAGCAGCAGCCATCTTCCAGATCAAGGAACCGACGGAAGCCAAAGAAGGCGAGGCCAGAAGTTCCAAAGTCCACCGCATCCGAATTGTGGCAGCGAATCCAGGAGGATATCAACAACTTGAACTACGAATGCCGAGTCTGCACCGAGGAAGTTACTCGAGAATGCGAGGTCTGGTCATGCAACACCTGTTGGACCGTCGTACATCTTCATTGCGCCCAGGAATGGTATGATAGCTCCATGAAGATCGACAGTAACTCTGGCGACCCTGTCTGGCGTTGCCCTGGCTGCAACTCACATCTGTCCGAAGGGCCAAATTCTTACCACTGTTGGTGCGGCAAGGAGACTAGCCCAAGCCAGGCCAGCAACTTTCTGTCTCCACACTCGTGTGGACAGACGTGTTCCAAACCAAAAGCTACCTGCCCTCACCCGTGTCCTCTCCAATGCCACGCTGGACCTTGTCCACCTTGTGCAGTGTTGAGTCCTCCAGAGCCATGCTATTGTGGCAAGCAAACAAACCGAAAGCCTTGCAGGGAAACCGATTATCACAATGGTTGGAGCTGTCGTGAGCCTTGTGGCGACTTCCTCTCTTGCGGTGAACACACATGCTCCCAGCTCTGTCACCCAGGGCTCTGTGGGGATTGCCCCGTCGAGGTCAAGGCCAAATGCTACTGCGGAAAGGTCGAGAAGGAGATGAAATGCTCTCAGCAAGATGACGTGTGCGACTCCTACAACCCATCCGATACCTCCTGGTTTACAGGCTCTTTCAACTGCGGAAACACTTGCGGAAGAGCCTACGACTGTGGCATTCACAGGTGCGAAACGTCTTGCCACGCACAGGACGAGCTCCCTGCCCACTGTCCCTTGGCGCCAGATGTGGTAACCCATTGTCCATGTGGGAAAACTCTGCTCGATGAGCTCATGGAACATCCGAGACAGTCTTGCAAGGACGAGATTTCACACTGTGATAAACCGTGTGAGAAGCTACTTCCATGCGGCCATCTCTGCACCTCTCTCTGTCATATCGGCGACTGCGTTTCATGCAGCGAGCTAATGGATATTGATTGCCGCTGTGGTCGAGTCACAAGCCGGACAATCTGCCACCAAGGAGATATTCAACATCCTTTGTGCTTCAAAGTTTGCCAGGCGAACAGGAACTGTGGACGTCACCGATGTGGCGAGCGTTGCTGTTCGGGCGAAAGGAAGGCACAGCAGAGGATTGCCCAACAAAAGAAGCAACGCTCTGCCGTCGATTCCCTCCCGGTTGAAGCTGAGCACATTTGCCTCCAGCTCTGCGGTCGACCATTGAAGTGCGGCAGCCACTTGTGCGAGAAGCTTTGCCATCGGGGGCCCTGCTCGACTTGTCCCGAGGCTATCTGGAATGAAATCAGTTGCAATTGTGGCGCGACTGTTTTGCAACCGCCCCAGCCCTGCGGAACTCGCCAGCCAGACTGTACATCTAAGTGTAGGCGGCAGCCAGCCTGTGGCCATCCCGTGGTTGACCACCAATGCCACGCTAATGATGTTGATTGCCCTCCATGCCCCTACCTGACTGAGAAGACCTGCGCTTGTGGGAAAACGAAATTTGCCAATAAGCCATGCCATCTTCAGCAGGCCCATTGTGGAGAGCCTTGTGGGCAGAAACTCCAGTGCGGGTATGTTGTATGCACTTATGATCAAGACGATAAGAATGCTAACACATTTGGCAGGCTTCATGCTTGTCGAAAGCTTTGCCATCGTCCTGGTGAGTGTGGTGACGCTCAAAATGGCTGCGAGCAGGTCTGTGGAAAGTCGAAGCTCTTCTGCAACCATGCCTGTCAGAACGTCTGCCATGGCCAAACTCGTGAGCTCTCCTGCATACCTTGTCTGGCCGAAGAAATCACTAACATTCAATCTCAGCATGCAATGAATCAAATGCCTGCCAGTTGAAGATGTTTGTCTCATGCCCTTGTGGTAATCACAAGAAGGAGTTCAAGTGCCTTGCTGGCTCGCTGAACCCAGAGCCTGTCCGCCCAGAGCTCAAGTGCGACGAGGAGTGTGAGCGTCTTGATCGCAATCGTCGTCTTGCTGCTGCTCTCAATATTGACCCTGCGACTCACACCAACGATCACATCCCCTTCTCTGAAAATACTCTCAAGCTCTACAAGGAGTTCACTACCTGGGGCGACCGCCAAGAGAGTCAATTTCGCGTCTTCGCCGCCAACCCAGACGAAATCCGTCTCCGATATGAGCCCATGCGCAACCAGTCTCGTCAGTTTCTGCATCTGCTTGCTGAGGACTTTGGTCTCGAGAGTAAGAGCGACGACTACGACGCCCAACGCTCTGTCTTAGTCTGGAAGGGAGATCGCTTTGTCTCTGCCCCGTCTAAGACGCTCGCCCAATGTGTTAAGATCCGAGCCACTCAAGCCGCCCAAGCGGCGGCGGCGGCGGCGGCGATCCGCCCTCCGAGCCCTCCGGCGATGGGAACTGAACCCTTCAATGGCTTCGTTCTCACGGCGCCTCGCTTTGGCATCACCATAGAGGAGATCATGTCTGCCCTCGAGGCAGACCTGGCGACGCTCCCATCCATCCAGTTTAAGGCCGAATTCATCACCCATATCGAGCCCAACGATGAGGTATTCCTCAGGACCACGGCACAGTACGCCGCCTTCTCAAGCTCCACCTCTGTTGAGACCAGCCTCGCCAGTCTCAAGCCCCGCCTCGAGCAGAAGATCCGCCGCGAAAAGGTCGCCGAGGGCGTTCTGCTCTGCCATGCCGGTGCTAACGGCGAAATCACTCGTCGCGAGGTGCCCCGGCGGCCCGGCGCAGGTGGCTGGAGCGCCGTCGCCGGCCGGGCTGCCTCGTGGAAGCCGACCGCTACGGCCGAGGAGGAAGCTGCCAAGGCTCCCGGCCGCCGCTTCGTCGGCCTGAAGAAGAAGAAGCCGCAGCAGCCTGAGCGGGGCAAGGTCTGGGCGGCACTCGACGGAGATGTGGAGTGCTAGACGGTGCTGCGATGACAGAAGACGCATTGCATAGCTCTCGTGCGGTAATCAGCTTAGATGACTGATGTCGCACGTCCTCGGTCACGCAAGCATAGACAATCCGAGGCTACTGGATGATAACATGATTCAAGGCAAGGTCTCGTTCGTCCACGCCATAATTTCAGTGATGAGGTGAAGCACGTTCCTGGAAGAGGTCCTTGTTTCCATGCGCAACAGTCATGTATCCCAGTAATAGGGAGTCGTAAGAGCGATGTTCCACTGTTTGCTGCATAATTCTAGTCGCGTACTAACTTATGCGTAAGCTTCGTTAAGTTGACAACACTCATGAGAAATAGGAGCAAGCAGCAAGCGTTGTGAAACTCCATGGTGCTGGGTAGAGCATCTAAGTGATTGTATTTGCTTTGATGTCCAGATGGCATTGTCCAGGATATATTTACACAATTTGTTGTACTCAATATTCATACCCCCGTCGAGGTCGCCGTTTTCTGGATTTAGGCTGATTTCCTTAAAATACTCCGTGGAGGCTTCATCGGAGTATCGCATGACCTCTAACTGAGATGCACACACTTTCCGCTTTGCTCTTCGGGTGCATCCAATTCTTCCAAATAGCGCTTAAACCTAAATAGTAGAAGATCGCCTGCGTTAGAATAACTAGATAAGCGTGATCGTATCCGGACCGAACCTTGCTTGTGGTTGCATATACTATACAAACACGGAGATAACTCGCTATAGTGCCAAACCTGGTCAAGATAGCGGACGTCACCTTCACCTGAGACAGGATGGCACTTATGCCAATCTTCAACATCACGAGTCCACACCTCGCATAGGTGCTTTGGTCACATGGCGAGTGCTGCCACTAGACCTGAGACAACCACACATTACGCATACACACACCAAAAACTGGCCCAGCAAGTTGGATCTCTCATAGTCTCGTCATTTGTGTGTCTAATGTTCTGTTTCTAATAAGACCGGATGTATGTATGCAAAAGGTGGAGGGCGTTCGAGGCCCGATGGAGAGGGCGAGAGGGTTTATCATTCAATCATGGTGTCCATACTAGTCCCTGTTGAAATTCAAGATAGTGTCTTGATCACACCCCGTTCTATAAGCGGGTCTGCTCCCGTGGTTTCTCGCTGGTCACTTCGCCGACGAAGTCAGCCATGGCCTCAAAGTAGCCTTCTTCGAGGACGCTCGAGTTGTGATCCCCACCAGGCAGGGGCTTCCATCGTTTGAAGGGAGCTTTTGAAACTTCGTAGAGCTGGCGCATGTGTTTTGGTCTGTATGGCGTTAGTCTATGCTTCGCCACGTAGAGCTGGTAACAAGGATGTAAGGATTGAAGTGATTGTGTTCAGAATGTCTTTGGTTTGAAATCAGCACCACACGGATACAAGACCCATGGGGTGTTCATATTTTGTGGGTGATACTTTGATCATCATATAATCAAGGTGAAGTGTGAGGGAAAGAGGAAGGAAGAATACTCACGGTACGATCTCGTCCTGTAAGCCACTGAGGAAGAGAATCGGCACCTTGTTGATGCTCGGCAACGTCGACTCACTGGGCCAGACCTGGTGACATAATAGAGTAAGATACTTGGCGGGGGGCACCACGGAAGGGATGAGCTTCCGCATAGAAAGAAAGGTGTTCTCGAGGATCAGCCCCGCAATGTCTCCGGCTTCCTGGTTTTTGGCCACGAGTTTAACGCTGACTGCTCCACCCAGGCTCTGTCCGTAGACGAGGAGCTTGTGATCTCGTGTCTCAGCGCGCCGGCGCAGGTAGTTGAGCCCGGTCTGGCCGTCAATGGTCAAGCCGGACTCGTCGGGGACGCCAGTGGAGGCACCGTAGCCTCGATACTCAAGCATGAAGACATTGCACCCGATGTAGTTGATGATCATGCGGGCAATGGGCAATCGATGACCAATATTTCCCGCATTGCCGTGGAACATCAATATGGTAACATTGGAGTTCTTGCCGCCACGGGGACCGCGGATGTAGTAGGCCGAGAGTTTCTCGCCATCGTCGGTCGGGATGACCAGTTCTTCGAAGTCTTTGATGCCATAGTCAGAAGGTTTGGGGACGTCGAGACGAGAATTTGCAGGAATGTGGCTCGGATAAATCAATGCCCTAATGCAATAGACGGATTGTTAGCGGGGCGCAAAGCGGGTCAGATGGGATGTGACGGTGAAGCATGGAGGACGGTGAGATGATGCAGTAGAAGGAGACGGAGGAAGACGGACTTTTGCTTGAAGTACAGCAGAGAAGTGAGGACGGCGGCGATGCCCTGTGTGCGCATGGCTTGGTCAGCTTGTCGGAACCGGAGCAGACTGCGACCTTCCTGCATCCAGGTGGGTGGCGGACGCAGACGCAGACGGGAAGACCACATGGGGAACCAGCTTGCGCCGCATGAGCGACCAGGTTGACGTACCGTTGAAGCCAGTGCAGGCAGACGCATATAGCTGGCGAAGGAGCTGAGGAGCGAGACAGTCTGCTCCAGATAGCTGGTAGGAGTGGAAGGAGGAGGGTTGGAAGAGGACATGGTAGAGCGATCTGCTTTGCTACCTCTAGACATCTATTACAGCCGGGGTGGAAGCGAGGGTCCAAAATGCGGTGACCCAAGCAAGGCCCAGATGGGCAATGAAGAGAGAGTGAACAAAGGACGGAAAGGGGACCGATCACAAAGAGATGAGCCGGAACCAGCCAGCAGCGAAGAAATGATAGGCAGCGGCGGCAATGGGTCAGGTAGGGAGTACTGTAGGTATCCAGGGAATTGAACCGACTGAACGGGTCGGGTCGAGGCAATGTGACGGATGTGAGGTTGGACAAGCGAATGGACAAGCAAAGCTTGGGACTGTGGACGTGGGTGCTGAGACGTGCGCGGCCGTGCTTCTCGATCGAACCGGGGGACGGAAAGACGGAGGAGGGCAAACGGCCAGAGGTCGGAACCGTGAACGTGGCAAACGGAGATCGGGAGACGTCAAGTCGATAGTGTCCGGTCGTCGCCGTAAGGGTGAGAGCGATGCGGCAACGTACGAAGTACGGAGTATTCGTTTCACTGGTATCCGTACAATGATGGCCTTTTGCGGCGCTCTCTCTGGACCCTGCGTATCAGTTCTCGGGAGCGATTCCGTTTACGGCAGCATCATGCAGGACGAAGGGGCGGGTTGGACGTCAGGGGGAGCCGAGGCTGAGGGCGCGTGGGATGAGATGGGATGATTGATGGTGCGGAGAGGAAGAGCGGAGGGCGGAGGGCGGGACAGAGGGAGGAGTCCAGGGTGCGAGGTGGAGAAGAGATGGCGAGATGGTCCCTTGCAGCGGCGGTCGGTAGGCGACGGTGAAGGTGGTGATGGAGGTGGTGATGGTGAAAGGATGATAAGTCGAGGGCGGAGTGAGGGAGGATGTTGGAGTTTTGGCTCCCTTTAGTTGCCTGCCTACCTACCCGCTTACCTGTCCACCTCACGACGATACCTGAGGCTAGCCCTCAACGGATTGACGATTTCATTCCGCTTACTTTCGCCTCGCAGGGAGCCTGCTTTCCTTCGCCTACCAGCTCAGGGCCCTAATTACCTGCTGTACCGGCACGGGCACTCAGAAGGGTCCGTCAAGACTTAGAACCTTCTCCCGCGGCGCGCGCCAGAGGCTCACCAGTTTGTGGAGCACGCAAGTGGAGGTTGCCTCTCCACCTGGCTGAGATGATATGATGATACATCGGTATCGCGCATCGGAGGTACATATTAGCACTCTGTCTGCAGGAAAGATACCTCAGAAACTATCTGCCGGGGGTACCGAGCCATCATCGGGTCTGAGTTCCCAAATGAAACTCCCGCCAACAGGCGAAACAGCTTCTTCGCAATCGTGTTGGGAAAAGGGGCGACGCTGCGTTTCCTTTAAGACAAAATGTCAAAGGAAGAAAAAGAAAACAAACCTAGTAGCCCAAAACAAATCAAATGAGAAAAAGGAACTCTCGGGCTTATGCATTGCCAGCACACAAGCACACACGCGCGCGCAAGTCAGTTCACATTTTGCTGGAACGTGCAGTCAGTCTATGCGCTGCGGTGTTTTGATTGATTCTAGCGCCAAGTCCTGTAGGCGAGACAATTAAGAGGGTCCATCCCAGCGCCAACGCCAGCAACGATGATGTCGGTGGAAATGACAATTACCCGTTTAGGAAGTTTCCATGAGCAACGCGCTCCTTGGCGGGCTCTACGGCTAGCCGCATGGCCACGAGGCCAAAGGGCCCTGACGGCTTCGAAGAGGGGCATCTGACAATTAGCACCGAGATGGGGAGGGGGTAATTGATCCTATTTACTTCCCGTGACCACAAATACATAATGGGGCCGTTCTTCCGAGAGAGATCTACTTATTAATTACGAGGAGGCGAGGGCGAGGTGCCCTGTGCTGAAGCTGTCCTCGTCGCAAAGACGGGAATTGGCCCGTCCATCTTCAACGATGCGACTGCCCACGCTTCATAGCTGTGAATTGCCCAAATACCTGTTGCTTCTATTTTTGACAGCTGACCCGGGTCGACCGCATCGGGACCTGCATAAACAAATAAGAATGACCTACCCCAAGGCCTAGCGGCCTAGTACGAAGCGCACCCACCCCAGCACCTCGGGAAGCCAGCTCTGAGACCACGCAATCCACTCTAGCTGAGGATGTGGCTGTACACGCGAGACAGACAGACGCCTCCTTCAAGTACGTGCGACTGGGTCCGTAATGATGCAAGCAACCACGACCCGACGTTGAATATTGGGGGAGCACGACATCCCTTGCCCCTGATGAACGGAGAAGCGTGTTATTCCTAAAGGCGGGCGCCGAACACAGACGCAATACCTGGTCAACTCGGTCTTTGCGCGGGGTCGCTCGGAGTCGCTCTTCTCGACTGGCATGCGACAACCTCCGGGCCGTCTCCGTGCGGCGGGGTCTGTCCCGTCTCTTGGAAGAAGGGCTGACGACTGCATTCCTCAGCATCAAATCCTAACGAGCGCCGCAGCAGAAAGCTAGAAATATCCCTACATAGACACCCCCCTTCCCCCCCTCTCCGTCAATTCAGGGATCGTCCCTGAAACCTTCCTGCCGCCTCACCTTGCTCGACGAACCCACCTCCTCGGCCTTGGTGGTTTGTTTCTAGCCGCCTGGCCACGGGACTTGCTGGTAACGACGCCCATTCGACGGCTGCGAGCCATCGAGGTGAGGCGAGGCGGGATCGTCCATCCGTTCCATGGCTGGCGGCGCACGGGGCGAGTGAAGGTCGAAGGGAAAGAAATCAGGCGAGCCAAACTCACTCTGGTCCAGCGCCGTCGAGATTTGTTATCGTGTAAGTGGGGTTGGTTTGTTTGCTGGCACTGGAGCTATTTGGTTATCAGCGAAGTAGGCACGTACGTAGATATAGTAGCGATACTAAGTACATACGTATATCATGGACGCTATTGTTTCCCCTTCCGCACGATGCCCCCTCACACACGAAGAGAGAACAGAGCCAAAGACTTGTGATGGTTTGAGACGGGGTGCTTACGAACTCTCAAGGATGAGCGCGAAACACTAAAGACTCAAGGATGAGATGCAAGGGGGAAGCTGAATCCCCAATCAAGGTCTGTGGATACGCGTTAGACGCGCCGGCACGTCTCATAGAAGCGCGGACGACGACTGTGGTTGGTTCGCAGAGACAGAGACGGTATTGCGGATGGATGGCATCAATCTTATTGAAGAGTGGTGGTCGGCGGCTACTGAGGGAGTCCCCAAAACCCCCCAGAAATACGGACAGGATGCGGGGCGCATGATTCGATGGATTCGATGGA
Source organism: Neonectria magnoliae (assembly GCA_037954305.1). Taxonomy (NCBI): domain Eukaryota; kingdom Fungi; phylum Ascomycota; class Sordariomycetes; order Hypocreales; family Nectriaceae; genus Neonectria; species Neonectria magnoliae. The sequence goes on along the minus strand of JAZAVK010000014.1, from coordinate 281,873 downwards.
TCTGGCCAATCTCTACCTATCTAGTTGGCCAAGTTTCCCGCCGAGTGCCAACGTCTCATCGCCCCATGAGATCTTTGACAAGAGGCCTGAACCTGGGCAGGCTTTTTTTCTTCTTCTTCTTTTTCTTCTCTCTCTCTTTATCGCCCCGCAAATCAGAGAGAGCGAAGGGGTTTTTTTTTTTTTTTTTTTGAGTTGATGACCCAGTAGATAATGTGGTCGTTGAGCTAGACCTGCAGTAGAGCCTGGTCCAAGTGGGAACAAATGGAGGGTAATGGTTCGGTGCTGCATCGTGGGCAGGGTCCTCACCCGCCTTGAGGTTTTCTTTGGGCACCTATCCAGAAGCAAGCTACTGTACCTACTGTAGCTTTGGAGAGGGATCGTCCATCCATTCAGCTGCGGAACATGCACCACGACGCGCGTGTTTCCCAAATCCAGCAGTGATTAGTGGACGATACGGATAGACGACCCTCATTGTCCCTGACAGTCAGTAAGTGCCAAGGTGCATGACAGAGGAGCAGCGACGGACCATCTAATAATGGATGCTCCCCCTACCTTGTAAACACCCTGTAAACAACCCATGGATCATGAACATGGCTCGGGCATGGATGGACCAAGGCTAGGCCCGTCCCCCCCCCCTTCTGCTGCGACGGTCTGACCTCTGACGACCCCTCTGACCCCTCGGAACAACGTGAGACACCACCTCCAACAGCATCTCCAACAGCCCATGGACACTCCCGCTCCATGTGACCGCCCCCCCCGCGGCATTGAGTGATGTCCTGCCGTGGTGCCATCGGACCAATGGTGACGTCGCCCCAGCCGAGTTTGGAGATGTTGCTCCTCCCCCCTGGCTCCCTTTGTGTGTATGTTCCTGGGGTGTTTTGTGTTCCGTCGTTGCTGGGGTCGTTGTGTGTTGTTGGCGTTTTGGTTGTCCAGGGCCCTCCTTCATTCAGGTATGTATGGAACTCCCCTAAGTGTGTGTGTGTGTGGCGTCGCCGTAGGGTGGGATGGATGGATCCCGTCGCAGCCCGTCGCAGCCCATCGCCGCCCCGTTGCAACCCTGTTGCAGCCCATCGTCGCCCGGAACAGCGCTGTTGCAGCGTGTGATAGGCCGAGGAGTGACAGCACTCCCACTCCCACTCCCAAATAAGGAGCCCAACCGGTTTGCTGCTGGTCCTCGCTGGGCATTGCTGGACTTATTTTTGAGTTTTTTTCTTCTCTCTGCTTGCGTGCCATTGTCTTGCCGCTCTGGGTGGCTCTGGGCATCTCTGTTGCTTTGTTGCTGGTGCTGCTTGGGCCTAGCCTGCCGCAGGTTTCATCTGGGCGTCCACAACAAACGCCCAAAACCTCCTCCTCTCACACTTTTTCGCCCACACACACACAACAGAGCGTCGCAATTTGACCGAATGGGCGTGGTCATTCTGCTGCTCTCTGCTGTCTCGCCTGCCCTCCATCCGTCACCCTTTTACCTTTCCCTCGCCCTCTCCCTCGCCCATCTTTTCCTTCTTCCATCCATCCCGTCCCCCCGTTCATCCCTCCCCCGCGGCATCTCCTTAATTAAAACAGCGATCACACGCCCCCTCGCGCTCACGCTACCCGCGCCTCCATCATCACGCTACAAACAACTCCAGCGCAAGCAAGCCCAAGCTTCCCACCCGCCGCATCATCCGCCGCATCGCACCGTGACGCCAACCGTGCCCGCCGCTGACTGTCGGACCCCGGCCTTGAACCCTCCACCCTCCACCTGACTCTGGCACTCATCTCACGGCCGCCCCTCCACCTCCGACTGGTTGACTCTTGTCTTGTCTATTCGTGTCGTCGAACTGAACTGCCATCTCCGAGACGCATTCCTATCACCTCGAAGACCCCCTTGCCTCTTTGCTTCGCCCTTCCGTGCCGCCCCTAAAAGCGCCCCAGGAACGACAGCAATAGCACAGCAACAGTAGCAGCTCCATCCAGCGCTCCAGCTCACTCAGCGCATTCAAAACAGAAACGAAAGGCTCTGCTTGCCCCCGATTTATCTTCAACTGCCAGCGCTCCTCGGCCGAATCGCATCGTTTCTCCTGGTCACTGCGCCGTACCGTCCATCCACGTCCACTCAGGAACCGGCCATCAGCACTTCTGCAACGCCGCTCTCGCCCAGAAGCATCGCGCTCTCTCCGTGAAATACCGCGAGCCACTCATCTTCGGATTGTCGTTGCCGCCAAGATGGTCTCCTTCTCGTGCGAGGTGCGTTACTTTCCTGTTACTTTACCCTACTTGTTTTCACTTCCACTTCCCTGCTCGGCCATGCCTGTTGTCGTTTATGGCGCCGCCGGCTGTACTCCCGTTGTCTCTCTCCCTCGTCTCCAAATCTCTTCCCAGAATGGCCCACCCACCTGGGCTTGAACCCACCTTCAACCCACCCCCCAGTCGTCTCCAGACATCGTCCGCGCTTGACATCACCCACCCAAACCACCACACCATCTCGTTGCGAACAGCCTCCTTCAAGGGACACCCCTTCCCATTGTGCCGATCGCCTGGCCCACTTATGCTCCTCTCTGCGCTCCTGCTCCCCATTGCCTTCTCATTCAAATATCCTGGCACACCACCCCGCCGCATCGGACCAGTCAATCCTGTCTCCATCGTCTTGCATCTCACCACGTCCATTCATCCTCTCTAACTTGTCGTCCTACAGACCTGTGGTGACGTCTTGACCAAGAAGAAACTCGATCCTCATCGAAACCGCTGCCGTGGCGCCACCTTCACCTGCATCGACTGCATGGTCCACTTCCCTGGCGTCCAGTATCGATTCCATACCGTATGTAACACCCGGGAGGCAAATCATCTTGTCGCTTCCAATTACTTAACTCCCCGACTCCTCTTCTGACATCATCCAGAGCTGCATGACCGAAGACCAAAAGTACCAGGGTGCTTTATATAAGGACAAGTCCAAGAAGCACAACAACAACCAGAACAACAACCAAAACAACAACCAAAAAAACAATCAGGACTACAACCAGTACCAGAACGCCGACAACAACAGCATGGCTCACAACGCTTACGTCGAGGATTGCGGCGAGGACCGCGAGTACGACTGGGCTGAGTACGAAGGCCAGACTGAAGACGAGAAGTCCCCCTCCGAACCCCCACCAGAGGCGCCCACCCCTCCTTCCGCTGCCCACGACGATCACGTAGATGTCTTCGAGTTCTTGGTTGCGAGCGGCCAGACACCCAATGCGTCCAACATGAACATTGTGGGCGACCAGGAGCTACCTGACGCCGAGCAAAGCACCTCTCTAGTGCGATACAAGCCTCCTAAGCAAGAGGACGATGACTTCTTCGACCCTTCGGTTTATATGGATGACGATGCCCTCGTCGCATACAAAAAAGGCTTTGTTACCCCGGCCCCGAAGCATGAGCGACGCAAGAGCCGAGAGGGTAGTGAGAAGAAGGACAAGAAGCGCAAGCGATTGCACGTGGATGTTCCCACTGACCAGGAGATGATTGACGCACCTCCGCCCTTGCACACTGGCCTTACCGGTGGCCTTAACCGCATGATGCGCCCCATCTTCCCTCCCTCACCCGATTACTCTGGAGGCGATGTCCCCGAAGTCTCTCCAGCAAGCCCGTTGAAGAAGACGAAGCACACGAAGCACTCCAAGCACGCGAAGCACGGCCAAGTCACCAATAGCATCTTTGGTATGATTGCGGGATCCAAGACCAAGACGAAGGTCAAGAGCAAGAGCAGCAAGGCCAAGAAGTCCAAGTCGTCGTCATCGTCGAAGAAGCATTCCCACAAGGAAAAGGCGCCGCAGCTCATCGAGTACCGACCCCACTCTAAGGATGGAAAGGGCGAGACTGGTGAAAGCCAGGTGATTCTCTTCAAGCCTCGTGCCGACATGTTCCTCAGCTTTGTCAACAAGGGACCCGAGAGCGAGCGTGGGTGCAGCATGAACAAGGTTCTAAAGCGCTTCCACCGAGAACGCCAGGCCAAGGGTAGCGACCTGGGAAAGGGTGTGGAAGAGAAGGAACTGTGGCGATCGCTGCGACTGCGCGAGAACGACCGGGGTGAAATCGTCTTGTTCTCTGTGTAGACAAGTGTGCCGACTACCCGAGGAAGAAAGCAACGGTGGGCAACCCATGGAGACAACGGAACGGATATCATTAAAAGGGGGGACATTGGAGTTTTTGAGGTGGCTGATGCTTTGGGAGCAACATTTCACGATACCTTGACGGACATGCTTTTCATTCTGTGTGTACAAGTTTGTTCGGGACGGATTGGATAGATGAGACTGGCTGGCCTGTGGCTTGCGCTGGTGGTTGCGAGGTTGGTTTCTCCTGGAAAACCTGCGCAGATAATGTGGGTATGTGTACACATAAGGGAATGGGGGTTTGGCTGGGTTTTTGCATGATGGAAGGGCGGGTCCTTTTTGTGTTGTTCCATCCTCGGGACGATTTTTGACTTTTATTTTATGTTACGACTATGTTTGGAGACTGGGGGTGGATAGGGGATATATGTACGGGATGATTGAGGTATGGATACCACGGGAGATTCCTCGGTTTAGGTTGACGGGTTGTTGTAATCAGCACGCGCAGTCATCATGGCACCATTTGATATTGTTCATTCCGTTTTCGTTTCACTATTGATAAGTCTATCTGTACAAGTGACTGGACTACATGACGCGCAAGGGCAGAATATGCTGTGCCATGGCTTCGCGTCGGCATAAGGGGCATTCGGGCTTCTCCCTGACCCAGTCGCCTATGCACTCCCAGCAGAAGACGTGGCCGCATTGTGTCGCTGCAGGGTCCTTCATTTGGTCGAGGCATAGCGTGCATTTCCTCTGCTGGCTGCCTTTGATGAAGCCCATGACCTTGTCGTCGGTTAGCTCAAACCGCGGTGTTGTCGCGGCGGGCGTGTGGGTGGACGCAGCGATGTTAATGCGCGCGCCAGCCCCGTGGCCGCCCGAGAGCAGCAGGTCGTTGTTGTTATTATATGAGCCGTCGTGGTCGAGCGAGACGTCGCCGACGGAGAAGGAGGCGCGCTCGCGAGGGGCCATGGCGTCGGCGAGGTTGGATCGGATGTGCGTGTACGTCTGGACGCCCAGCTGCACGACGAGCAGGACGCCCAGCAGCTCATAGCCGGCGCGGTCGGGAGAGTCGGGGACGATGCGCGTGAAGACGTAGCGGAAGGAGAGGAGTCGCTTGGCCAGCTCGTAGTAGGTGCCGCTGAAGTAGAAGAGGGCGAGGACGATGGCCTGGAACGGCGCGGCCGACGTCAGCGCCGTCATGTGCCGGGCGACGTAGTCCCACACGCGAGCCTCGCGCGAGCCGGCCTTGTCCTGGCGGCGGAGGGTCTCGAGTCGGCGGTCAAGCAGGCGGCGCAGACGGGCTCGCAGGGCGGGGAGCAGGCGGCCCATGACGTAGGGGAGGAGGACGGAGGCGGCGACGTAGGCGGCGCGGCGGTCGACGGAGGGGAGGCGGCGGGCGTCAAGGGCATCGACCTGGACGAGGTCGCAGTACTCCTCGCCGAGGGTGCGGTTGCCGGGCAGCGTGGTGAGGACGTAGTAGAGGAGGGTGGCGGCGGTGCGGAGCTCAGGGGCGCGGGCGTGGGTTGCGCGCGCGCCCCGTAGGCGCCGGAAGAGGTCGCTGAGGTCCTGCGTGAGGCGGCCCGTGAAGTAGCTGTCCTTTTGGTGTGCGCGGATGACGTCGGGGGCCGTGGCGAAGGGGTACGGGGAGGAGGAGGAGGAGGAGGAGGCCATTGTGGAGGAGTGTTCGGGGGAGTGAGGTCAAGGACGACGGAGATGGAGGCCCTCGGGCCTATGGTTGGAGGGCGACCGCAGCAACTGCCGAGATCTGATGACGCCCAGTTATGTGGTGTCGTTGGTGGAAGTTGCTCCTCGGGTCGTTTCTCGTGGTGGTCGTGCAAGTTTGGCGACGGTGATGGTGAAGACGGGAGGTTTTGGCCGCGACCGGGGTTGGCGGTTAGTTGGGGGAATCGAGCCTCGGGACAATCCCCGGGAAGCAGGTCCGGAGTCGGTCGGTCAGGCCCGAGCCCATGTGTTAGCCATGTGTCTGGGGCCAGAGGACGAAGTTTACTAGCTACAGGCTACTAATTGGCTGCGGCTATTTGCATGGGTTCTGTACTAAAAAGGAAGATGGTCCTACTGGCGGCTACCAGTAGTGTTGCATGTAGTCAGTCAACTTGATGTTCTGTCGAGGCCGAAGATGTCACAGCTAGCGGAGACAGGGAATCTTCGCAAGTATCAACACCAGAACCCATGTCTACTATTTAGTAAGTAACCCAATCCTCATCTACAATTCCCTGCGTATACGAAACCCCACAAACTCCTATAAATAATGTCCATTGCTTTATACTTTCCCAAACATCCATCATGGACCCAAAGCCGGAGACTGGTTGAAATCAAACTGCGCGTGAATCCCCTGCTCGGTACCTTGGAGCTGCATGCTCAGAAACTCGTCCGTCACCAGCGTGCCCAGCTCATCTCCCCATTGAGCCATGAGCTCCGCCGTCACGTTGTGGCTGAGTTCGAGCCCGTTCATCAGGTCCGGGACGTTGAGCGGGTCCTCGGGCGGTATTACCGTTTGCGCGTTGCGCGCCCTCATGATGTAGTCCTTGAGCTCGCCCACGCACGGCCACGTGTGCTGCACCTCCTCCATGGCGTCTAGGATCGTCGAGAGGGAGCGTGCAATGTCTGAGTCGTCCCACGACGCGCACTGGAAGAACCGCTTCATCATGACGGTGCCTGCGGCAGTGGACAGCGTCTGGACGAAGTCGAGCGACAGAGATCGGAAGCGGTAGTGGCGCGAGTAGGTCCGCATCAGCCGCAGGATGGCCTGGAGCGACTCGTAGCATATCTCCACGTCTTCGCTCTCGGCGATTCCTGACTTCTCAAACATGTGGGATGGTGGCCTGTGAAGGATAATCATGACGGTGTGGAAGAGCATGCTTCACCAGGTTAGCAGACACGCAGGCGTATGGTCGGGAAGTAAAACTCACTGCATTCGGAGTACCGCAGGTTGCACAACGCCCACCGTCCATTGGTTCCAATGAAGCGTTCCGGGCAGGCTGGACAGCCACTTGGTCATGGAGACGTGTATCTGCCTCGACCTTGCTGCCGCCACCGTGTCGTCCACGTTGCCTCGGCGATTTTCGAACAACTCTGTGATCATGACATGGACGATCTTGCACAGTTCAGCCTGGTAGATGAAGGACCCCACGAGGGCGACGCCGTCCTCAAATTCCGTTGCCGAGGCGCCTTTGCAGATGTAGGTGTCGAGCAGGCCCTCCCAGTCTGGCGGATACTGCAGTCTGATGGTGTTGCGAACATCGGACTCGCTGGGGTGCAGAGCGGGAGGTCGTCCAAAATACAGGCTCAGCTGCTTGTCGGCGATGAAGATGGCCCAGTAGACACGCCTCAGGATCTCTGTGTCGCGGACGGACAGCTCCGTTGCGCGATTCGTAGACTCCGCCGACGCGTCCCAGTTGTTTGGATCTAGATGAAGGCCCATTTCGTGTGCCAGGCGGAAGGCCATGCCGCAGAAGAGCCAGCCTTTGGACGTGTGCCCAACGCCAATCTCGCGATATCCAAGGAGGGCCAGGGCCTGCAGGGTTGTGAGATCCGGACTGTCCAGCATCGAATAGATGAGCGTCTGCGCCTGGTTGGCGAAGATGTCGGAGACGTTGCGGGAGTCGTCGAGCTGCATTGCGCCAAGCGCGCAGATGGAGAAGAGCAGCGCATCCGAGTAGTATTTGCCCGAGCCTACGTCGTAGTCGCGCAAGAAGTACTCCCTATATACGAGCATGTGAAAGTGGTACTGGTATTTGAAGTAAGCCGCCATGCACGCCTGCGACGTCTCATCGTGCGGCGCATACAGGAAGCTGTGGTCGCTGGAGCTCACGACGCTGTTGTTCTCAGAGAACCCGGAGCCCGTGAAGGGCGGCCCGGTGCTGAGCTCCAACGGGGAAGTGCCGTCGCTGGGGGACATGGACGCCTCGTGCGAGAGGTGGATGTGGAATGCGCTGGTGCCGCCGAAGAACTGGGTGGCATTGCTTGACCGTGGACGCCTCAGCTGACCGGAGCGCACCTGGGCGGCGACGACCTTGGGGTCCGCATTCGCCTTTTGCTCCAGGATTGGGTTGGAAGACGCGAGATCCGCTGAGGCTGGGGGTGAGAGGGCCAGCTCGGAGAGGATGTGATCTCGCTCGGTGCTGTCGGCGACGGCGAGTTTGCGGATGAGCAGCTCGAGAGAGGCGACCTGACCCTCGAGGGCTTGCACATAGCCTTTGGATATAGGGCTTTACGGAGGATAATGAGCATATTTGCTTTAAGGCGTTTAGGAAATGTGAGGTTAGATGCCCTTACCGTTGCTTCTCACCACTGCCGCTGAGGATACACTCTGTGCCAGCCTTGACACATCGCGAACAAGGCCGTTTGCGATCGCATTTGATCTACACCGCCCGATCAACCCTGAAACTCGCCAACGGACACGATGGGGAATGCAGCAAACCTTGCGGCGACGGCATCGTTCACATCTGAGAGGGTCTGTCAGCCTCCGGTCCAGAACGCGGTGGGAGGAAGTCATGATACGAGACGGGGTTAGGAGGACTCACGATATCTTGATGGACTCGCCCATGGGCGTCTGCGTGTCTTCCATGATGCCTCCCCTGGGGCAACTCGCCGAGCTGCGGATCGAACGGGGTCTTCAGTTATGGTTTTTAGACCAGGCCGGCAAAGCGGATTGGCCGAGGCTGAGGAGCGGCGTTGAGGGCGATGTCGCGCAAGTAATAGTCGTCAGGTAGACCGCAGGTTGCGAGAACGGCAGACTGCTCTGACTGAGGTGCGCTAAATTGTCCCGTTTGGGGTGCGTCACTTGACATCGCCAACTAAGGAATTCTACTCCGTTAAGCACCTCATCCGCCATCCACCGCCCGACAACATCCCCTGCTTACGCTTTACATGATGGCAACAATCGGTTTCCAACTTTAATACATGTAGCAGCTTGCTTAGTACCGGAAGCTCACGTTGTCCAAAATTTTGCTATCTACTCGTCAATTCCCTCTGCGCCCGGCGGGCAAAATGTCCTGATCCTGGTCCTGATCCGATCCTGGTCGTCGCTAATCTGGGCTCGGCAATCGGATGACGCCTGTCTGTCTGGTCGCAACAACCTCAACCACCGTCTTTCCGTTGTACTACCTACACCTCCATAATGTCCTTGTCCACCGCATCCAAAACTAGCATATGCCCGGGCGCATGCGCCATCACCGTCCCGGTCAAACCGGCCCTCATCACCGCCTCTTGTGGAGTGACACCACATCCCCAGAAGACTGGGACTTCCTCTGCGTCCTCGCTGCGCAGACTGCCGAGCCGTCGCCCATCGAGTGTCAGCGGAGCGTCTCCCCAGTCGGGATCGTCAATGTCCCTGATCCCCAGAGTCTCTACAGACTCCCAGCCCCAGCAGATGGGTTCTCCGTGCGTGTTGCCGAACTTTCGCGTGATGCTCCTCACCTGGTCGACATCTTCTTTCCGATATGGCCGCATCGATACCACGTAGGTCCCTCCCTGGAAGGCGCCGGAAGGACACAGGGGTACCGTCGTCTTGTATATCGAGATGTTTCTATTCAACACGGTGTGGCGAGGCGGCAACCCGGCTCCCGTCAGCTCGGCCTCGAAGCTGTATGAGCAGCCGATGAGAAAGGCGACGTGATCCTCGGTCCACTCCGCCGTGACATCCATGCATGACGCCTTCTCCAGACGCGAGTCCTTGTATACCATATACCGCGGTAAATCGGTCCTTATATCGCACCCGTCGGCCAAAATGCTGTCCCCTCGAAGGCCTCGAATCCAAGACTTGACGGAGTCGTACCGCCCCACGGCCACCGACTCCGCAATCAACGGGCAGGGAACGGGGTTCCGGGCACAGAGGGCCCGGAAGTCGGCCGCATAGCGGGACGGGAGTATGATGAGGTTGGCCTGGAGATGGCCCGGTGCCAGCCCCGAAGTCGAGGTGGTGTGGAGATTGTGTCGGGCTGCGGATCGGGCGTCTTCTGCCGTGACGAGCAGTGTAGTCTGCGAGCACTGGTGCTGCCATGGTACTGTCATCGTAGACATTTTATGTCAAATGGAAAGGTGAGAGAAGAGAGGTGATGCGGAATCAAGCCCGTCAGAGAAGGAAGCTTAAGCTAAGGGAGGCAGTTGCGGTTCGGGTAACACTGAGCTTGACAATGCTGGGAGGCGCAGGCACTAATAACCTCGCGAGACTGACAGAAACTAGGGAGATAATCAGAGATACAGCGAACACATGAACGATACAGGGATAGTAAGTTTACTCTGTGGCTGTGGAAAACCAACGACTTGGTTCGACTGTTGATGCTATCCCCAGAACCACGAGGGCATTCAAACGAAACCCTAACGCTTCGCGTTTGAGCAACGATATTGTCTCAGCTCAACCTCAAGGAGCTGCAAGTCCGAGATCTGCTCTTGTGCCTTGTCAACTTGCATGGAATTCATGGTCAGTGCCCTATGAAACTCTGGATTGCCTTGTCTTGCCTACCTCCTCGTCCACACTGTATTACTATCTCTGGACGATGCATCAGTCGGACATCCGCCTCCGCTCCCCAGCGCGCTCCATCTCCAGTCGTCTACAACTCCTCTTCCCCACAATGCCACGGCTAGTTCAAGTTGGTGGTCTCCAAAGGCGGACTTGGAGCCTCCGCTGTTGGTGGCCGTTTGGAGTTTGGTGGTGCTCCCCTCGAAGGCGTCATGTTCAACTCTTTGCGGCGGTTCACGATTGCGGGGAATCCGTCATGGCCCATCACGTAACAAATCCCCACGCTTTTTGTTCGGCTCATCGAAATAGCGGCGCCGGCCCACAAGATAAATCCATTAGACTGGAGGGAGGGCTGATATTTTGATTCAATACAAGACTTTCCGCTAGAGCCGTTGGAGGATTCCTTCATTCAGTGTGACCTGCCTTAGATCCGAGGGATGACATGCCGACCAAGATGACTGCTGACAACTCAACTCCTCCCGCTCGCGCAGCGGCCAACATCCGCATCGCCATCGACCGCGGCGGCACCTTCACAGACGTCCACGCCTCCATTCCCGGCCGCCCTGACATCATCCTCAAGCTTCTCTCCGACGATCCCTCCAACTACAAAGATGCGCCCACCGAAGGCATCCGCCGCATCCTCGAGCAGGTCACCGCGGAATCCCACCCGCGCGGCACCGCCCTTGACCTGAGCCGCATCGAGCATATCCGCATGGGAACCACCGTCGGCACAAACGCCCTGCTCGAGCGCAAGGGAGCTCGCTCTGCTCTGCTCGTCACCAAAGGCTTCCGGGACCTGCTCAAGATTGGCAACCAGACCCGCCCAAACATCTTTGACCTAACCGCCAAGAGGCCGAGTCTGCTGCATGAGGTGACAGTCGAGGTAGATGAGAGAGTCACTCTAGAGGCTTACACAGAGAATGCAACTCTTCAGGATATCGACGTGTCCAACGATCCAGAACTGTGTGTGGGTGTTACAGGAGAGGTCGTTCGGGTGCTACGGAAACCCAACATGGATGCAGTCCAAGCTGAGCTGCACAAGATCTGGGACATGGGTATTCGGTCGTTATCTGTTGTGTTCCTGCATTCCTATCTCTACCCTGACCACGAACGCCTCGTTGGCGACGCTGCGCGCAAGATAGGCTTCTCCGTCGTTGAGTCTTCGGCGCTGCAGCCTATGATCAAGGTCGTCCCTCGTGGGATGTCAGCGACGGCCGATGCATACTTGACTCCCACTATCAAGAAGTATATCGACTCCGTCTCAAGCAACTTCACCGGTGGCTTGGGATCCGCTGGATCGCGGTGCGAGTTCATGCAGTCTGACGGTGGTCTCGTAGACTTCCGCAAGTTCAGTGGCTTGAAGAGCATTTTATCCGGGCCTGCTGGTGGCGTTGTTGGATACGCGGAGACTTCGTGGGACAAGGAAGAGAGGAAACCTGTTATTGGCTTTGATATGGGAGGCACCTCAACTGACTGCTCACGATTCTCTGGCACTTATGAGCATGTCTTTGAAACTACAACTGCCGGAATCTCCATCCAGTCTCCTCAACTGGATATCAACACGTAAGCCATTGTACTATCATTCAACAGAACATAGCTAACAACCCCCAAGAGTCGCTGCAGGCGGCGGCTCGATGCTCTTCTGGAGAGGAGGTCTCTTCGTCGTCGGTCCCGAGTCTGCCGGCGCGCACCCCGGCCCAGCCTGCTATCGCAAGGGCGGGCCCCTTACCGTTACTGATGCGAACCTGTTTCTCGGCCGTATTAAGCCTGAGTACTTCCCAAAAATCTTTGGCCCAAACGAAGACGAGCCGTTGGGAATAGAGATTACAACCGAAAAGTTTGAAGAGTTGACTGCTAAAATCAACGCCGACAACCTTGCAGATGGCAAGGCAGGGCTTTCGGCTGAGGCCGTTGCTCTTGGATTCCTGCGTGTCGCAGACGAGGTCATGGCTCGCCCTATTCGTGCCTTGACCGAGGCTCGCGGTTACGATACGTCTGACCATCTTCTTGCATGTTTCGGAGGAGCAGGTGGTCAGCACGCATGCTCACTGGCTAAGGCGCTTTCCATCTCACGAGTCGTTGTCCACAAGTTCTCGTCAATTCTATCAGCATATGGCCTCTCCCTGGCGGACGTGGTGCACGAGGCACAGCGTCCAGGTGCCATTGCGTACGGGGAGTCGACTAAGCAGGAGGCCGAAGTTGCACTTAAAGAACTTGCGAAGGAGGCCACCGCACAACTCATTAGCCAAGGGATCCCTGAGAGCCAGGTTCGCCATGAAAAGTATCTCAACCTCCGATACGAAGGCTCAGCAACCCCTTTCATGATACTCAAGGAGGGCGAGGACGGAGAAGAGAGCGACTTCCAAGCTCTTTTCGAGAAGCGACACATGCGCGAGTTTGGCTTCAAATCCCCCGGGAAGAAGCTCTTGATCGATGACTTTCGGGTTCGAGGTGTTGGTTCTGCCGCGTCACACCAGGATGAGAGCCCCTATCTGCAACTCAAGAAGATCACTCGGGTTGCTCCCCCGGCCAGCAAGGAGGTTACGAAGGTTTGTTTTGATGCCTCGGCTGGCCGTGTTGATACTCCCGTGTACATTCTCAGCGAGCTCGCTGCCGGTGTTGAGATCGCCGGGCCTGCTCTGATCCTTGACAAGACTCTCACTATTCTCGTTGTCCCTGACAGCACCGCAACTATCACTGATAGCTGCGTTGTGATAGACCTTAAAGCCGGTGCTACCCTGGCGACAGCACAGCCAAGAAAGGCTGTTGAGACCAAGAAGGGGGTTTCTCCCATTCAGCTGTCCATCTTCGGACACCGCTTCATGTCTATCGCAGAGCAAATGGGACGCACTCTGCAAAAGACAGCGGTTTCTACTAACATTAAAGAACGCCTTGATTTTTCCTGTGCTCTTTTCTCCCCTGATGGAGGTCTAGTCGCCAATGCACCGCATGTTCCCGTTCATTTAGGATCCATGCAGTTTGCTGTCAAGTATCAGCATAACCGATGGAAGGGGCAACTCCAAGACGGAGATGTCCTCGTATCGAATCATCCATCATGCGGCGGCACACATTTGCCCGATATCACAGTCATCACCCCAGTCTTCGATGACCGAGGCGATATTGTGTTTTACGTGGCGTCTCGCGGTCACCACGCAGATATTGGCGGACTACTGCCGGGATCTATGCCTCCTTCATCGAAGACTCTCGCGGAAGAAGGGGCTGCCATCGAAGCAGAGAAGCTTGTCACTCAGGGGGTTTTCAACGAGGAGCGAATGACCGAGTTGTTGCTTGTCGAGCCGGCAAAGCATCCTGGCTGCTCTGGTACGCGGTGTCTGGCCGACAACCTCTTCGATCTCAAGGCGCAGGTCGCGGCCAACAACAAGGGTGTGCATCTTGTTCGCGCTCTGATCGAGGAGAACGGCCTTGAGACGGTGCAGACTTACATGTACGCCATCCAAGAAACGGCGGAACGCTCTGTGCGGGAACTCTTACAGAGAGTGCGTGAGCGATCATCCGGAGCATCACTGAAGGCAGTCGACTATATGGACGATGGATCGCGCATCTCTCTGGCGGTGTCTATCACGGAGGGTGGCTCTGCTACTTTCGATTTTAGTGGTACTGGGCCAGAGGTGTATGGGAACACGAATGCGCCAGTGGCCATCACACACTCTGCCATCATCTACTCTCTACGGTGCCTCATTCAGTCCGATGTCCCTCTTAACCAAGGATGCCTATCACCGATTACTATCAACATCCCTCCTTCATCGCTGCTAGCACCGTCTAAGTCGGCCAGTGTGGTGGGTGGCAACGTACTCACATCGCAGCGCATCACGGACGTGATCCTGAAGGTATTCCAGGCGTGCGCAGACAGCCAGGGATGTATGAATAACCTCACCTTTGGAAAGGGTGGAAAGGACGCCACCGGCAACCACGTTCCAGGGTTTGGATATTACGAGACTATCGGTGGCGGCTCCGGAGCTGGCCCGACGTGGGAGGGCGAGAGCGGCGTGCACACGCATATGACCAACACGCGCATCACGGACCCAGAGGTGTTTGAGAAGCGATACCCGTGTCTGTTGCACCGCTTCGGGATCCGGGAAGGGTCTGGCGGCCGCGGGAAGCGGACGGGAGGAGACGGGATCGTGCGAGACATCGAATTCCGCGAGGAGGGCATCAAGGTGAGTCTCTTGACTGAGCGGCGATCACGGGCGCCTCACGGAGGGAACGGCGGCGAGGACGGCAGCATGGGCAAGAACGTATTGATGAAGAGGGATGACGAGGGAGCAGTGAGGATCATCAGCCTTGGGGGCAAGGCTACGGTAGAAGTGGCCAAGGGTGACCGGGTAGTGATTGAGACTCCTGGCGGTGGAGGATGGGGGAAGATGGAGGTTTGAGGATCACGGAATGAAGGACTTGGATAACGTCAAAAAGAGTTTAGAGGTTGGAAGGATCTTCGTCAGCGCAGGGCTGAGAACATAGCCACAAGGAGGCTTTGACAGTGGGACATAGATTCCTCGGGCGATTTACGGAGGCTCCACTGCGATTGGACATAATTAGTGATTGCGAGATCTGCGATTAACTGGAATGAGTGCGGCGATTTCCTCATCTGTCTGCTATTGGGCCTCGCTTTAGTTATCTGCGGGGAGAAGCAGGGCTTTCTTCATTTGGACGAGTATGAAGCCAGTCAGATGATGTCTGGGGAGTACCATTGTATAATGTACCTTTTGACAGGTAACTGCTGGGCCAGACCAGCAGGATGTTTGAGGGCATTCTCCGTGCGTTCGCCCATGAACCTGTGCTATTGAGTCGTCGCGATTGCAGGGGGCATCGTCTCGCACTGGTGGACGGAGTCGTTGTTAGCGTGCTTTGAAGCTGTTAGCGAGCAGCCAGCACAGTGCGTGCCAAGAACAAGGCACGTAGCATTTTAATGCAGGCTCACCTAAAATCTGCAGCTCAGTCAACACGTGGTAACTCTCTTTTCTTCCTTGTCCCTGGTTGGCTGCTTGCGCACGCAATGTGACTGTGAACGGGAGGCCGACAAGAAAGAGACCAGGGGAACGGAGTGGGAGCGGACACGGGATAACCATCACCTCCACGTTCCCGGCCGGTGGGTTAAGTTAAGCGACCCGGAGGATCCGCAGCGCTGGCTGCACGGATGGACAAAGTGCAATACGACGTGCGAGTATGAAGAAGCCGCTAAGCCGTCCAAGACTCCGTACTCTGTCTTAATGCTCTATGAACGCAAGGCTAATAAGACGACTAAGGACCAGATATAAATGATGCTCGGGTCAATAAGCTAAGAGAGAAAAGGAAAGGAATGAAATGGGATGTCAGCTACCTAGTAGGACCCTGGAGATGACGGCGGGTGACTAGATCGATGCAGGCAGATAAGCACCCAGCATCTGGCTAAATGTCTGGTGATGCATATGTGTAGATATATAATAGCCAGCTGCCTATCTTGGCTCTCCTGGTCCCTAGCTTCTGTGACCATGTGGTGATATAGGTGAAAGCGGCCGAGGGCTTGCTCAAGCCAAGAGTTGGGGACCAACAACGAGACAAGGGGTGAACCGAGCGCTCGGCCAATCATGCAGTCCAAGGTTGAGCTGACAGGAACAGTGGAGTGCTGCGTTGTGTCCGAAGTAGGTAGTGTGCGAGCCCCGAGCACCACTGTCGTTTGTCTGCTTACTTTGCTGTTGGTTAATGGTTCGACTGGGCTGCACGTTGACGTGGTTGATGAATACCATCTCGACTGTCTGCTAGCGAGCGGTATTGCGGTTTGCTGCTGTAGGAGTTAAGCCACGGCCCGTTCAAATAGACAATACTCTTACGGGATCGATGGTGAAGCAGTCCAAAGTGCGACCCCCAATGTGGCAACTAATCCCTGCAACATGCAAGCCCCAGCCACGCACCGAAGCCCTGTCTGGCATCCTCGGCGGCAGCCGGTTACCTGGGTAGGTACGTCGCTCAGCCCTGCGCGCGCAAATGATGCTGAAACCCGAGAGGAAGCGATGCTGCTGTTGGTCCCTTCGCAAACCTGCAAAGCAACGTCTTGGCTTGTTGCCGAGCCGTCCGCTTGTCCACCCGCCCACTTCACGCCGCACTGACTCCCATGTTGACGCCCGCTGGATGCCGACGGGACCGGGCTTTTTAAGCGTCTAGACTTGAAGAGAGGAGAGAAGGGGGTCCATCATATCATCCAGGCAGACAGCCTGGGGAGACAAATGTTTGATTAGACCGTGGATGGTTGGTGGTCGGGTTCGGTCGAACAGGGTAGAGAGGTGCCTAGGTAGGGCAGGGCAGTGCAGGTGAAAACGGACAAGAAATATGTGCAATGCGACTAATAAAAGACTTGTGTGTTTCTGATGATGTTGATGACGATGATGGTGAGCAGAGGAATTCGGAGCAAAACGAAAAGAGCAGTGGCGTTGCAGCACGCACGTGATGCCCGGGACGATCCAATCCATGATGTCCACGGCCACTTGGGCAAGGGAGAAGAGTCAAGGCGAGGTCTTCTTGACTGTTGCATCAACCAAAAACAGCCAGCAACTTTGACCGACTAACACCTCTATCCAGCAGGGATCATAACCGTCCACGGCTATGCATTTTTTTCGCCATCGAGGCATTGACACCGCGGGATTGGCCCCAAGATCACCCAAAACTCCACCCGTCTACCTAATTCCACGCAGCAATCTATCTACCTCCCAATACGACTATGCTCTGGCCCTGCCTCAGCTGGCCTGGGCATTGCGGCACCGACGGCTTGCTTGACGGGTCGACAAGCGTCTGTTGTCTCCCGAGTGGCTGTGAGCTTTGCCTCTCCGCGTCTAACTGACCCGCGTCTTGGCAAACCAGACAGATGGCTCCTTTCGGCTCCTCTCGCTCGTTTCCCTCTCGCGGTCTATTACGGACTGCGCACTGCTTGGCTCTTTTTTTTTTCTCTCTCTTTCGGCCACTTCCAATTCTGGGAGGCGGCTGGCACCCGACTTGGGCCTGTCTCTGTCCGTGGCCTGCGACTGGGGCCATCTTACCATTGTCGTGTTGTCATTATTATACCGTACCACGACGCCGCCTTTTTCCCTTTCGTGTTCTCTCTCTCTTCCTTCTGGTCCCTTACCACAGATCCACTCCTGTCTTGCATTTCGGGTCCTGGTGATTTAGCCTTTTGTACCTGTATCTGTTCGTACCTGTACCTCTACTTGTACAAGCACTCATTTCTCTGCCATCCGCCAACAAACCTCACTGGCTTACCATCTCGTCTTTCTTCCACTCCTTTGGACGCCGCTTCAAGGAGGCAGGGGAAAGATCAGAGACACCCAGAGATCGTAGCAAAATGGCCTCTACCTCTCGGCCTCTTGCCAGTTTCCGCGACCTGATCGGCAAATGGCCTTCGTCGATAACTTCAATTGCTGCTGCGTCCACTTCCACTTCCACACCCAATCGTGTTGCCGTAAATGCCAGCAATAACAACAAAAATCTTGACGCCCAATGTCTCATCCCGGGCTCCTTGGCTGGCTCAGACGTCTCCGACACTAGCACCCACGTCTTCGTTTCAGACCAAGGCTCCCTCCCCAATGATCGCGCCTTGGAACCCGTCAAGCCCAACTCCAGGCGCAAACGCATATTCCTCATCGGACTGAGCGCAGTTGCCGCAGTAGTGCTTATTGCTCTCGGACTGGGCTTGTATTTTGGCCTGAAGAAGAACAACAACGTGAGTTACCTACCGATATTACAAGACATTCGTACACACGACGTAGTCAACCACAAACTGACTCATAGACAGGGCGAAATTCTCGAAGATGGCCCGGTAGTTGATCTAGGTTACTCGCGGTACCAGGGCAAATATCTCGAGCACAACGTCAGTCAGTTTCTTGGGATTCGCTATGCCCAGTCTCCCACGGGTGACCTGCGATGGCGTGCTCCCGTTGACCCCAAGAAGACCAAGCACATCCAGAGCGCGCAGACTGTAAGCTACCATCTCTCCTGTCTCAGCATGAAACTCCGAGTCCTTTCTTCCAGAACTAATCGCATTTCACTCACCTAGTTCAGCTCGTTTTGTCCAGGAGTGTACCAGCAACTTAGAACAGAGATCGACGAGGACTGCCTTTCCTTGAACATCTGGACGAAAACGAACGCCACTGAAGATATGAAGCTCCCTGTCATGGTCTTCATCCAGGGCGGTGGTAAGACGGCATCTTCAACCATGACCAACACGCTCTCGATTACTAACTCTTTTCACAGGCTACACCAGCAATTCGAATCCCCATGTCAATGGCTCGCTCATAGTTGACAAATCAGGCAAGAACATGGTGTTTGTTAGTTTCAACTTCCGCGTCGGTCTCTTTGGATTCCTCGCAGGAGACGACGTCAAGAACGACGGCGACCTCAACGCTGGCCTTCTAGACCAGCGATTTCTCCTTAAGTGGATACAGAAGCACATTTCAAAGGTACAGTAGCATCTCAACCCCATTCATACTCCATCTCCTGCCCCTAGGGAATCAGGTTAACCCCCGACAGTTTGGTGGCGATCCCGACCACGTCGTCATGCAAGGCGTGTCTGCCGGAGCTGGCTCCGTAGCTCTCCACCTTGCCGCGTATGGAGGCCGCGACGACGGTCTGTTCGCCGGGGCAATCGCCGAATCCACCTTCTTCCCCGGCCAGCAAGACTCCTCGGATCTCGAGTACCAGTACGATAGGGTTGTTTCGGAGGCTCACTGCGAGGACGCTAGGAACAAGATGTCTTGCCTCCGCGGCAAGAGTAAAAAGGAACTTCAGGCCATCAATCACTCTGGACCCTTCGACGGCCGTAGCAGCTTTCCCAAGTTCTACTGGACTCCGTGTACCGATGGGGATTTCCTACGCGACACGCCGTACAAGTTGTATGAAAAGGGGGACTTTGTTAAGGTGCCTATTCTGTTTGGGTCTTGCACAAATGGTATGCTTTCCTCTACTGCCTGAATGTCTCACAGGATGAATTAGCTGCTAACCATATGACGCATCCAGAGGGCTCCCAATTTGTCCCCAACGCCGTCGATACGAATCAGTTCACTTCCTTCATGCAGGACAACTATCCCGGCCTCACCACCAACGACACCGACTCGATACTCGAGGAGTACCCCCTAGAGGACCCCTTGCCCACAAAGCAGCCCTGGTTCCCCTCGGCATCGCGCGCCTACGGAGAGGCAACCTTCATCTGCCCAACCAGCATCATTCTTGATGCCTTCCGCACCGCCAATTCCTCCGCTACCAACGCCACCAACATCTTCTCCTACCGCTACAACCTCCAGGACTACACTGCCGTCGGCTCCGGTCGCGGTGTCCCCCACGTCTTCGAGGTCCCCGCCGTCTTCGGCCCCTCCCAGACTGGCTCCGCCCACAGCTACTGGACCTACAACCGCGCCATCGTTCCCGTTGTCATGAACTACTGGATCAGCTTCGTCCGCACCCTAAATCCCAACACCCACAAGTTTGGTGAAGCCCCTCAATGGCTCCCCTGGGGCGACACCCAGCGCCGCCTGGTCCTGCAGCTCCCCAAATCCAGCATGGAGAGTGTCCCAAAGAACGAAACAGCCCGTTGCGACTTCTGGCGTGGTCTGAATGAGACTATGGCTCAGTGATGATTATGATGGAGGACCATATACCCTGCCTTTTCCCTCTTTTTCAGCGATCAATTCTTGCAGCCCATACGACGATACCCATCTTAGAAGATCTAGACATGTGTATTTTGTAATTAATGTACATTTGCGATTATTTCACCCTTCACATTTCCAACTACAGACTAATCCCTTTCCACGAACCCTCAGGCGTTCATCACACATACCTTTGTCACACCTTGCCCACTACTGATAGCTCATATGAACGCACTGTGGAAGCACTATATAAGCCGTTTAAGTTGATATTTCTCTCGACTCGCTCTATAACATATGTGGGTAAGTTGCAGGATTCCATTACAACTCCGAGGCCTAGCACCAAATAATAACTGGGCCCTCTTGGTCACAACGGACTTAAAAACACACGCCGGTTTTTGTGCTTTCAAAACACCCCATTTTTCTCCGTCGCAAATGAACTGACCCAGACCGGAGCCAAAAATGACCCACGATGACCGACGATGACCAATACCAACCCCGAGTTTATCCGCTTGAGTGCGAGGACCGATCCAAAGTTCGCCGAACACACGATCGTACAGCTCGCTTTGCTTCAAACGCCCACCGCCGAACCCGCCGAACCCGCTTGCCAGGTCGAGCTGAGTTTGGGTGGCCCGGTTGATGTAGGAGGGACTTCTCAGCACCCATGTGGGATGAAGGTGATTTTCTACGGCTTCCAGAACCATCCAAGTCTTGTCTAAATTTCTTAGCTTTGGGTGGAGGTAACCCAGTGACACGTAGTCGAAGCAGTGAGACTCTCTGCCGCAGGCCGCCCCGGTGCCTAGTCGACACTGTTCGATCCACTGATTGCTGGCTATTCATCAGTCCCGGGTCAACTTTCTGATCGGTGGTTGGTTCATCCCCTTTTCTTGGCGAAGGGGGATAAAGAATATCAAACTGATCCGATGACTTAGGCGAGAGCTCCGGCCCATTTGCTTCGTGAATCGCTTTCAGCCCACCTCTCTCAAGCCCAGGATACGCCTTCTTTTCAGAAGAATGCACTTCCTCGAGACTGCAGCGACCAGCAAATAAACTCTTATTCGGGCATTGGTCCAGGTCTGACAGAGAGCTGCATTGCTTAAGCCCGGGGCTGCGGATCACCGTTCCATGCTGGGCGATTTCCCCTGGGCTTAGATGATTACGCGAAATCTTGAGCTTTAGTTTCGGTCTTTTGTAGTCAGTCATGGTTTCACCGGAGACTGCCATGGGGGTTGAATTTATGTCTCTTGCGGTTAAGGTGGAGCGCGACGTCTTCATCCGAATCTTGAACTTCGACGACCTTTTTCGAGGATTGCACTTCATTGCTTCCGGATTGTCCTCATCAGAGATAGCCTTTGCAGCCAAGAAGCTAGAACTTTCTTCGCACTTGGAGGGTACCAGAGATTTGGCTGGGCTAGAAATCAGGAGCCGCGTTGAGACTTCGGGTTCCGTTGACAAGCTTCCAAAGGGTGATTCGCAAAGTTGATGCGCCTCATTAGGCAATGGAGGCAGGGCCTTCATAAGCTGAGGAACGCTGTTGGTCAGTTTCAGCTGATGTGCAGGTGAGATTGGATTTGGTGATAGGATAGGAGTATATGCTTTTGTGACTGAGTGGTCGAGGTCTACATCCGAGATACCAGGGTCCTGGGTATCTGGGGTCTCGACGTCGATATTTGCTGGGCTCCGGCGGTGCTGCCCTCGTTGCAGCGTACCTTTCGACCAAGTCCCATTTCTTTGCGCTGGAGGCCGGCGGTTCCGGGATTGTGGATAAGTTGTTGACCTTTCAGATTCAAGATTTGGCTTTGCTTGTTGAGCCTTCGATCTAATAGCGGTGGCCATGTCGTCCCGCATTGTTTCCAAATGAGTTCTTGTGGGATCATCAAAAGTGGCAACAATCAAGTCGGGCTTGGGGGAAGCTGAATCCAGTATATGTATCGGCTCTTGGGAAGCAAACTCAGAAGCTCGGTCCGTGGAATTTTCGATGACTTGGGGATCGCCTTGCACCCTAGACAACTGCCATATCTCACTCCTGGAAGCACTTACTGAGCTTTCAGAACTTGAGGATGGGTCTTCGACCCCATCAGAGCTCGTTCTAAGCTCCTCCCCTTTAAAATCCTTTCCTTGTGAAGCGGCCGGGCTCAGAGAGATGTGGCTTGTTTCTCTGGATTGCGCAGAGTCACAACTCGGCTGGTCCATGTTCTCGGGCATTTCAAGTGCTGATGCTTCCATCCGAATTTGATTAAGCGTGTTGTCTAGAACTCAGTTAGCCCTTGAAATATCCATTGAGTAGTCGTTTTCTACCTTCGGCTGTATTCTTATCAGGATCCATTCGCTGCATCTCAACAGGAACATCCCCGACGTCTAGATGGCCATTATTGTCCTCCCTCAAGACCATGGGTCGACGAAGACTGCCTGCCCGCTGAGGAATCGGACAAAGAGGAGCAGTAGGGTCGAGTCCTAGCTGGGGGTCCGTACCGAATTCCTCAGTGTAGTCGTAGTAGAACGAATCTGCGGAACGCAGAGGTGGCCCTAATCTACTCGCAGCCAAAGGCCTTTGGTACATTTCCACAATAGACGTCAAACTGGTCGACCGAACGCTTTGGTCGCTGGTATCTTGCTGTCGACGGAGTGGCCTAGGTCCCCAAGACGTCATCGAATTGGGAGTTCTAGAACGGTGAGGCCCGGGATAAGGTCCAGGATGATGCCCAGGTTGGGGTCCAGGGTGAGGCCCAGATCCATAGTAGTACAAACCAGGAGACGATCGCGAGGGCAAGGAAGAAGTTGATCTGTTGAAATCAGGCCGCAGAGAAAGAGGCGGCGGTCGACGGTGACTTGAGTAGTGTGTTGGCCTGTAGGACCCGTGAACAGTTCGCTGGTACAAAATTTAGCCTATTACTCCAAACAAGGCACTCGAGTTTCCATGACACATACGTATGAGACGCGGTCAAGCTCAACCATCTTACTGTAATCAATAGCTCCGTTCTCTGTCATAGCCGGGGAAGCTGACCGCACCCCAGGGCGTTTCAAGCGAGTCGGATACGGGAAAGGAGAACGAGGACGTTGCAGGCCTGTAGAACTTGAAAAGCTTTGCAAAGTGCAGGATGACTTCTGGGAAGGCAGGTGCCGCGAGCTGCAAGTCGTCAGGGAGTATGATCGCCTGCCATCATCGAGCGATGGGGAAACTGATCTTGAGTAGGAGGGCTGGGTCGACGAGCCGTAGAGCGAAATGATCTCGGATGTAATGTCCCGGTACGAGGGGAGTGCCTTGCGGTCATCGTACATGAAGCCGCCTTCAAGTCCACGAGAGTGAGGTCGAGAAAGGCTTGCGTCTCCGAAGTTGGGCCTTGGACGGGGAGGGTGATGGTAAGTCACCGAAGGAGGCGTAGGTTTGATGGAGAAGATACCAATGTCGCCTGTTTCAGTCGTCGTCTTGAGCATGCTCTCGAGTGGACCTGGAGACCGAAGGAGTGTTGAGGTTTCGTGGACACTGCGAAACGGCCGACGCTGCGATGGCGGTAGGGAGTGGACATGGTTGCCTGGCTTCCCATGCGACCGGTGGCTGCTGTGCAGGGAGTTTTGACTGGCAGATCTCTGCCGAGCATCCTCAAGATCCATGGAGTCGTGTTGAAGCCCCTTGAGTTCTGGAGGCAACAGGGAAGAATAAGATGGGCTAAGCGATACAGGAATGTTCACTGACCACCAAAGACAATCAAAACAGACCAAGAAACTTGGAGCGTGCGATTAAGAGCCGCTTGGCAACCGTCACAGCCTGACTTGAAGACGCATCCTGAGGAGGGAGGACGAACTTGAGGACGACGAGACGAGGAACTCGCAGTGACAGGACGCAGCCGAAACTATCACGATTGGAGGAAGGGAAGTCCCGGATGGCATTGCCGCTGCAGCTATCACCATTGCTCTTGCTGCTCTCTATTGGATTGCACAGTGCGTCTCCAGGTAGGAAGGTAATTGAGGGCATTCGGAAGGAAGGAAGAGGAGACGGTGACTCTGCAACTTGGTACCTTCGATTCCAGGACAGCTGGCAGCCAGCTGCCAACCCACTGGGAAACACCATGACGAAAATCTGGGAAGAGGAGGTAGGCCATTGGCACCAATTGCATTGGGCCTGTCGGGGAAGCAATCCCCGCGGAAGGCACCTTTGGATGTCCTTTCCTCTTTCTTCCTGCCAGCCTCCCTTCCTCCCTCATCTCTCCCTCTCTCCTTCTCTACCTTTCGGCCTTAATCCCTTTCTCACGTCCCTTCTCCATCTCCGCCGCCCTGCATCCAGCAACTAAGAGTGGCATCGAACAGGAACCTCAACGACTAAACAGAAGGCTCGGAAAACTGCAATTGCGATATGCCAACCTGCCCACCTTACCATGCAAGCTGAACGACGCTGAGGTGACAGTGGATTGAGCCAGGTACATCCGTCCGTCCTTGTCCAATGCTCGCGTTTCCTCGACGACAAGGAAAGTGCAACTCGACGCGAATGGAAGAGAGAGCTGAAATCAAGATTTCTTCGAATGCGCTTGACCTATAATTAACGGGTATTTACCTTCCGTTACTTGCGTCAGGGCAACCCACCCATATGTCGGGGAGGAGCCAATCATCAGGAATTACTTTAGGGTCACATCACCGCAACGTGCTGCCATGCACTTTGGGACGGATGGTGGCTTGACACCGTCGTCGACGGGCAGGACTGCAACCAACTCCTTCCAGACGCCCATGTGATCTTCTTAGGCCGGCGCACTGGACGCTGCTTCGCGAGGCGTCCATAGGGCGTCCACCAGGGCGTCTGCCAAACGAGTCAGGGCCCTCACACGATCAACCCCGACACCACTTGCACGCGCATCTAACGTGACTCACTGCCCAGAAGGGACAAGTCTAGATCGCCGTGGCAAGACAACGGAACCAGGGGGGAGGGGCTAGACTTGGAACCATGGAGGGACTGAACCCACTGAAACCTCGACAGACTCCTCCCTGGACTCTCTTTGGAGGGGATCGTAGGATCTCAGGGTCTCCTCCAAGTTCCTCAAGGCCCTCCTCCAAGGAGCAGGGAGCCAGCCAGCCAGCCAGCCAGCCAGCCATGGTGGACTCGGCCGTCGACCCGAACTTTGACCCTCCATTTGACTCGGCAACAGGGTTTGATTAGTCGGCAGGCTACTCTGGAAGTGCTTCCACCAGGGTTGCCGTTCTTGTCCAGTCGGTTCCCGATGTGGCTGGCACCGTCGACGACCTTGTCCGCCGCCTTCGAGATTTTTCGTCCTTGTGGCCAGACCTGGCGCCCGAGATCGAAATCCACTGGTCACCGTCGTCCCCCGCAATCCACTTGGCCTTGATCCACGCAACCTTGTCCAAGTCTAGTCAGGGGCCTACCGGACGCTTGTCCCGCCATGTTACGGTACCGCGCCGAGGACAATGTTCATGTGGTCGACGGGTCGTTGAAAGCTTGCCGAACACACGCATGCCCGAGCCACTGTTTCTGTTCTAGTTTTGGTTTCGGTTCGGTTTCTGGACCTGTTTCTGGGGAGGGAAAAGGTCCACGTTCCCTGGTCTTTGGTTTCCTGGTTTATTAAATAACAAACAGTAAACAACCCGACCCGTCTCATCATCTTCCACTCGCAACTTGGAACCTAGACCTTTGCGTCTGCGGCTAGTCTTCCTTCCATTGCCTCCCATCACCTCTCTCCTCTCCTACTTTCCCGCACTTACTAGCCATCTCCTACGCATTTCCATCCAGCATTTGTGCGCCGCGATCCGCCGCTCTCTCGCTACAATGGCTTCCCGAAAACCCAACCTCAAACTCCCGCTACCTTCAATCGAACAGGGCGAGTTCCAACGACCCTCCAGCTCAATACGCAGCCCGCGCTTTACCGAGAATTTTGATGCGCCTTTCTCGGAAGCTCTCATGAATGCCTCGAGAACCACACTCGCCACAGACACCATGACCTATCCTTCAATTTACACCAACGACCGCACCAGCTTCGGGGGCGAGAGCGGTCGACGACCATCGTTCGGCACAAAACAATCAGGCGCGCAATCACCAACCCCCTTGCGCCTACGCAAGTCCTCATGGGAATCAGAGACCAAGCGGCGTTCGACTGTGAACGACCGGATTCGAGAATGGGCTAAGAAGTCGTGGGGTGCTGTGCGAAACTGCGGCGAGGCGAGGGATGGTTACTTTGAGGCCAACGAGAGCCACGGCCGGAGTAGCTCTGGGCTACCTCCTTCACCGAGCGATGTTTCTTGCAAGGAACCCGGGGGGGATGCCTCTTCCCAAGCCGATGTGAGCAGAACTGAGCTGCCAGCTTCGAGATCCGGATGAGTCAAATAGGTCAGAAGGTTGTCGTCCACGCTTGATCCACAGCGATGTGTGGCATAATTTCTGCATATAAGTACATACTTGGCGTTGGTGGTCTTTGTCCCGGGTTTGTGGATAACAAAACATTATGTTTTTGATGATGGTATATGATTGGGATGGATCGGCTCAGAACACACCGCCGCCAATAATGAACAGGCGTTCTTCTTCCCTTTTGGCCCATTGGATGATCTTGTTTGCCCCATGTGTTATCGTAGCCCTGGATACGTTTGGTCCTGTCACGCAATAGAATTCGAAGACGGGCGTGATCCAGGCCAACGACGTCACGTCCTCTCCAACGCAGTGCAGAACCTTGAGGTGTGAGTGCTTGGCATGGATAGACGCATGCAATTCGTGGTACACCGCCATCAGCCTCCTCCGTTCAACAAGCTCTGTGAATGTGGGTTCCAACGACGCCATGCAAAACTGTACGTTCGCCCGGGACTTGTACAGAAAATGGCTGACCTGGCTCCCCGGCGCAATCTCGTGTGGATTCGGGCGGCCGGCTCGAGAGGCGTTCTGCATAATAGCAAGAGTCCCGTTCCTGGCCAGCTGTTGTGCAACGTTATCTCGCATCTGCTTGAGCTCGAAGAAGCTCTCGCGGTCGGCGCTGATCAGGACCATGGCAATTTCTTCGCCCGCTGAGCGCCCTTCCACACCTGCTGGGGAACTGGCCTGCTCCCCAGAAGCCCCTTCAAAGAAGCTCACATACATGTAAAGGTAGCCTTTGTTGTTGAATGCCGGTAAGCAGATGGGAATCCAGTTCTCGCCACCGCCGCCTTTGATGCCGCCGCTCTCAAACAACATGTTGAAAATCAACTGGAGGTCGCTAGGATGAAGGGAGTGTCTTCGTGGTCGAATGACACTGACGAGTTTCCCACCGGCCACAATAAGTCCATATAGCAATTTCTCAGCTCTCAACTTTAAAAACGTGTTGTTGATGGTATTGCGCTGTGACTTTCGTAACTTCAGGCATTCTAGAGATCCGAGCAGGGCCGATGGGGATCCTTTGGTGAAGGTGTCGGCCAATGACGAGAGTAGCGATTCTGTGCCCTCTAACGGCTTGCGCAAGTCGCTTGATGGCCGATGAACAAAAATACTAGTGAGCCTCGGCAGAGTGAGAGTAGATAAGATTTGCATATAAAGCGCCTCTAGTTGCGCTCGCAATTGAGAGTCACTTTCGCCGAGCTTGCTAATGGCCACAAAGTAGAGCGGACCCTGGGTCGCTATGACGAACCGGGTCTCCCCTGCGGAGAAGGCTTGCAGAGGATTCTTGGCGCCTTCGTAGAAGGATATAATTGTTTGCACCACACCCATGGACGAGTTGATCAAGCTGAGGTCTCCGTGTCGACTCCAGATGGGCTTCCCCGCGGATGATAGAATGAGATAGTGTTTTAGTTTCGATTTCCACATCAAGAGCTTCTCATCGTCTTCAAATTTCTTGTTTGCCTCTGGCAGTGGGGTGAACTCATCATCAAAATTAGAGAGGCGGTCTTCAGGCCCCGTCCTCGTCCTCTCGAACGGCTGTACAGTGGCGGACTGGGATCGCAGCATATTCCACGCCGGGCTCTTCTTATGGAGCTCCCCACCAAGGAGACTGGCGATATCCCCGGCGGGCCTCGTCGTAGGCGCGAAGCTCATGACACTCGCGGCATCGTCGGCAGCCTCGCCGGCAGTGCTGGCGTCACGGCGGCTGGGCGTCGCATGGCCGCTATCGGCCGGGCTGGGGATGGAGTCGGGCCCCGGAGTCGGGAATGTGCCGCGGGATCCGTCGGGAAACGAGAGTGTCTGGACTTCCATGGGGGTTATTGCCGTCGTAGCTTGTGCCTGGAGGGATTTCGGGTCGGGGCCAGCACTCGTGCCGGGTCGAGGAGGGAGCGGGGGACGGTGGTCGTCATCTTGGGAAGCTGGAAGCTCTCGCATGTTGATGGATTGTGTAGGGGGGGTTGCATTTCCAACGAGTTTGGAGGAGGAGGAGGAGGCGAGTTGGTCAACAAAAGTCTAGGACCGTATGACCCTGTTGGTTTCCGTGCGTGTCAGGGGCGGCCATTATGCCATCTTCGATGTTTGTCGATGGCCAGTCGGTAAGTAAGTAGCGCTGTTGGAGGTGCAAGGCGGCATAACGAGGGCCCTGGTGATCCACACCGAGATATGCACCATTCACAAGGGCTAACTATATCTAGGAAGATGATGAAGGAAACACCACCTTCCTAGAGACCGCTCTGCTACAAGTAATTTGGCAGGATGTTTCTTCAGCCTAAATGCTCGAAACCATTTCTTTTGTCTGGTCTAGGTAGCTGATACAGCAAGTCATTTCTACAAATGTCCAACGTCCATCAACTCGCATACCTACCTAATGCTCCATTGCACGGGAGTGGCTTGGAGAAATCCTAAGCTTCTGGATAAGGCTTAGAGCGCGTCAAAGACTGTGAAAAGGACGTGCTGATTACGCACCACCTAGCCCATGACGCAGCCACTCATCAGCGAAGGCCCCGTCGCATCCAATTTACGAGTTGTCGGGTTGGAGGGGTTCGCTGCAGCCTTGCGCTGGAAGCCACATGCCAGGGCGAGCTGTCACCAATCAGCGCCCTGCGATGCCCTATATTTCGGGGTACCTTGGTACCTTCGAGGCACCCACCTGGGGGAGCTCGGCCAAGCTGCTGGTGAAACGTAGCCTTCTGGGTGGGATTCGCGGCTTCATCTCGAGATTCCTCCCTGCGAACTTCCAACGAATTCCTCTCCACGCGCGTCCTACGCCCCAGCGATGCTCTCTGGCACCGTCGCCATCCAACAGGGAACCCGATGTCCTCGCCTCCGTCTTCGATCCGAATAGTCCCCAAACATGGTGCTTGAGCCCGCGTCCGGCCGGCGGTCTGTCTCCCCCGAGGCCTCTGGACGAGACTCGCCTATTCCACGACAATGGCGGAACCAGCTCGGCGCAGGTGCGCATGCGCCCGCGCACTCTAAGCTTGTTTAAGGCGGTCGCTAATCTATGAGCAATAGCTGAGCTCCCAGCCAAGGACAAGACATACCGGAAGTATGCTCATGGCGTCGACAGGGCGCTCGCCTTATTCGAGACGGCCTTGGAAGAGTGGGCAGACTACATATCCTTCTTGAACAGGCTTCTAAAGGTTTGCTCTCTCAGGGAAAGTGCAGCTAGCCAGGGTACGATATACTGACAACCCAAACCTAGGCCCTTCAAGCTCGCCCCAAGTCCATCACGACGATACCAGCCAAGGCAACAGTCGCGAAACGCCTATCCCAATGCCTCAACCCTTCCTTACCGTCAGGAGTCCACCAGAAAGCCCTCGAAGTATACAACTATGTCTTTTCAGTCATCGGCAGCGATGGACTGTCCAGTGACCTCCCTCTCTATCTGCCTGGATTGGCATCCACCCTGTCGTTCGCGTCCTTGTCGGTACGAGCCCCATACCTCGATATTCTGGAGGAACATTTCCTCGGGTTGGACCCGCGCTCCCTACGGCCCGCAATGAAATCGATAATTCTTGCTCTACTGCCCGGTCTAGAAGATGAGACGAGCGAGGATTTTGAAAGAACCCTGCGTATGGTCGAGAGTTTCAAGCATACCATCAGGCCGGCACATAGTGAAGAGCTCGCCGAGCGTCATTCTTCAGGCGATGCATTCTTCTGGCAGTGTTTCTTCCTCGCCTCCATCACCAGCCACAGCCGTCGATCAGGCGCTCTCGCTTACTTGGTCAGATGCCTCCCTCCGTTGGGGCCAGACGCAGCTCTTCCCGGTAGCAAGGCGGCGACGTCAAAAAATAAGGGTGACGACGCCCTAAAGGACAAGATCTCCGCCATTGTGACATCTCCTGAACCCGGCTTGCTGCTACGTTGTTTCGCAAGTGGTCTCTCAGATGAGCAATTGCTCATTCAGCGTGGCTTCTTGGATCTTCTCGTTTCCCATCTGCCCCTTGATTCACATGTCATTCGGTCTCGAGTGAAACCTGGGGACCTGGAACTGCTCCTCAAGGCTGCAGTCGGCGTAGTCACGCGGAGAGATATGAGCTTGAATAGACGATTATGGGCCTGGCTTCTTGGGCCTGAGCCGACTACGGAGGCTGATCACGGTGCCGAGCCACCAACGAGTCCCTCGGATCATCACCACCAGGCATATTTGGCATCTAGAACGAGTTACTTTGAGGAGTTCGGTTTACAGCCGCTCACTCGGACGCTTCTTCAGATGATCAAGGGCGACCACCAAAGCAGTGCAAGCGAGCGAGCACGCCCGTACAGAATCTGTCTCTCCCTCATGGACAGGTGGGAAATCGGCGGCCTCGTCATTCCAGAGATCTTCCTGCCTATCGTAGAGAGTGTGCGGCAATTCAAAACCCTGGCATCGACAAAGGCTGAGTTCTCCGACGTATTGCGCAGTGCTAGCGTTTTCTTCGACGGAATTGAGAGCGGTCTGATTTACAGCGAAATCGTCTCTCTTTTGGCCCAAGCTATCGGTCCTGGGAAACTCGACGTCAACGAACGTAGCGATAAGCTTTCGCTAGTCAGCTTCATCCTGGCCAATTTCAACGTTCGCGAGGAGGAAATGATAACTATTCACGCCCCTCTAGCGTCGTTGGCGGCTCTATCAATGCTGGAAGACTCAATGGACCGCCAATCGAGTAGCTCTTCGGACACTTCAGCGTCACTGTCGAGCGAAGCTCTGAACATAACCATTTCACTTCTGGACCTTGTTCCCGAGAGGGCTTTTACTGAGAATTCCCCTACCAGCGAACGAGGAGCGGGGGCAGAATCGCCCCTGTCCATTGCCAACATTGATGTGTTGAAGAATATTCGGGCTTTTTATGTCAACGAACAAGGAAACATCGATGCATCCCCTCCACCTTTCAACGTCATGGAAATTGGAGAGCTGCTGCTGCAGAAGGTGGTCAAGTTTGTTTGCGATAGCAAGGGCTTGTCGACACCTTTGGCTGACCTGGGAATCCGGATACGTTTGTTAATCCTAACGCTGCATAAGACGCCCGAGACGTATCATCTCGATGAACAGCGGCTCCTAAGATTCTTGATAGAGAAGCTCAAACAACCACCATTGCAGTTTTC
This sequence comes from Neonectria magnoliae, assembly GCA_037954305.1. NCBI lineage: Eukaryota > Fungi > Ascomycota > Sordariomycetes > Hypocreales > Nectriaceae > Neonectria > Neonectria magnoliae. The sequence goes on along the minus strand of JAZAVK010000014.1, from coordinate 250,274 downwards.
GGACTTTTTTGCGATGCTGCACTTGGCCACACAGCTCTACTCAGTCGAGAGAATTGAAACGAAGGAGCTATCAGCGTTGGTCGGCCCTCTGGTACGGCATGCCTGGTCGTATCTATCTGCCTCTGAGCCAAAGTATCACGTGGAGGCTGTCAGAGGTCTCTGGCTACTACAATCCGTCCTATCCCCCTCTAATCGCGACATCGAAGCAGCACTATCAAGCCTCATCATCGCCCCGGACTCGCGCTCTGCAGAAGCCGTCGGGGCCGTCGACAAAGGCCGCATACTGAGCGTGCTCTGGTCTCATACTCTGCAAGATAACGCATCCGGGAATGAGCGGCGGGGATCAAAGACGCCAATGCTTGAGCTCAAGACGCTCTCTCGACTTTCAGGAATGGACAACTACGAGGTCATGCTTACTCAACCGCTGTTCTTGATCTTGGACGCTCTGCAAGATGACACGTCGCAGCTGTACATGACAGTCAAGTCGTGGCTCAACAACATGCTTGGAATTGATCGGTATGGCAGACCTCAACTCTCCCTCGCCGGATCTGATCTTGACTAACGCACTATAGACTCTTCTTGATACTTGTCACCAAGCTCACCGAGATTCCATTCCTAAGCGGCGTGTTTGAGAGTAGCGAGCAGTCTGATGAAAAGTCAGTGACGTTCTCTGAGGATGAGGACCTCGACCTCTGCTTGTATTACCTCCGAACCTTGTCGAACATCCTCAATTGTGCCGGAGAGATTTCATGGGCAGTCTTGGGCTCTAAGCACGTTTCTTTCCACAGCCAGCAAATACAAATAAGCAGTAAGCACATTCATTTGCCCTCTCTGACTTGATTTTAACCTGGGCTTAGCTGGAGGGGATGAAGAAATGACTCTTCAAGAGTTTTTCGTTCGCGTCTGCATAAAATGCATCACGGGCAATCCCGCTGCTACTGTTGACGAGGAAATCGAAGGCCGCATCAACCAGCTTTATCGATATGCTCTCACGATCCTTCACAAATTCTTCCTAAGCCCGTACGCCGCCCCCTTGTCGACATTCCAGCTTGAGGATGTCCTCATCGAGAGACTTTTCAAGTCGCTCAAAGGTTCCGACCCCTATGTGCAGGTTTTGCTGCTCGATGTCGTATACGATACCCTCAAGCTGCGTGACATCGCACCAGCTGGGACCGCCGTCTCACCTACCTCCGAGAGGAGAGCACCAAGTTTCGATCCTGCTCGAGGAAGCAGGCTTTCCATCACAACTTCCGAGCGTCCAAGGATCCCGATACCAGCTCCTCCTGCACAACTCCTCAAATGCCTCCAGGAGGGCCTAAGCTCCCCCAACAGCCGATCTGTCTTGGATAGCTGGGTTGCTTTTGTCGCTGAGTGCTTACCCTTTTACACCGAATCCATTTTCCAGGTCGTGATACCTCTGGTTGAGACTCTCTGCAACGAGATTGGAACTACATTCTCAAATCTGCAGGAAACCTTTCAGTCTAGCTCCCTCTCTACTAGCATCGAGAAGTCCACCCCTGAGTCCACTCTCATCTTTCTTCTAAACGGCTTGGAGCAAGTTCTAGCGAGAGCACATGAGCAATTGCTCGCCGAAGAGGCTCGCACTCAGGTGACGAAGGGTCCTGACCAGCCCCAGTCACTTTTCGGCAGTATGGTTTCTGGCGTCTTTCAAACGGATGCCCCCCAGTCGCGCGCCATAGCAAACGATCGATTAACAGTTCATCTGGCATTCCAAGACGCCGTCCGCATCTGCTACAAAATCTGGACGTGGGGCCAGGGCGAAGACTCGAAGAAGCAGGACCAAAGCTCTTCGGCGTCGTTCAACTACACATCCCTGCGAATGAGAAACCGAGCCCGACGTTTACTCGAGCATCTCTTCACCGCTGAAAACCTGGAGTGCCTCGAGACTGTCATAGATATCTGGAAGGATTCCATGGTTGATTCAAGACCATCTGAAGTATTCAACCTCCTGTCTGCGTTGGAAGCATCGCGTCCTCGGCATAGCATTCCCGCTCTGTTCAACGCCATTTACAGTCGAAGCAATCCAGCTGCCATTGAACAGGCGCGCAAATCCACTATGACGATATCGCTACAAGACTCTGATCTGGTGGTTTTCTTGGTCGAGTATGCTCGTTCGCTTGATGACGATGCTATGGATGAGATCTGGCAGGACTGCATGCTCTTCCTGAAGGACTTGCTAGGGAACCCCTTTCCCCATCGGCAGACGCTACCAAACCTGCTCGAATTCGCAGCAATCCTTGGCGAGAAGGTCGACAATACCAACTTTGGAGAGCAAAAGAGGATGCGAAGAGAACTAGGCGTAAGAGACCCCGTTTTCGACAGTTGTAGGGGGATTTTACTGACTGAATCCAGGATACCTTTCTTCGACTACTCGCAGCTCTTTTCACCACAAGACCCATGGCGTTTTCTGACCCCTTGCAGTCAAGTGGAACCCAGGAAAAGTCGGCCAAGAGTGAACTTGTTCGCAGAAGCACGGTGAATGGGGTGGGCGAGAGGCCTGAGGATATCGTGTCTATTCTCGCTTCTGTCGTTCCCAACCTGCCCAAGATCCTTCTAGAGCCCGACCGCGTGCTCTCCGCGGCCGGGACCATCTCAACTAATGTCATCGGGCCAAGTCTGCGCGCCAAGGGGTTCCCGGATACCTTCTCGAAGAGCACGCTGCTACTCCTCCACGAACTCTCGAGGCTGCAGAACAACCAGAAGATCTGGAAGAAGGACGTCAGCGATGCCTTCAACGATGCCAAGTTCTTTGGGATGAACCTAGAATTGGCAAAGGATGACTGGATTCCGTTGCTGAGGCAGTGGACCTTGACCGATAAGGACCGGGTGCCCGAGATTGTATCCCGCATCAACGCGCCCACTACGGCCGGCATCGTGTTTGGAGTCGGCGCCACTTCAGCCCGTCTCGAGGCCGATCGAAAGACGCAGCTCAACCTACGCCGGATGGCGACGCTGATCCTCGCCGCTGCCGAAGACGCATTCGTCGCGGATCTTACAACCATCTTCGACAAGCTCGTCGAGCTTCTCACCGCATCAGCAACGTCTTCGCCGTCGTCGACGACGCGTGCCGACATCTACATGGTCGTCCGAGCCCTCGCTCTCAAGACTAGCGCCATCCACCTCGGCATGCTCTGGCCCGTCGTCAACGAGGAGATCCACGCCGCCATCTCGTCCGTCGTCGCACCAGACAACAGCACCGCGTCCGACACGTACACCAACGCCTCCATCCTCCAGGCCTGCAAGCTCCTAGACCTGCTCATCTGCGTGGCCCCCGACGACTTCCAGCTCCACGAGTGGCTCTTCATCACCGACACCATTGACGCCGTCTACCGCTCCTCCACCTACCAACCCGTGGCTCTCGTCGACGAGATATCCGAGGAGCTCGGCGCCGTCGGGGCCAACTCGGCGCTGCAGACGGAGTCCGTCGCGCACCTGGTTGCCGGCGGCTCGTCCCGACGACCGCTTCTCGGGCCCGGCGGCATCAGCGACGACGTCAGCCTCGACCGGAAGGATGAGCTGGTGGCCAAGGTTCTGCGGCCGTTCTTCGGCCAGCTGAGCATCTTTGCGTTCGAGTCGACGTATGCCATGGGACGGCTAGATCGGGAGGCTTGTATCTCGGGGCTGCTGAAGGACATCTTTGACGAGCGGAGTATAGTCAAGGCACTGTAAGAGAGAGAGAAAAGCTAGGAGTTTTTGCACGGAGTAGTGACAGACGGGGATTTATGAGCGGAGCATGTATTTCAGCGAGACATGGTGCCCATATAGCGTGTGAGACGGATGGAAAGGGGCAGTTTGCCTGCAGAATACAAAATTAATGACCGTGGTTATTTCTACATGTTTATGGTGAGGTGTGTTTTAAGATGACATCAAGATTGTTGTCCCCCCCGAGTTTTCCAAATGTCCGGTCCTGTAAGTTCCAAGTATATCCATCTCTTTGATAGAATACATCATCTATCGTCCTGGGAATTGGACAGGGGGATTCTCGCATAGGAGCAACGCCGTGACTTCGGTGTCCCTCCTCAGTAATCCCCTACTGGTTGTTCAGCCTGGTCAATCATGGATCGAGCCATCATCCCCTCCAGAGTCGGTCCCAGAACCCTGCCGACGACACTCTCAAACGCGTCCCGCTCCATCATGGCGCCAAACACAAGACACTTGACAACGCCGTCGAGCTCTCGGCTCAGCTCATTGAGCAGCTGAGCATCCAGCAGCACCTCCATCGGGTAGCGGTCGGCGAGCTCGAACCAGGCCTGGATGGGCGTCAACTCGGCGTCGCCCGGGTTGAGCGACGACGCCAGGCCGTGCAAGGCGGCAAGGGAGATGCGAGGCGAGGGCCACTCGTAGTAGACGGCCGGGTATGTGTAGTCGATGCCAACCAGACGGCGGACTCCGCACTGGGAGGCGCTGGAGATCCTCTTGCGGCCCATGTAGACGGCCTCTGGGGCGCTGGCCATCAGGAAGGTCGAGGCCATGAGGGTGTGGCCCTTGGCCTGGTTCGAGTGGTGCTGGTGCTCGGGATAGTCGCCGAGCCAGAAGTGATCCCAGCAGATGTGTTCGAGTCTGGCATGTTCAGGTTAGTTGTGTTAGGGGTGGCGGCGGTGGTGGTGGTGGTGGTGGTGGTGGTTGGTACTCACGACAATATGAAGTTGATGGCCATCTGTTCCTGCTCCACCGAGAGCTGCATGTCTCCCTCGCTCGTCGGCGGGCTTGTCGTGTTGCCAGGACTCGGGTTGCTGACGCTTGGGTTGCTGGAGCTGGAGCGAACACTGAAGACCGGGGTGCGCAGCTCGTCATCCTTCTTGAGCGTCACGACAATGTCGTCGATGTTGATATCCCCAAACATGTCGGTCGTTTGCGGAGGCTGCTGGGACTGCTGAGGCAAGCTGTCGATCTGGCCAACCGCCGGCAAGCCCAGGATGTCCTGGTTCGGATCCAGCAAGCGATCGATCTGGGCCTCGATGCCCTCCATATCCATCGGCGTCGTCTGCGGCTGCGGCTGCTTCTCGTGCTGGCGCGCCGCCACGGAGGTGGTGATGCCGAGGAGCTGCAGCTGCGCCCTCATGGCGTCGTTGTCCTTGCCCAGCTCGGCCGCCTCGCCCTCGGTCAGGGCGATCAGCTCGCGGAAGTGCGACACGTCGAGCTCCAGTTGCTTGACGTATTCGGCCTTGCGCTGGCGATGCTGGACCTGGGCGCGCCGCACCTGGGCTCGTCGGAGCTTGGCCTTTTCGCTGGCTGTGAGGGGCTTAGCCGGCGAGCTCTCGCTGCCGGCTTCGGGGGCTGCCGTCGATGTCTTTTTTAGCTTCTTGTTGCGGCGCGTGGGTGGGTGGTGATGGCATCCACCATGTCAGTTCATCACCTACATTTGCTACTATGCGCATCGTGGTTCTGTTTCCCGTGCTGCACAAACTCGACGCGGTTCCCGTGCAGAACCTCCTTCGTCTTCTTCCAAAACGTCGAAAACGACGGCCGCCCGTCGTCCGACTCGTCCGCCGCATCCATGGCCATTGCTGCTGAGATGGCGAGATGATGTCATGCGCGCCCTCCCGTCATGCCGTCCAAATCCACCAGGCAGGCGTTTTATCGGAGGCGGCCGATCGCCCGGAGGATTAACGGGGGAGCGCAGGGCTAGGATTGGACTGGGGGAAGGGTAGCGGGGAAATGAATAGTGTCTCCAGATGACGGCGCGTAAGCTGGATTGATCCTCCTTCACGGTGGAAAAGTCGTCGTTGGTTTGACCTGGTCCGGCCGAGTGTTGGGGGGTTTTGGAGGTTTTGGAGGTTTTGGGGAGAGTCAGCACACTCCCCGTCGCGACGACTCCAAACCAAGCGGGTTCTCTACTCCGCTAAGTAGTAAGCAGCTGGGCCGTTGCTGCACGACTTAATTTCTTACAGGAGGGCTGACAATACTGATTCACCAGTTTTTATGTCCCAACTGGAAAGATGACGCCTGGCTGCACGATTGGAACCCTCTCAGCGTTGATTTACATGGGCAGACTCCTGCGCCGGGGCTACGTGCAACCGGTTTCTGGCTGATTTAGTGGCATACCCAGCAACGATTCAACCAGGTTCGTTAGACCAGTTGCAATGGACTGGCAAGTAGTCTTAACATTCTTGGTTCAGATCTTCTTTCAGCTGTTTTTATTTTCGACACATCATGGCATAAATTCCCTTTATACTCCCTTTTAACATGAGCCAGTATGCGACTAGTAATTGCAAATCGATCCACAAACGCCTCGCTATGTCCCTCCTTCAAATGTGTCCCCCTTTTAAGATTCAGCGAACAAGACATGACAACGCCGCCTCTTGACTCTATTCGTAGTCGTCGCCCTCACTGTCCGTAGCCGTCACCTCGTTCAGATCATCCTCATCCACGTCGTCGTCCAGACCGTCGCTGTCGTCCTCGTCCTCGGCGTTGAGCCCCTGCACACCCTTCCAGTTCACGTAATCATTCTCCAGCCACCGCTTGCTGACTGGTAGTTGATATGGGTCGAACGGGAAGTACGGGTCAAGTTGGTGGAAACTCTCATCCTGCGCCTCATACCCGGCGTCCCGCAGAGCTCCGCCCGTCGCGTACGTCGACGACAGAAACTGCGTCAGGCGAACCCGCTTGTTTCCTTCCACCAGCGGGTACACGTACATGAAGTTGAGCCGATGTGCAAGCTTCGCAAACTCCTCGACGATGACCGGCGCGCACACCTTGAGAGGGTTTAGCTTGCCGAAGATCTGAACCGATAAATCTTTCCTCGATGTCCCGACCCAGTCGACTTCCTGGCCGATGTACGACGACGCATCGTCGGGGTCGACATCTTCCGGTGTTCCCACTATCAGGTCTTGCCATCGAAAACAGAATATGTATAGGGTTGCCTGAACAAGGCTGTAGTAGGGATGGAACCGCTTGAGATCCGGTCCCCGGCACAAGGGCTCATACTTCTTGCGGTACTGCTCCAGGTGATGGATGAGGAGCGCAAAGATACTTCGTACTAGATGGCCCGGAAGATGCGCTCCTCGAGCAACAAAACTAGCCAGATACGCCGCCGCCGCCTGTTTCAGAACATTTGGTGTGTTGCCCTGGAAAGCAGTCGCAATGAGCTGGCCGCAGAACGCATCCGTCAGCCGCTCATGCATCTGAGCAAAGTGAAAGATGAGGAATTGTGTGTGTCTCGATTTGTAGGTGGGCAGGACCATGTGGTCGAACTCGCGCAGTAGGATCGTAAACGTATCGAAAGCAGCATCGGATCCGGGATTGGCGAAATGCGGCGTGTAGACCTGGAAGAGTGTATCCAGCGCAGCATCCATCTTCTCGACGCTCCCCTTTATCGACTTGATTCTTGCCCCGTCCTCGTCAAAGTCCGGGTCGTCGCTGTCCACTGACTCCGTGTCGCTCGCGTCGTCCGCGTCGTCCTCCCACTCCACGGCGCGCGAGTGATCTCGTAGGGCGTACATGACGGCCGCGGTCACGTCGTCGTCTAGGTCTTCCAGGTCGACCTGCATCTGAGAGTCGATTTTGACGACCCGGTTGATGATCAGGTCAAGGACCTCGTCACGCAACGCCGGGACATAGGTCTTGATGCGTAATAGGTTGCGGATGTATGCCATGTGAACACGCATGGACTCGTCGGGGAATGGGAATTTCGAGCCAAGGAGGTTTTCCAATACGGGGATGGCGGATGGGAACATTTGGAGAAGGTATTGCAGGGTGGAGTGCAGCCTGTCACGCATGGCTTCGCGGTTGACTTCAGGGAAATCGGGCACACACCAGACGGAGGTTCGGGTATCGGAGAACTTCTCAACCATCATGGACAGAACGGGGGATAGGTAGGAACCCTGGGCGCTGACCAGGGCGGCCAGGAAGTGGGTAAAGACCTTGACAAAGGCGTCATCTCGCCCCAACCAGGAGCACTTCAGAATGATCTTGACTAGTCCGTTGCAGGCCCTGTCCTTGAGGATGGGGATGCATCCGGTGAGGGCCATGACGTAGACCTGAAGCTCATGAGGCTTCAGGGTGTCATCCTCCTCGCCAACGACCGGAGGCAGGTAGCGCTGCTTGTCACTCGCGAACAGCTCCTTGAGCGTATCGTACTGTCCGTCGTTTCCTCGCAGGTGCTCCTCGAGAGCGGTCCTGACTTCCAACTTTACATCGTTCATCGTCCTCCTTCCGACCTCGTAAGTCACGTTTCGAATGTCGTCGAAGAAGACCTTGCGGCGCTTGCTGGGGCTCTCTGGAGCGTCGAGCGGGTCGCTGAGCCCAGCATATTCGGCCTTCCTCCTGCCCAAGACCGAGGCAGGCTTCAGGATCGACCGGACGGGTGTCGAGAGCTTGGGGAGAGAGCCAGAAATGGTCCTGGAAGGTGTAAAGGGTCGCATCGATGTGGCTCGCTGCGAGCTTGGTCGTCGCAAGTCGTGTGTGCTGGTCGCTGGGAATCGTGGCGTCTCTCGGGCAACAACACGATGTCGGCGTCTCGTCTCGTCTCCGCAGGTGGCAGGCGGGGGCGCTTAAGGTGTGAACATAGGCTGAAAGACGGATTGCGACAGAGACTGCGACGGGTCGTCGGTCATAGTAAATCTACTCTGAACACCGAGACGAGATGTTCACGTCGTGATACAAGCCGAAGTGGGAGAAAGTCCGACAGTCGCTTGGCAAAACAGACAGAGAAAGGTGGCAGAGTTGTGAAGGGGTTTGCTTCATCGCCTGGTGCGCGGCAACTTTTTTTCGTCAACTAAACCAGTGCGCAAGTGGAAATTTTGGCCATGAAGTGGGGTCACACACGTGCCTCTCGACTGGTTTTTGATGCGGAGGTCCGTGCACCCCGTCAGAGCGCTTCCGCCACCTAAACCCATTGCGTCACAGCGTCACAGTCTAGATATTCAACGACGACGGTTTTGAAGAGATCAAGATACTACTGTGAGTTAGAAACTAAGAACAAGCCAAACTACAGAGGGATGGGGTCAAACACTAATACCAACTCGAGTATCCCCTCATATCTCATAGTTCAGTTCAATCGCCCAGTGAGAAGTGAAAACATTACATGATCCTGTTGGAAGCAAGTGTACGCCCATCAACGCCCATGCATGATGCATTAAGCCTAAACACTTATCGAGGGGCTCGGCAGCTCGGGAAACGGCATCAAGTCTAATAGCAACAATTCAGAAGGATGCCCTTATATAAGCTGCCCAAAGCAGCAAAAAGCAATCAAATACGAAAACTATAGGTCTCTGTCCTATGCCGGGAACTCAATGCATATCCGTGGTTCTGCATGTGGCCCGTCAAGTTTAGCTGCTGAACTAATAATTGTCCTTTCTCAAGGCCGCCCTTGGGTCGACATATGAACCAAAGACATCCTCCCAGACTCTATCATCCAGATAGCAAAGGCGTCGTGTTGTCGTACTTTTTAGAGGGGGACCCGTCGCCTCCGTTCCATCGCGTCAATGTACATCCGTGTAATCGTCCTGTCGCATCTAGTTGAATCATCTCCCCGCGGTGATATTTGTACACACTCAATGAGGCATTCATTCCCGGCCCAAGCAGGTCGCGCTTGTACGGAGTGCAAGGAAAGGCATGAACCGGGTTGTGAGATGGCTGCATGACGGCGGTATCGTTACGGCCGAAAACCTAGTAGCCGTCGTTGGCACCGGCGCCGTTGTGGCCAGCCTGGGACCCGTACATGTATTGGGTATCTGCGCCTCCCTCGACGCTGTTGGAGCCTTCGGCGGGGAACTCTCCGCCGACAGCACCGGCCTCGGGCTTTTCACCGCCCATCATGGGGCCTGGCCAGGTGGTGTTCTCCAAGACTCTATCGCGGTTGGACTGGTTCTGTTGCTGTACTCGTATGTCAGGTTAGTGCACCTAGGGCGGAGAGGAGCGTTCCGAGCCTAGATTTGGCATACCTCGCGGTATTTGGAGAGATACACCTTAAGTGCCTCTGCGTAGTTTTCGAAGCCCAAGGACGTCATAGCGAAGAGAATATCCTCCCCGTTAACGGTCTTTCGCTTCTCCTGTTGGCATTTCTCCGATGCTGTGCAAGTTTAACAAGTCAGCATGCTGCAGATGAGAAACATAGCTCGGCTTCGAGGCGTGCAGATCCCACGGTCAAAGGGGATCCGGAAGGGAGGAATAGCCACAACTTGCCTTCGCTGGTGATGAACGATATAAACTCGCTCACGCATTCCTGCATGCACTCCTTCGCCTCCTTTGCGATCTTGGCATTTTCGGGGAGAGCATTTTTCATGATGCGTGCGACTGGCGCAAAGTTGCGAATGTTAGCATCAAGCTCGTCAGATTTGTCGACCTTGGAGGCGCGAAGCACCTTGGGCGACTTGGAGGACGAATCGCAAGACATGGACGACCAAATCTGCACGGCTGGTAGGCTGAGAGGGCGAACAGCTCGCGCAGAGGGACGAACAAATCACGATAGAGCGCCGGGGAAATAGAGGACCTACCATTGGCTATGGGCAACCACCGGTCCTGTTCTTTTACGCCCTCGAACTCATAGCCCGCGGCGAGACCCTGTGGGTCCTGTTGATCATTCATTTGTGCTTCCTCGTCGGGTGACGGTGCACCTTGGTCAACCTCCTTGGGAGGGGATTGGGGGGAATCCGACATATTTGGCTACCTGCAGCGGCTGCTAGCGTCCGTGTAAAATGCTTCGGGCTGGCACAGCTGGGCCTCGAGATGATGTGTCCCCGGGCCACGTCGCAGATGGTAGGGCTTGCAAGCGTCGGGGGAGGGATCCTCCAGCTGCAGTGCTGCGTCAATCCTGAGTGCCGGTGATGGCTCTTAGTCGCTCACGCTCGCGGTCCCTGGCCCGGGATTCTGGGGCCTATGACGCCGGTCCTTGGGATTCAGGGGTGTGTGCGTGGGAAGCAAGGTGTGGTCTTGGTTGTGGGTGAGGATAGGGAGCAGGCGGGGGAGGAGGGGTGGGCCGGAGCGGCGCAAGTCAGGTCAGGTCAAGTGAAGCAGGCAAGCGAGAACCAAAGACCAAGGGCCTGTTAATGTGCGTGAGCGTGTGTGCGAGAGTGTGCGTGGTGGCAGGGTGTGGGCGGATCGCACAAGGCCGACGTTGAAGAGGGCGAGTTTTTGTTGTCTGCCACGTTCGACTGGACTGGCTGGGGCGAGGCAATGCGTTGGAGGCAGACAAAGATGCAGGCGCGCAGACGTAGGAAGGTAGGCGTAGGGCCTGAGGAGACGGCACGGTTGGACGGGGATGGTCGTCGTGCCTCTTTCTGGTCAACGGGCCGGAGCGGCGCGACTTGATGTGTAGGGCCGGGGTGTACTTGGAGACTGGGTTACACGAGGTCGCAAGCGTCTCGTTCGTCAATGGGTCCCGAGAGCTGCAAGATCGGGTCAGAAGGCTTTTCGACTGGACTGGGCTGGGCTGGGCTGGGCTGGGCTGAGCTGGGGGGGAGGGGAGGGTGAGTGTTGTGAGTGCGGAGGGGAGGAGTGCGGAGAGTGCAAAGATGCAGAGCGCAAAGCGCAAAACGGAAGCGGAGGGCGGAAGCAGACGCGGAGGGAGAGGCTGAATGGAGACGGGGGACGGGGGACGGGGGACGGGGGACGGAGACGGGAACGCGAGAAGACCGAGGGCGTCTCACGTTGTTGTCGAGGCTGCGGATGCGGGTGCGGGTACCGGTCGCGGGTGCGGGCAGAAGAGACGAGGCAGGGCGGAGACAGACACGGGGAGAGGCAGCAAGAGAGAGGCTCAGAGGATCGCAGTGCTCACAGGGCGGCGGCCACTTGTTCAGACGCGCGAAGATGGCGTTGCAAGAGGGTGTCTGAGTTGTTCGTTGGAGGTCGCAACACCGTCTGGGAGGTGCATATGTGGAGTGCAATTCGACGTGGGGTTTGCAGGTTTGCAGGAGGGAAAGAAATCCAGCCCAAAACAAGGCTCAAGTTGCGGTCCAAGGTGTGGTTCAGCCAGACCGACGCTGTCAACAAAAGACGGGACTGTGTTCGTCTGTTTGGCAGCGGCTGGAGCTGGCTGAGCAACAACAGCACCTAACGAGGTACCTAACAACGCGCGCCCACGCGCCAACCCAGCGCCCCAGCCGGGCTACGCAGGTGGTGTGCTGTCAGCGCTATGAAGGCTAATGATTCTATCGATAACGCCCGCCCCCGCGCCGAGAAGGACTTGGGGCCCCCCCGACGCTTCGGTGGATCAGCACCGACCGGGCTACCGCACGACGACGACATGATGAACGGCTTGGAGAGTAGGTAATTACTGCGAAAGCACGTTGGAAATAACGTTACGTCTGTGAGGTGTCTTGTAAGTGCTGAAATACCTACTCGGTTGCCATATGTACGCTAGATCTCGTGCAGAGGACGCGCATTAGTGCACCCAGTCATCCAAAATCGACGGGCTCCGTCCAATGCGATACCCAGACCACACCTCTAAGTTGCTCTTGTTATGCACACCGTCTGGGCAAGTTTCTCTAATTAATCCCCGTGTTTCTCCAAGGAACGGACACCTGCCGACCCCGAAACAGAGCTAGGTAAGGAACCTAGCCAAGGTCCTCCCCCTCCGTCAGCTGGTAGCCGAGCCCAGTACTCGGGGAGCTCGCTTGCTGCAAACACTCCCCCCAGAACGTCTTCGGGCCGCACTGCGCCAACTTCCGCTTCGTACGCCATGACGACAACACAAACCTCCGGCGGTGTACCGCAAACTCTTCAGCCCCGGAGCACCAGCCCTATCTACTACTGAATGCCTGACTACATACGCTTATTAGGGAGGCGGCCGTTGTTGACTGGGAATTTTACACGCTCTCCCAGGAGGCGTCGTCGTCGCATCCAGGCACTCGATCAGTGACGATGCTGTCCGTCTGGGCGGTACTGGGAGGGTGGGCCACCATCACTGCTCATTTGGTGATGACCATCCCGTCGTCCCCGTAGTTCTCAAGCCACCGAGAGCGTGTGTTTGGCTGCATAAATCTGGTAGGGGCAGGACAACTCAGCGTGGCCAGTTGCCAGTCGCCAAAACGCGGCACAGGCCGTGGTGGAGGAGTGGCCGTCCAGCTAGAACCACCAGTGACGGAATGCCTCCACCAATAATCTGGCCCAAGAAGGTAATTGTTGATTTTCTCTATTTTAGTCTACATGGATATCCAGGACATGTCATAAAGAAGATGGAGACAAAGAAGGGAGGTGGTGATAGAAGGTATCAACCCATCAGCCAGTCAGGGAGTCTTCTAGCCCCGGTGGCCTCACGCAGTTAGTACCTGACATGCGTCCACACGGAAGTTGTTGGCTGATATCGGCATCTAGCCATGAGGCGGCTGGCTACAATCACCATCGGCCAATCGTTCACAGGCATAAAATGAGAGTATTCGTATTCAACTTTGAGGAGCCAAACCGACGACCAAAAGCAAAGCCACCCATGTATTTACACACTCGTGCATCACCTCAAAGTTGCTCCAATTTGCGAATACACGTAGTAGCTGAGCCGCCACATCGCATATCGACATCACTCCATGTCTCTCCCGCCCCCATCACAACCACAGGGTGTATGCTTATGATCAGTGATGTGTTATCCTCCTCAGTCAAGGTCACCACGGCCTTGCAGAACTCAATACACGGCTAATATCAGTCACAGGGATGGCCACGGCATCAACATCGCTCAGCATCGGTTGGGCTGTTGATATCCGTCCGGTCAAGCTAGCCACTCTTGTCGCCTGACAGTTTCAGCCCATGTATGTAAGCCCAGAGGAAGCTGATGTGCTAACCCGACATTGACTTAGGGCGGTCGCCGGCTGGCTAACTGGGAGGGATAATTGCAATGATGATCAATGATAGCTGTTGCTGGCTGCTTGGTACGAAAGACAATTTCTAAGCCCAGCAAGAGACCTCGGATAGCATCTCAGACCCGAAGATTCCTAGCTTCTTTATCCCATCTCTCGTACATAGACGAGGAATTTTGAGACTCTTACAAATATCCCTCTTCCCAGACAGTAGGGTCATCCATCCATCTCCTCTCGAATCGGATTGCACCGCTCTCTGACGTACCGAAGCGAGCGAGCCCGTTTTGGTAGCCATCGGCCATCCCGGGATCCAGGGTTGATTGGGCTCGAATACATGCTTCCAGAAGCCATCCCTCGGAAGCCAGCCCGCATGCATCAGAAACACCCCCCCTACATGTACATGCTGGGGGACGTGGGCATGGCCGCAGCCACTCACACGCGTATCTTCCAGCCTCGACTGTCAGGATATGCATCGCCGGCCGATCTCTTGCCCCGGTGAATTGGAACCCGAATGAACTACCTCCACACAAAGAGAATCAAGACGGCTTCTCGGACAACGAGGTGCTTCCCCTTGTGCGTGGTCCTCCTTGACCTGCGTATGCGCATGCTGTCAGAGTCGCCTTACTCCGGCGACCCAAGCCTCTCCAGCCTCAGCGCGAAGAAGGTGGGTGGGTGGCATGGATGGAACAATGCCAGTTGTTCATCGTTCTGCCTGCGGCGCCGTTGGCCTCGCAAGAAGCTCTCGCCCGCCTCGAAATGCACGTCGCCATGCGGCATAAAGACGCCGAGGGCTGTCAGTCCGGCTGAGGCCCGGTGAACAACAAACTCGAGACAAGAGGGGTTTTACTATTCATCGACTTCGTGTACAATCGTCGAGTCTTACCTTGCGATATGCGTCTTCATGTTGGGATCCGTCTGGCTCCGTCTGGCTCCGTCTGGCTGGCAAGCCTCGTCAAATCGGGGCATTTATACCCAGCCAAACCCATTTGAGACCCCGCCCTCATCCTATCTAATGGTGTCCTGCACGTCAACGAGGGTTTGAGATTTTGGGACTTTATGCGGTTGGGCTTTGAGACGCCCTTGCCGCCAGGCCCCACTGCATCCAAAATGTACAACGCATCAACACCATCTTCTGGCCGTAACACCCAGTACGTAGTATGCATTGCCGACAAGCATGACATCAGAGTATCAGTATCGGAATGTAATTTTGATCGAATGACGCTGCTTTCCAAGGCGTTGGGTAGTTTCCGTAAGGACAAAGGACGACTGGTCTCTCTGCTCAAAGTTACCAACTTCTGAGAACGGCGTTGAGGCCGGTGAATCCCTTCTCTTCCACTACCATCAGATGGGCGCGGCCTCGAGGCAATATTAGATGAAACATGAAAAGAAATGATATGCTCCAACGCAAAATTTTCTTTGGGGTTCGTTGATCTCATTATTGCTGCACTACCTGCACATTATTTTTCTTCTATTTCATTCGTTAGCATCTTGTCTCATAAAGTGAGAAAACACGGTCAATACGGCAACCAACCTTCCACTTCTCCAGGTCGTCTTGCTTCGTCTTGTATTGCTTTACGAGATCGTCCAAAACCTTCCTTAGGCCATCCTGGTTCGTCTTGAGAGCAGGCACGACATCCTTGACGGTCCTCTCCACGAGCACGCCGTTAATCAGACGGAAGCATTTTCGGTCCCCGGAAAGGGGTCCTAAGGTTTCCAAGACAAGCCTAGTATTCGACGTTAGGATGGGCGGTGTAGAGGCTTCCAAAGCGGTGAGATAACCAGGATATGGCATGGTAAAGCCTTGGTTCGGCCACCTCGACCTCATGGCGGTGATTTCTGTGCTTTGGCGTTTACTCCGGGATCAAGAGAATGTACGTACTTGTGCTCCTCGGCTTCTTGCTCGATGTCGCCAATTTTCTGGGCGATCTGCTGAAGTGTGTTCTTGTAGTTTGAGTATGCCACTTGAAGGTCTTTCTCGGAGGTGAGTTTGGAGACGAATGAGATGAGAGGGAGCGACGCGGGGGAGCTGTGCGCAGACTCACCTTGCTGCTTCTTGGCAGGGACCTGTGGTGACGACATGACTACGGGCTGTAGAACAGGGAGGAGAGAAAGGTGACGGAGATGGAGATGGCGATGGCGATGGCGGTGGCAGGCTGTGGCTTTGGAGGGGATTCAAAGTTGATAATGGACTGCCCCTCCAAAATGCCAAATGCCAAATCGGCGTCTTAAGCCTCCACCAACGCTGTGGCCGCCTGTTGTTACTCGCTAAGTTCACACGTGGTCCAAGCGTTTCAAGATGCCGTCACTCCACTATCGCTCAACCACTCAGCGCTGTCCAGTTATCGAATTCCAATTCGAACTTCTCCAGCACAACCGATTTCTCCGCCACCCGCCATCGCAACCATGCATCCCCATCTCCATACAAAGAACGCCATGGGTACGTTCCGCTGCAAACTGCCCTGCGAGTGCGTGGAACCCTCCGACTGACTTACTGCGGCTCCAGCGTGCGAGGACGTCATCGCCGTCCTGGAAGAGTGTCACGCCAAAGGCTTCATGCACAAGGCCGTCGGCAGCTGCAACGATGCCAAAGACAAAGTCAACGCGTGCCTGCGCGTTGAGCGATCCAAGACCCAGGCCGTCAACCGAAACGCGGCCAGGGAAAAGCGAGACAAGCTCAGGGAAGCCCAGAAGGAATTGGGACTATAGTTCCCCAACCTTGCCATGGGAGTCCCACGACACTCCACGAGACCCGCGAGATGACCGATCCCTACCGAATCGACCGTGCATCGACCGTTCCGAATTTGCATAATGACATGGCTGGCGTTTACGGGGGCAGTCTGATGGGAAACCTAAGGGGTGGTCATGAAGCGAATGTATTATTAACGCTTTGCGACGGCTGCGGCATTGAAACGATCCCCATTCCAATTATACAATCAATCACGATCTACCATCTTCTGAAATCAAGGCTGTGTATTGTCATACCAGTCCATCCCAACCAATAAACTCACGCCCGACGACGCAAAGCCATACCATAAGTGTAAAGGCCAATCGACGAGATGACACTGAGGACAATGGGGACGGGCTTCCTCAGGCGGATAGCGCGGGGGTAAGCCGAGCCAGCCAGGATAACAGAGGCGAGTAGGCACAGTTCGATGCCCCACGATTGTCCGGTCTGGATGCGATATCCTCCCAGGGTGTCTGGCGGGGGTCAGTATTAGGGTGGAAACAGGAGGCCAGAAGTCATACAGAGGAAGCCAACTCCGCAACCGGCAATGATGGAGGGCAAGGAGCCAGTTCGAGCGTATCCCATGATACCGCCGCCCGCGGTCAGGCCGCCGAGGATGTAGGCAATGGCCTGGAGGTTCGAGGTGTCGGCCTGTCTAGCATGAGCATGGCACACGGCGCGCCGCACGAAGTAGAGAAGCTCTCGCCGAACCTACCATCTTGAAAGCACTGGGGAGTTGTTTGGAATCAATTCGGATCCAATCAAGCTTTGCAAAGGGTGTCTGGAAATCTAGTCTTGAGCTTCAGGATGGGAGTTGCAGTTGGTTGAGGCTGGGTTCTCGACAAATAGGTAGCGCCAAGTCGTCTCGCTCCTCGCGTCTACGAAGGTACATGGAAAGAACCGAAGCTGGTCGGCCTTCGGAGAAACCCAGGATGCTCGACGTAATAGATCTAGGTGCTGATTGGTGGGATGCTGGAGTGTTCTCGGTGTGGGGGTGCGGAGAAGGACCGCCCTCTCCCGAAGCCGGCACTTAGACATGCGAAGTATGTCCGAATGTCCGGCATTGTGCTGGGGCCCAATCGCTGAGGAAGTGCCTTTCATACAGGCACTATAGCGTCCTTTGACAGGTTCAATGGCTACTTTACATTATTTTATAGTATGACGTTTGCTAGCTGACTGGGTGTGAAATGGGATGGTCAGAGCCCAAGCCCCCTTGTCTCCTCAAACCGCATATAGTCGTAACCCCCCGTGAGTTTCAAAAGTACCCTCCAGTTCAGATTCATACGGTTTAGGGCATTTATACGGTAAGTCCAAGCAAATCTTGCAAGGGAGGCAACAACGAAGCAGATAACATGCAGCAAAGTTTCAGAATGTTATCACACCTTTCATAATAAAACGCGGCAGCACTGGCTAAGATAATCTAATACACCTAAGTGAATCACGAGAGAAAGCGCATAAGCCTTCAACATAAAAGACTAAAATCGAGACGGCACCTTTTCAAACTTACCATTTATTTATCCCAAGAATGTTTGTGGTGGAGTTACATTGTCCTCGTCGTTCACATCCTACACGGGGTAGTCGGTACCTGAGTTACGAGCTTCGCCCCTCCTGGCCAATCACGCCGCGACCCACCTTGTAGCTTTCGTGTCCATCTAGAGCTCTTGGTGTGTGCGACGACACCTATGAACCATCACCATCTCCATCATATCCAACGACAAACAAGCCGCCAACTCCTCCCCTCCGACCTTCCCTCTCCGAAAAATTCCGCCTACCGACCACTCGGCCGATCACACATCGCTCAGCTCGATCAATCCGTCAAAACTACACCATGGCGCCCAAGAAGAACGCCCGCGAACCCGCTCCCTCGACGGCTGCGACCACGCAAGCCAGCTCGACTGCCCCGGCTGTTATTCCTGCTCTAGCCAGGTCCGGCGCGTCTAAGAGTAGCCCTGCCAACTGGGACAAGGTCTTGCAGAACATCTGCGACCACTACATTAAGGAGACTCCGCAGCGAACCAAGCTCGTTGACATCTTCCTGCTGTTCCTAGTCGCCGTCGGAGCGCTTCAGTTTCTCTACTGTGTCCTTGCTGGCAACTTCGTACGTCCAGGAGAGGAGCTCGCTCTCGGAATTAATTCTGAACTAACGTTCACGCAGCCATTCAATGCTTTTCTGTCCGGATTCTCGGCGACTGTTGGCCAGTTTGTCTTGACGAGTAAGTGTTCCGATCGACTTGAAAATGCAACAGGAGCCTAACCGGACCACAGTTTCATTGCGCGTTCAGACAAACGAGACGAACAAGAGCGATTTCCCTTCCGTGTCCCCAGAGAGGTAAGATCTAAGCCCTGCCCCCAATTGCACATACAAGATCCTGACCACTGACGGCATACAGAGCATTCGCGGACTACGTTGTCTGCAGTCTGATTCTTCACTTCTTCTGCGTCAACTTCATTAACTAGAGGATGACAGTGGATATCACCTACCATGGATCAGACGGGGGTTCCTATCGGGAGATGCCAAGCCCATAAGCAGTGTACAATAACAAGACGGCATTCATCAAATCTTTACAAAAAGTCCGGTAGGGCAGCGCGAGAATAGATCAGGTTAAATCGGGGGAATCATTCATACAAGCTACTTCGTGATATGGCTCATTCGTCTTCAACTGCACCACTCTCTGCCTCCGCTTTGAGGGCTGCCCTTGGGGGAGGTCCACCAGCCTTGGGCGGTGGGGGAGCTGGAGAAGTCCTGCCTACAGGAGCATTATCCAAGCTCCGGCTCTTCTCTTCCTCCTCTTTGAAATAGTCGTCCATTAGTCTGTTAGGACTGTGACCATGGCGTTCCTTCTTCTTTCCAGCCCTGTGAGGTATGCCTCCAGCGTTTGACCCAATCATCTGCGCTGGTACCAGGAAGTCTCCGGTCGGAGGCGGCGGCGGTATTTCCACGGCTCCCGCTGGCACGAAGGCGTTGTCACTCTTCTCATTCAAGCCTCCGTCGAACATGGTCTCTCCGGGCGCGTCGACAGGCTCGCTCAAGGGAGCTGGCAACCGATGCAGAGCGCCATAGCCAAGGACACAGCCCAGAGCTCCCTGACCACCCCAGTCCCGGCTCGGCTGGATCGTAACTTCTCTCGTGACATTGTACTCGTTGTTATATACGTACAGCCGCATGGGCCGGCCGATGAAGTCCTCCACCAGCTCGCCGAGGCCGCTCTCGCCATACAGCGGACCCTCAGGGCTACCCAGAATGTAGTCGCTGTACGGGAGAAGGCCGGCAACATCGGCGGGGGAGTTGGAGGGAACATCAAGCACATGCCAGATGTTGGCGGCCAGGGAGAGCGGGGAGTACTGAAGGGAGAGGCCAAGAGATGCGGTATCGAAGGGGACGGAAACATGCATTTCCCTGGTTCTTTGACCCTGAGCAGGTAATCAGCATCGCATCCAAGGGCACAGAGGGAGTTTCGCTACCTTGGCGTTCCATAGCCCCAGAGTGACAGTGCTGCCGGCGCAGTTCCTCACTTCTTGGGAGAACAAGGCGGGCTCGGAGTTGTCCTAGGTGGAATTAGAGATGGTCCATGTGTGTTGGAGATACAGCGCCATCGCGTACAAGAGGCCGTCCATTGATTCCGACGATGAAGTCGAACCAAGGCTCAACGGCGAGGTCCAGATTCGTGTTCCTTAGCACCTGGAAGCCAAAGGATCCCCGTTCCTGTTGCCTCTGTTGCGGGGTGTCCCCATCGAGGCGCGAGATGAAGCGGTTCAGCGCATTGAACATGGTTGCTTCAGGCGTTGCCGGGGGTTGTTCCCGGTGTGATTTCGCCTTTGTTTGGTGAAGAGTTGAAGCTACAGATGTCCGGAGTCGTCTTGCGTCAGAAGGCGGGAGAGAGCTGCGTGGAGCAAGCTGTCACCATGACAGCCTTGCAGGTGCGGGCCAGGCGCCAAGGCGCTAAGACGTGGTTATGAAGGGATGTGGAGCAGCCATTCAGCCTCGTGTCGAATTTCAACTTCGCGCTTCCCTATGAGACCTCAACATCAGTCGACCTGTGACAGAAAGTTGTGCAGAATAAGCGCGTGTTTGTTGATTTTGAAGAGATATTATCCACTGTACACAACCATGGGAAGCTTGGGTGCTTCAGGCGAGCCGGACTCGACACATTTCTCGATGAGACCGGCCAGGAGACTTCCTCTTACTGATGAGTGCCACCACTACCAAGGGAAGCACGAAGTGCCTTGGGATATCCAAAAGTGAGAAAATTCGACTCTTTCTGGCTGCAAGAGGTTTCTAACATTCGTGCATAGGTACTTCTCTCAAAGATATTCCATCTTTTCTCTCTATGATGAAGGCGTACATATGACCGACGATGCTTGGTTCGGCGTCACTCCCGAGCCAGTAGCGAAGTAAGTCCCCAGATCGTTGTCAGTGTTCACTGCACTAACTCACACCAGTCAAGTCGCCAGTGATATGTACGGCACTGACAAACAAAAGCATATTCTCATAGATGTCTTTGGCGGGGCTGGGGGCAACAGCATTGCCTTCGCCCTCTCCGGTCGTTGGACTCGCATCATTTCCATCGAACGCGACGCCTCAACGCTTGCCTGTGCTCAACATAACGCACAGATATATGGCGTCGATCCAGACATCATCGCCTGGGTCCATGGCGATAGCTTTGAATACATGGACAAGCTGGTCAACCGCCCAGAGGAGCTGCATCCCGATCTCAGGCCGGACCTGAATGCCACCGTCCTATTCGCGAGTCCACCATGGGGCGGTCCCGGCTACCGCACAGATGAGGTGTTTGATCTTTACAACATGCAGCCCTACAACCTCGACGATTTGCACAAGGCGTACAGGAGGCTGGATCATGCCCTCTTCTTGCCTCGCACCAGCGACATCCGGCAAGTTGCAAAGCTAGCGCCTCAGGAGCGAAAGATTGAGGTGGTTCAATATTGCATGGAGGGAGCGAGCAAGGCCATGGTGGCTTTCCTGCCCGGAACTTACTCGGCGGGTGCTGAGAAATAATGTTAAAGAAGTCGAAGAATACCACCTATCGAACGCACATTGTAGGTTTAGCAGCATTTTCTACTAGAACCGTCGTCCATGTCATGTTGTTCGTATCTTGGCAGCCATATGTGGATGTAATGGCTTTTGTGTCTCCTCACAGGCACTCATGGGAGTGATCATTTGTCTCACATGGGTAGGTGGTGATCCCCTTCCTAGTATTAGGAGAATCCTGTATCCAAATAGTATACGCCTCGCATGTTAACCACAGCTCAAGTCGCATCATGAGTATGCGGATTTAGACGACGAGGTTGAATCGATCATCTGTACAGTGCACGATGATCACACATATGCACTGTGGAAAAGATGGTCGAATTTCACTTGATGAAATCCTCAAGGGACCCCATCCGCCCACAGGACTTTTCCACGCAAAGCCAAGGCTCACGTGAATCGGAACAAGGTGCAAAGGGACTTTATCCAACATGGCCAAGGACAAAAAGAAAGGCGCAGACTCCAAAAAGGCCAGAAAGGTGCGTCGCTGCCCCTCCATTGCCCCTCCATTACTCCTCCATAGGTACGATCATGACATGAACACGGCCGTGTTGACACTGGAGACGCAATAACAGGCCGAGAAGGCAGCCAAGCAGGCCAACAAAGGAGAGAAGAAGGCCAAGACAAAGACGGCCAAGATTGAGGGCAGCGATGCTGAAGATGTCGATCTCGATGAGGTTCTCGAGGAGTATCGCCGCCAGCAGGAGCAGTTCCTCAAGATCACCGAGACAGTGTGCGAAGCGCCGCCAAGGGCCCGCGCCGCTTCCACGCTGATGGCGTCGCCTCACGACAGCAACAGTCTGCTGCTCTTCGGCGGCGAGTACTTCAACGGGTCCCTGGCCCAGTTCTACAACGACCTCAACATCTACAACATCAGCCGCGACGAATGGCGCTGCGTCACCTCCCCCAACGCCCCGCTGCCCAGGTCTGGCCATGCCTGGACGCGGGCTGGAAACCCAAACCACATCTACCTGTTCGGCGGCGAGTTCTCGTCTCCCAAGCAGGGCACGTTCCATCACTACAACGACTTCTGGCGGCTGGAGCCGGCCACCAGGGAGTGGACCAAGATCGAGACCAAGGGCAAGGACAAGAGCCCGTCGGCTCGTAGCGGACACCGCATGACGTACTGGAAACAGTACATCATCCTGTTTGGCGGCTTCCAGGACACCTCCAACCAGACCAAGTATTTGGCTGACCTGTGGGTGTTCGACACGGTGAATTATGTGTGGCACTCTCCCCAGCTCCCTCCTGCTCAGCTGAAGCCGGACCCCCGGTCATCCTTCACCCTTCTGCCTCATGAGCAGGGTGCAGTACTCTACGGAGGTTACTCGCGAGTCAAGTCTACGGTAGCTGTCAAGCAGAAAGGTGGCAAGGGACAGGGACAAAACCAGGCTCAGAGGAACGTCCTCATCCCCAAGGTCCACGATGACAGTTTCTACCTGCGGATGATCCAGCCTCCCGCCGACGCCAACCCCAGCGTTCCTCCGACGGTGCGCTGGGAGAAGCGAAAGAAGCCAGCCAACGCCCCGAACCCTACTCGTGCCGGCGCTACCATGACCTGGCACAAGGGTCGAGGCATCCTCTTCGGCGGCGTACATGATGTTGAGCAGAGTGAAGAGGGCATCGACAGCGAGTTCTTCAACCAGCTGTTCGCCTGGAACATTGAGCGGAACCGCTTCATGCCTCTGAGCTTGCGAAAGCCTCGCCAGCAGAAAAAGAATACCCTTGAGCAACGTGTCGGTCGGCGTGGGCGTGCGCAAGCCAACGAGGATGAGCTGTTGAAGCAGCTGGCGGCTCTAGAGTCGGGTGCGTCCCTCGAAGATGCAGATGACATTGAGCTTACAAAGAAGCCGGAGGAGGTTGAGGAAGAGAAACCCATCAAGGAGATGCCTGTGACAATGGAACCTCCCCATGTGAGATTTAACGCCCAGATGGCCATCCAAGACGATGTTCTCTTCATCTACGGCGGAACGTTTGAGAAAGGAGACCGAGAGTTCACGTTTGACGACCTCTACGCTATTGACCTAGGCAAACTCGATGGATGCAAGGAGATCTTTACGCGACCTGTGGAAGACTGGATTGTAAGTGGAATTGGTGAGTGGTTTTTTTGTGCATATCAGACAGCTGACCAGACGTGGCAGGAATCGGAGGACGAGGACGAGGATGAGGAGGATGAGGATGAAGACGAAGAAGATAACGAGGATGAAGATGACGAAGAGGATTATGCAGCTCCGCAACTTCGTACCGCGAGCAAGCGGAAGAAGAAGCAGGACGAAGCTTCCGAGGCTTCGTCGGAACCATCCGAAACACCCTCGGAGACGTCAGAGGAGGACGACACGGAAACAACGGCGACGTCGGTAGATGACGGCCTTCCGCACCCCCGGGTAAGTCACGACAGGATACCAACCATGTTATAAAATAAAATAAACGAATGAGCTAACAGTATCGCGCAGCCGTTCGAGACGCGACGCGAGTTCTTCGTCCGCACGACGGCGGAGTGGCAGGAGATCCTCATGACGAGCCTGCGGTGGAAGAACATCCAGCCCGAGTCGCTGACGATCAAGGAGATCAAGACCAAGGCGTTCGAGCTCAGCGAGGAGAAGTGGTGGGACTCGCGCGAGGAGATCATGGCGCTGGAGGAGGAGCAGGAGGCGGCGGGCATCCAGGAGGTGGTCAGCCTGACGGAGAGGGGAGATGCTGGCACTGGAGGACCCGGAGCGAGGAGGAGATAATCAGGGTAGTGGCAATAACGAGCGGATTTAAAAGGCGGATTCTAGATACATGAGGAATTGGGTAGATGGTGCAGGAGAATCAGGTCGTGAAGGAAGCGTCTACATATATGACTTCATCAACGATAAAGTCAAACTTACTTTAACATATGTCTTCATCAACCCGCCGACGGTAGGGAACCATATAGTAGTCTTGATCTTGCTCCAATCTCAGTTTCAGTCAGTTTCAATTATAATCTATCCCTCAGTATCAACGCCGCACCACCCATCCCCTCTCCGACGCTTCATCCGATAACTCCCACCCACGCTTCACCAAACACAACCGTACAAAAGTACACAGACACAGACCACAGCCACGGCCACAGATGCATCGATCAAGCAACCCTGGGAAACTTCTCCTCTCCTCTTCCCCATCCCTACAGAGGCTCCTCAACAACCCCCGTGGGCGAATACCCCGCCTTCTTCCCCCTCGTCCACAACACCACGGCGGCGGCGCGACGGATCAGTCAGTTGGGCGACGTCGCCATGGGCGGATACGCCTTGCCGCCAATGTCGACCTTGGGCTCGCAGGCGCAGCGGTCCTCGACGGGGACGCTGTCGAGGACGGTCTGAACGTGGGCGCCGCAACCCCACCACGACGTCTTTTCTAGATTTCGACGTCGGTTAGTCTGAGTTGAGTTGCTAGTAGTCTCCATGTAGACAGACTCATGAGGGGGACGATGACTTACTGCAGATAGAACAGGCGGCCTTTTTGCACATTGTGAAGACGGTGGTTGTGAGAAATAATGGGGGAAAAGAGTCTTGTCTAGTTTAGAACGCTGAAGGGTCAAGTTGCAGTCTAGGCAAGGAAGTGGCGCTGTGGGGATACACCATGGAGGATTAACAATGGCGTCGAGCTTATTGTACCCGGCTTCCGCAACACAACCCCAAACCCCCTTGGCTTAATTTTGTATACTAAATTCATAAGCATTTAGGTTAGATTATCAGATCATACCCAGGGCCTTATCTCAGCATTCCATCTACATTTGTCAGTTTCTATTCTAAACTGCGTCGTCTTCGGGGACTCTTCAGCCGGTTTCGGACACTCGGCGATGCACTGTACGGGACTCGACCCAAGAACAAACCCCGCCGAGGGGCAAGTTCAAGTCCAAGTCCGGCCACCGGTCCGGTGATGTCATTTCTCCATCAACGCTCCTTCGTCTGTATCTCGCTTTATGCAGTTGCGTCAGTTGGACTCTAGGTACCTAAGCAAGTAATAAGGTGTTCAAGCATAGTGTTCTGTAGGTATACTTCTACCTAGATATATCGTGAGAATCATCGTTCCTCAACCGCATCGCGTCAACTAGACTCTCCCTCCCTCCTCTTGCTCACCTCGCTCTCCACAATCGACCGAACCAAATTGACAGCCAGCTCCCGTCCTTGAGCAATGTTGGTATGGGATGCGTCGGCCGGCACGTGGAAGAAGACGACCTTCCTTGGCCTGTCCTGCTTCCACAGCTCCGCCAGACTCGAGTAGTAGATGAAGTCGCACAGATACTTCCCCGCGTCCTCCGAGATCCGCAGGTCCATGTCCTTCTAGAGACCATCGTTAGCTCGCGTTTGAACCTGGAAAAGGGCTGATCCGGTCGCCACTGACCGGGCTGTGTCTCTGCCACCTCGTCAAGACGTCTTCGGGATCCAAGTCCGTCTCGATCTCCTCCGGCAGCCCGCGCCAGACCCAGTCGCTGCCAGGCTTGCGCTCCCCGTCCTCATCTACCTTCTCCCCGTCCACGTCCGGGTGCATGTACCCGTCGCGATGGCCTCTGCGCTCGATGCAGTAGTACGGCCGGGGTCCCGCCATGCCGATGTGGATGACGATGTCGACCTTTCCGCCCTTGTAGGTCTCCCAGAGGGATGGAACCAGCTCTCTCACCACCTTGTAGTTGACTCGGATGGGCTCGGGGTACACCAGGATGCGCACGTCCGGCAGGTGGACGGCATGTCTCGAATTGGGGTCTTTGGCTCGGAGAGGGGGCAGATATGACGGCAAGTCCTTTGCGATCTCCCACGATGGGTTGACGGGATACTGTTCCCTGAAGGGCTGTCGCATGGTCAGCACTCTCATTGTACAGTCCCGGCCATTGTCACAGGGCAACGTAGGTGAATGTATATCCGTCGACTGGCTGTGTTGCCGTCTCGCGTGAGTGATCTGGCCGGTTCGCAGAGTACCGAGAGCACGGGGAACAAGATGAGAGCAAGACATACGCCAAAGCCCGTGACGAGAACCGTCAGCTCCTCCCGCTCGTCGACCTGCGA
The DNA here is from genome assembly GCA_037954305.1 of Neonectria magnoliae. NCBI lineage: Eukaryota > Fungi > Ascomycota > Sordariomycetes > Hypocreales > Nectriaceae > Neonectria > Neonectria magnoliae. The sequence continues at coordinate 223,733 of JAZAVK010000014.1, read as the reverse complement.
TCCCATTGTTCTTGCTCCTGGCGGGGCAGAACCTGAAAGTCTGTGAGGTTTGGCTTGAGGAGTTAAAACACGTCGTTGCCTGAAGTTATCGTTGTAGTGGAATTAATCGTTCGTTGGCAGACTATCATCGTCAGCCCAGGCCGAGCGGGTTAGCTGGTTATCAGTTATCGGTGTAATTCGGGTTTCTTCCGAAGACGTTCCGGGTCTAGGAAGGCTCCATAACCATCCTACAACCTTGACTACAGCAGAACTTATTGGATGATTAAGGGGTACTTCTCCCTTCCCGCTCGGGGGCTTCCGCGGTGGGGGACGGACGAGCTGCTGTTGTAGATGCGGGGAAAGTTTGTGTGTTGTTGGGTGCGTCTTCCATGACTCGAGGGCTGGTAATTATCTTGTGTGATAAAACCATCTCATGTTTGTCTAGGGTAGCTGACATGAGAACCGCTACCAACATCTACTGTAAATTGCCGACGACCCAGATATAAAATATTGAATTGTATCGCTTATGGTTTTGAGATGTGTCCCTATTGTATTCCATTTCGTATCGAGCAAGCAAGGTGCCAAAGGTTATCGTTGAAATGGTCATGTGAATTGATTTAGACTACTTCTTGCATCTAACACATTGCCGACCTCGGAATGTACGTGCTTTCACCACAAGCATCGTCCATCAAGCACAACTCAACACAGGCATACGAAGACAATATATCATGTCAACTATAATGTGTCTGAATCTCAACTCCTTTATTGCGCGTCCTTCACGTCCTTGCAGCAAGCGTCCAGCGGTACCCAACTGAAACCCAACTTAAACCGAAGCCGACTTAACCCACACTGGACATCCCGCACTCCGGGAGCGGAGATACCAATTAGAGACGCCCGCCGGGATGGAAAGTAGTCGTAGGTAAGACGTCAAATTCGAACCGCCACTATGGTATTGCCAACCGGGCACGGGATAGAACAAGCGCAAACAAAAACCCAAAGAAAGACGTCACAAGGCGGAACAAGTCTTGTCTTCCTGCACAAAGCAAGAGCAAAGAAAAACCGGGACAGATTGCAGTCCAGTTCCCGCCTTTCTTACATCCGATTTACCCACCAACTTTTCCTCGCCTCATCGTCAGAAGCAAACCCCGGAGAGGATCTAGCCAGGATATATACACACTGGTACTTTTAGCGGACAAGATGGGTTCACAACCGGAGTATAACTTGTCGCCTCAGGAACTCACCTTCGATGGGTTCCTCTTCGACATGGACGGCACCATCATCGACTCGACGGAGGCGGTCGTCAAGCACTGGGAAGCGTGAGTTCTATCATACCCAAGAAAGAAAAGCATGACTTCCTTGACTAACTGATCCGCGCCGTATAGGATTGGAAATGAGATAGGGGTTGACCCGACGGTCATCTTGGAGACTTCCCATGGACGACGCAGCATAGATGTGCTCAAGATTTTGGCCCCGGAAAAGGCCAACTGGGAATGTAAGTCGTTTTCGTTCCCTCGAGGTAGAACCAGGGAGCAGTCCTCATTGGAAGATGCCAACCCTCGGACTGCTCCTCCCCCAATGATTGACTGGGCCACACGCTGACCCCCTCCTCCTCCCAGTCGTGCAAGAGATGGAAGGCCTCCTCCCCAAAAACTACGGCCACATCGCTGTCGAGATCCCCGGCGCCCGCACCATGCTGGACGCCCTCATCGCCCACTCCAGCCCCTGGGCCATCGTCACCTCGGGCACCGTGCCCCTCGTGACCGGCTGGCTGAAGGCCCGCTCGCTGCCGGAGCCCAGCGCAGACCGCCTCATCACCGCCGAGTCCGTCAAGAACGGGAAGCCCGATCCGGCCTGCTACAGCCTGGGCCGCTCGCGCCTGGGGCTCGACGCCGCCGCCGCCCGGGTGCTCGTCCTCGAAGACAGCCCCGCCGGCATCCGCGCGGGCAAGGCCGCCGGGTGCAAGGTGCTCGGGCTCGTCACGAGCCACACCGTCGAGCAGGTTGTCGCCGCTGAGCCGGACTGGGTTGTGCGCGACCTCGACTCGGTCAGGGTGGTGCGTGGCGAGGGAGGCAAGGTGACGGTTGAGGTGTCGAATGCTCTGCGGCTGTGATGGTGACAGACATTGGGGAGGGAGCGGCGAGGGCAGCAAAAAGGCCGAGATGATGATTCTCCAATACTCAATAGACAAAGTGGATGGAACAATGGCATACCGGATAGTATAGAGAGGGAACAAAGCGAAAGACAAAAACGATTCCTCGTAAGGGCATCGATGATGACCATTGTTCTCCCTATTCCCGCCCTTTCTTCCTAGTCTCCCTGGAATCACGTCCACATCCACGTCCACGTCCACGGTCACCTTCACGCTCGCGATCACGCTTCACGCTTCACGCTTGACGCTCACGCTCACGCTCACGACAAACACGTCCTCGGAAGAGGCTCGGACGAACCAGACACGCCACGGTAAGACCGGGTGAAGGTCCCCAGTCTCAGTCTCACCACCGTCAACTCACACGAACGAACAGAGAGCCTCCGCTGATTGATTTACTTGGCACACTCTCCCACGTCCAATCTCCACCTCGAACGTCACAACGAACACGCCATTCGCGCGTTCCCGAGTCGTGCGCCGTGGCTCTTTGCTGTTGGGGCATTTGCTCTTCGGCATCTGTCTCCCCTCGTGTCTTGATGCGCCATGGCAGAAAGTGAGACATGTCGCCCCCCATCAACCTCTGAGGGCCCAATGACCGCGTCCCCCTTTGATCCCTGGTCTGTCCGACGCTTGGCCGTGGGCACGTCTCAGTCACAGGCGGGATGGGACAGGATGGAGTCTACTGGGCGTCCACCCGGTGCTTCGTACGCAGGGTCAAGACTCGAGCACCAAGTACGAATGCAGGAGGTACGAAGACAAGACAGCATGCTACTGTACAGAGTATGCCTGGCGCGTCGCACCTTTCAATTTTCGACGGCGCATGGAACCTTGGCACGGGCGGGGAGAGGACAGTATCGAGGCCCCCCTTCTTGTCCTCGTCTCTAGTCTCTGATGGGCTGGTGCCTTATCCGAATGTCTCGGCTGCCGGTTGACAATCGCACCGTCCCGAGCCAGAGAGACCGAGCCAGAGAGACGGGGCCTTGCCCGTTGAAGGGTCAAGCGGGGGCGGGGGTGGGTGGAAGGGAGCAAGGGAAGAAAAAACGGAACGAGGAGAAGAAGAAGGAGAAGAAGAGTGGAGGACTCTCAAGGAGTGGAGGAGTGGAGGAGCACGAGGGGAGGAGTCAAACCCGCCGTCCGCCCCCGCTTAATTGTCGTCGTTCCCTCACTAAATCCAGGAGAGAAGCGTCCGCGTCCCGGCACCGGCTCCTGATGAGTTCGAGGAGAAGCAAGCACGCAAGAGGGAAAACACGAGCGAAAGAAGCCGTCATTCTAGCTTCCCGGGTCTTCGGTTGGGGGGGGGGGAGGGGGGGCGGCTTGGAAGAGGGACAGCGGAGCAGTCGGGTCGACTTTGAGGAGTCGGAGACGCACGAAAAGGCTTCGCTCTGCACTTTTTTCTTTTGGGTGGGTGTGATATTCTGCTTGTTGGGTTAATGGTTATCTTCTTCTGCAAGTCCGTCCGTGTTTTGAAAAAAGCAACCCTCATCTAAGTATCCAGGGCAGCCTTGTATCATTTCAGGCACACCGAGCGAGGATCGAGCTGGGGTTCTGGTCCTGGAAATACACAGGGGATGACGGCGACTGGCATCAAGCTGGGCAGATGAAAATAGCATCATCACCATGGATGGCCCTTTGCTCCCCCAGGAGCCCAGGACATGGAAATACTTGGTACGAAATACAAGGATGGCTTTGTAGAACAGTATCAAGGTTGCGCGGAGCCGGAAAATGCAACGTCCCTCGCACAACAGCACCCGAGGACGGCAGAGTCGGCGGCGGGCCTGGGCGGCAGATGCGCACTGCGCTCGTACCAAGTGAATAACACGTCATATAAATGCAGTGCGAATACAATGTGTTCGTAGGTCAGTCGCGTCTTCTGTGGTGGCACAGACAGGCTCAAGAATAGGCCATTTCCCGGGACCGTGGATGCGGATGCGGCGACCGCTCCGGTACGCGCCTCCTTTCTTACACGGCAGGCGGACTGGAACCGGGCCCCGAACTAAGCTGACGTTGACCAATAAAACAATGCAAGGTCCCGGTCGGCCTAACATGCGTCTGCGACTCGTGAGAGGGCGCCATGGTCCGTCAAAGCTGTCAGCCAGCATCGGTAGGAAGCACACCTGTGTGTCGCGCGGCATGTCCTACTACGTATGTAAGGGGCAGCCGGTGTCACGGACCAGTCTGTGGCGGCGCGGGAAAGGAGAGAAGAAAAAAAAGGAAAGCCAACCATGAACCGGACGGAGGCAGACGGCGTTGGTGCATTTGCATTCGCGTCATCAAGACGCCGAGAGTGACGGGTAGGGTTGGTAGGCTGAGCTAGCTCGGGACCGGGGGGGAGAGACACCAGGCCTTTTCCCCGCCATCACCATGCCCGAGGTCATAGTCGTGGCTGTGGTCGCCTGTGTCACCTTGTGTCCAGGAGGAGGCAGGGAGGCAGTAAACATGTAGACCTAGTTATGAAATCCGGACGGCCGCCGCCTGTGTCTCCGTAACTTTATGCCAAGAATAGGGAGAGCTGCGCCGGTCGAGATATTCGTAACAGTTGTAGTAGGCTAGGTAATTAAAGGGTCCGCCCTGGCTGCTGACTTGCTGCTGCTGTGCGTGGTCCTGGAAATTGGGGCCAAGGCACGAACAATGACCTACCTTTACAGAAGCCATCTCGGAATCCGCAGAGATGCCCTTTTGGTGGTAGTGACCGTGATCGTGGCTGGCGGACGACAGCTGCTAAGGAGATTTCAGTCCGAAGCCCCTCCGACCGCCTTCCGCCGCCTCTGGCCTGATGCCTTGTGCCGCATCGTGCGCCGGCGACACCCAATCATTGCACCACCCGGACTGTGTCCGTCTCATCACCGCCGCCCCAACGTGCGTGTGAGCGTGCTGTGGTGACTTGTCGGCGCCTGCGTGGTATGCGTGTCTCTCGTCGTCTCGCCTCCTCCTGCTCCTCCCCAATTGCTCTCTCTCTCTCCTTACTCATGCAGCCCCCGGTCGATACAAAGCAAAGCAAAGCAAAGCAAAGCAAAGCAAAACAAAACAGTGCCGAAATCTCTCACCAACTCCCCCAACAACCCGAAGATCTAGAGACCCAAAAGCAAAACTAAGACAAGCTAGATATTCCCAAGACATTCTGGTGCCCCAATTCCGTAATTCCTGCCCGCGCTCAGGTCCACACGCAAGCCCAACTGCTTGGGGAGTGTTGGTACTTGTCAAGAATTGTACTGCGTGCGCATGGACCTGCGGACCCGGAATGAGGCGTGCTGGGACATATCTCTCCGCCACGGTAAACAGAAAGGCGAGATGAGGCGCCAACAAGGAAGCATGACTGAGAAAACAGAAGAGTGAAGAGCAGAAAACCCGCAGCGTGTCTAGTTATCGACCGTGCCAACCTTACCAACAAAGCCTCATTCTGAGATTTGCCCTTCTTATCAACTAATAAACCTAAAAGAAGCCGAGAAAACAACAAGATACTGCTGTTGTGTGTGGTTTCGTGAGACGGTCCCGGCAGTAGTCCAATTCCGGGCCTGGCTGCCAATTGGTCCAGGAACGAGGTGGCAGCCAACGGCGAGTCAAGTCCGAACAGCCACTGTTTCTACCCGACTCGATTCTTCATACGGGGTTCGGACAGCTAAATTCACCTGCCGTGGCGGTGCTTGGCTTGAGCGAAGCCGTCGACTCATGTCCGGGCATCGGCAGCTTCGGGGTCGTCGGGGCGTGTGAACGGCTTGTGGGGGAAGGCATACATACTGACCCTAGGGGGGGTTCAAAATCGGCCGTTCCTCGTGAGTATGGTCGGCCTCCTGGTATGGAGATGGTAGGTTGGCCTTTTGGGTATGGGCAGCCCACGGGAGGAAAAGAGACAGCGCTTGTGATCGCTCTCAACGTTCGCTTGCAGAAAACGGTCGCACCGAATAGAGATCCCAAATGTGCTCCTGGCACTTCCAGATATCTTTCTGAGACACACCAGACCCGGGCAGACTCCGCCGGCGCAAGGCTTGTCCTCACCAAGTGGATTCTTGCGAGGAGCGGCGCTGTTTACGTGATGCTTTGCTGATGCTGGCTGATATTCATATTTCTAATCCAACTGGGCGTGCCATCACGGCGGCAGTGCTCGTCGTATCTCCAGGCAGTGTGCTTCGTAGAAAGTAGTGCATGCTACTTGCATCGGGTTTTCCGTTCGCCAGGACATCCAGTCCTGAGTCCTGAGCCTTGGTCCTGAGTCTGGATCCTGGGCCTGCTTCTCGACCCTGGAGCCAGGTACCGAAAAGGGCTCCAGGCCCGTCCTGTTCTGCAAGATCTGCGACGCCAAATGTTTCTTCGCGATCCAGGCCTCTGTTGGGTAAGTGCAGTAAGATTCCAGCCCTTCCTTGGAGCACACTTCTCCCAAGGCCACCTCCGCAGTCCGCGGCTCAGTGTCCCGGAGAGTATTAGCGTCAGCGCCGGCTCCCGGAGCTGGAAGAGCCACGTGTGAGATGGATCCGCCTTTGGCCCCTGCTCGACGAGTTGAGACATCCAGCGCCACCATGTCGTCTTCTTTAAGCCTTTTCAGGCCGCGCACTGACCACACCACCGCCTCGTCTGTCTTTCCAGTGGGGCTCGTTGTGCGCCCAATCCTTGCTTGATCGCTTGATTGCTGGACAGTACTCAGCCCTCAGTACCTATCTGTACTCCCCTGGCCCGCTGGTATCGAGCGGGGGAGAGGACTGCTAGCCATCCGGAATTGGCTTAGATTGACCCAGTAGCCAGAGCTGAGAACATGGCAGGGCTGCAAAACGTGTGCAACATCAAGCAACGGCATGCCCGCAGCCCGGCTCCCCGTAACCACACCATCTGGCCCGCCCTTCCGACGTCGCTCGCTTGTTGGATGGACAGCACGGTGTTCTCGACACGTCCTTCGGTTTTTTTTTTTTTTTTGGGTGTGCAAGGATGTGTGCTTCGTGGGCTGCCGGTCGCAGGAGGCACAGTCCCCATCCAAGCCAGACTTGGGTTCGAGGTCCTCTGTTGGGCTGAGTGTCTGCATCTGGATGAGGTCCAGATGGTTCCCATGCTTGGTTGACGAGGGGTGTTTGTTGAGGATGATTCCCAATCGGTAATTGTATGGCCATTGCCACCGAAGGCCCTTGACTGCCATGTGAGGCACAACCATGCAATCTAGACCTGGGGGTACGTGTCCAGCCTTCCTCCTACTGGTTCCCGTCGGCGAGACACGTTTACCGACGCTGATGTTCAAGGGTTGTGCAAGTCGCCAGGACCAGCGCTTTCCAGCACGGTGGTAACTAGCATATCGCCAAATCCACACCTTCTAGGCTGTGACCCAAAAACACAGTTTGCCCATTCCGAAAACCCCCCGACCCGTGCCAGGGAAACCCTTCTTGGGGGACTCTGCCAATCTGGACCATGTCATCGTTCGTCATTCATCGTCTGCAGCGCAGCTCTGTTGTACTACCCATGCGTACCTGTAAGTACCTCAATGCATGCTTTGAGAGAAATGGTCAGGCGCGTGTTGCTGCATCTGGGCATCCTTCAATGGCAACGACAGAATGAGAGACTTTGCCATTCTCTATCCGGCACTAAGCCCCGAACCGGACTTGAAGCTCTCTCAAAACCTGGCCAATGGATGCCGTTCTATGCGCCAAGCTTTCATTCCACCTCCGACTTGACGCTGGCGAGAGAAGCCAGTTGGTTGACAACAGGTTGGCGCCTGCTGCCCCCCAGCCACCGGCCTTGCACCAGTGTGAATTTGGCCTCCAACGGTAAGTTTCACGGCCACGTACTTCACTTGGAGAGTGGCCTGCAATTGCCGTCGAGTGTCTTGATCCGCTCCAGCAATTCGATACTGGTGGTTGGTCATATTCATGCCATCCGCGTAAGTAGAGGACTGGCCTTTTTGGGGTGAGATCCCACTTCCAAAGTTATCGCATCTAGAATAAGAGCAGGGAACTAGGGATGAGCCACGATCCTTAGAATTCAAGCTTTCCGATAGTGCGGTGGACCCAGATTGATGGAGTACTGTTTTGGTACGTATTGCTGAGGGTAAAATTCAGAGAGTTAACGGAGACGCTCGTGACTGGCTAAATAATTTTGCACCTGGACGTGCATGTGGTGACTTGTCGCCGGCAGGGGTACATTGGACTGCGGTGGGTGGTGATACGTTCAAATGCCGAGAGCGTCACGGCCTTTCTCGCCGCTCGACTGGGAGGCGACTGGCTGACCAGCTCGCCTTCCATAACTGTAAACGACATGCATTTCGTTTGGTCATCGCTGCCAACTTTCCTTATCGGCTATTGCTGGGTCCGGGCTTCGGGTAGCCAGTGTGTTGTTGGCCCAGAGCCGCAGCCTTTGTGTGGTCGGCGGGATCGACAAGATCTTCCCCGCCATTTCCCCCGGAACACCTGTATCCGGCAGACCTGCGAATGAAAATCCCAGCCCACAGTCGCCCAGGGCAGACCCCTGAGCTTCTCGCCGCCCGCATTCGCTCAGTTCCAGTACAAGTACACACGAAGCGAAGTGCGAATACACTAGAGAGTACCGTCGATCATGGTAGAGAGAGGCTGCATATTTCTCTCCCGAAGGCTGTGCAATCATAATGATGATGGGCCGTTTCTCGCCGAATCCTCAAAAAACTCGTCGTCAACCAACACAAGTGTTCAGCTTTTTCCCTGTCCGTGCCAAGACTCTTGTCTCGAACCCGCCCGCATCAGAGCACAAATTTCCGGGAGCCTCCACAGCATAATGCACATCTTAAGGAGATCATTCCGTCATCCCCTGGATAGGATAGGCATTAAGCAAGCGATGCCATGGGTTGGTGCAACTGTATTCTAGCAAGGACTGTCGCATTTTAGCCATGAATATATTCTGAATAATTCAACGGGTTTCTATCGGTCGTGAGAAAGAGACAATACTTCTTTACAAGCCGCTATTCTCGCGAAGAGTCGAGACCGTTCTTTCTTCGGGCGCTCCGTGGGTTCGTCGTGTCTCAACCCCACTCGGTACCTGAGATTTGGGTGCCGCCTGGTAATCCCACGCATCCACCCCAGATTGTGGATCGTGAGGGTGACGGCCGCTGCATCGCCGTATCAAAACCCGCTAATATGGCAAAATGACTGAATCAAGTGACTTGTTCTTGTGCTTCGTTAAGCTCCGCAGTGCTTCTTGAAAGATCGAGAATCTGAAATCCGTACGTAGGTAAAGAATCCCATGAAACTGTGTATTATCAAGTTGGGGGGTGATGGGTATACAGAATGCAGAGTCCTTGGTCATGAGATCACTACATCTTTCAGCTTGGGTAACTTGCTCGAAACAGAAGCATGCACCCACGGCGCCAAGTCGGTGTAACCTTCTGCAGAGAGTGGCCTCATGAGAGCAGCATGATGGCGAGGTGGTGGTTCTCGCCAGAGTGATGTCTCTTGCGACAATAGGGGGGCAGCTGTGACAGCCCGTCGACATTATTGCGCCAGTGACGCTCACCATTCACACTCCACATCATGATAGGTTGCACGAGCGACTCGGGACATGGCCATGGCTTGGCTGGCTTTGCGTAACCACCTCCACCGTGGATCGGGTACCTACCCGTTGCTGGCGTCACGGCGGATGTGCCACAGTCAGCATTGAAGCGACAGGCCTGTGTGAGGTTGTGTAAGCGGCTTGACTGGGCTTACAGTAGAGTACCAGCAGAGCGGCTCTCAGGTTTACTGCACGTCGGAACCCAAAGCAACTCATGAAATTGCCCTGAAGCGCCATGTCCCGCTCGGGATGGTTGGATGGGTGGTGTTCGACCAGACCAACGACAAGGCCATGCCCTGCATGGAGAGAGTCTTAGAGATACGCCGAGAGCAGACGCCGGGGTGGACCTGGAGCCCTTGACCATGGACTATGCGGCTCTGGCAGGCCCGTGAGATTTTGTTTGACGCATGCCTCCCAACATGCAAACAACAAGGAGGTTGAGGCGACCATCCGGAAGTGCTCAGATTCAAAGTAAGCCACCCCAGCAAATGATTGGATGGGCGAGGCTGGTAAGCTGCGGGCCCGGCCGCAAATTGCGCGCCTGTGGCGTGCCACTCTGAGGATAACAAGGGCCATCTCTCTCAAGGCCCTCTGCTCTGTAGAGGACTGGAAGGGCGATGTTGCCTGGACTCGTGGTGTCCTTCGTATGCAAGCCGAGCATACGGGTGGAATGAATGATCTCCCAGGTGCCTGGAGGGAATTTCAACAGCGCGGCGAATGTCACTCATCAACACGACTCCTGCCGTAATGAGCATCCATCGCTTGTCTCTTCACGTTTAGAGTGCTTAGCAGTACGTATGCGAATCAGCGAGATGGATTAAGCGACTGTTCAGGCTGGCAGAACACCACACTGAACTTCAGCCAGGGCGGGTCACCGGAATCGACAATAATAAGGTGGGGGACGCGCAGCCCTTGCCGAAAACATGGATGGACTCGACTTCTGGGGGGAACGGAGTCGGATGCTGCGTGTTGGCGGGCGAGAGGCGGCTGCTAGCAAGCAGCTGAGACGATGACCGACTTCTCACCCAGGTGAATGGTCATGGGGCCTGGCAATGTGTTTGCCCGTTTCCCAAAATTCACCTCACCTCCGATACTCCATCTAAAGTGTTTCGTTCGCGATGTGTTGATTGATCTGGGTCCTGGCCCTGGAAGTTGGGTAGTCGGCTTTCATCGCGCCATCAAGGAACCAGGGGGAACCATGCGTCGGACGACTCACGCCAGTATCTTGGAGCAGGTCGTGGTTAAGAGTACCATGCTTGGCCTAGCCGTCAAGCTCAGAGCAGCGCACTAACTCCAGTGATACAAACTGTGCGATGCACACCTCTGCAATGACTGCACTGTAGCGCAAATCGGGTGGGCCCTACCCGTAAATGCTGTAGCACACCCAAAGACCAAGATCCCGGGAGCCCAAGGCGGCTGCAGTAAAGCGGAACCTTTCCTAAGAGTTCGCTCGCCAGGTTGTCAAGGAGTGAGAGGAGGCGCCCCGCTGTAATGGGAGAGACGAGGTAGGTAGCCGTGCGCCAAAGCGCAATCGCGGGTGCTCGCTCATCTATCAGGCGTGTTGCCAAGAAGAGACGCGAAGAAGGGAGAAAAAAGCAAGGGTCCTGATTTGTGCTATGTGACGCGCCCTTGAATATGGATCATGGTTGAGGAGAAGTGGTCAAGCTCATGATGATGCCGGGATTGGATGCCCGAGATGCTGGGATAGACAGAAACGGTGGTTGTGGTGAGGTGGCGAGATGGCGCCGATATCCAAGTCAGGCAGGCTCCTTCCTGCCCTTCCACGGTTTCCAGAGCTGCGGCTGCGTGTGCAGGTCACTGTCAAGGAGTGGGGTCTTTCCGCTGATGAGCACCTGGGTCTCGCCTGCCGGACCCGGGTCACCGTTCCGCTGACCTTTAGTTTCGCCGCGTACGACGGGACAGTGCGGGCTGGTACGTCCGTTGTCCAGGTTGGGTGAGTGAGGTGCACGCACGGCCAAATGCAGCAGCCCCGGGCACCCCAAGAACCCACCTAAGTATGCGAGCTGCAGCGCATCGCAGGCGCCTGGACCTACTGTGCCCCCGCACTGTCCTCACTGGGCTCAGTAGGTACAGTGATAGGAACCAACCACTTGTGTAAAGCCGCCAAAACCGTCCATCAACACCGCGCACTGCTGGCCGAGCAGCTCATCACATTGTTTCCACATCCTCGGCGCCTGCAAGTCGCGAGTCGGCCGTGGGTGGTACCCCCTGGACTCAGCTGCCCTGCGGCCCTATCTTCGTCACCGTTCATGGCGGTGGTTTGTGCGACCAGACATCCCTCCGTTCAGAGTTATTCCCCTCTCTCCCCTCGGAGCGGCAAACCTAGGCGACGCGACGCGACGGCGACATGGGCAAAGTGAGGGCCACGGCGAACTGCGACGACCTGCCCGAACCTGAGAGAGCGAGTAATTCTGGGACCGCCGTCGCCCTGGAACGTCGCCCTGGAACCTGGCCCTCGAGCTAGGTACAGTACGACATCCTAGGCCGCCCCTCTGCTGGCATCCCTCCGGGCTTGACCCATCGCAGGGCTAATCCCTCTCCTCGGAGCCAAGAGGAGGTGGATGGAGCCCCAATCCCACCAAGTTGGTGGCCCCAGTTGGCGGGCCCGTTCTGGCCAGCCTGTGCCGCGCGCTGAGCAGCTCATCCTCCGAATGAGGGAGCCAGGGAGTGAGCGTCCGCGCGGCGGGGATGGCCATGGCGCCGCCACGACGGCAGCGCGGTGCGCTACCCTGCTCGCCGGCTTTTCCCTGGACGCCCCGGGGGTGGCCAGCTAATGAAAACCTTCGCGCAGGTCTGTCAGTGGGATAAGGGTTGGATGGGTGGCCAGGGCAGGCAAGGGTCGAGGGTAGGGATGGGGAGCAACGGGCAGGGATGGGCAGGGATGGGCGTCGATGGGCTGAGCAGTTGAGACATGATCCCAAGTCGCGCCAGGTACCGGTTGAGCGAGCCATGTCACCCTTGTGTGTTGCGTCCTTGGTACCTCGGCCGCGGGCTGGTACATACACATGTCTCAATGGGACGCTCACGGCTACGGCTGGACTTGTGGGAGCTATCTTGGGTACCGCGCCCCCCTCGATGTGATCTCTCCCCCGGCGACGGCTACGGGAAATCAGGGACCCAGGGGCGGGTCTCATTGCTTCTCCGTCACCCCAGTTCATTCGGGTGTGAACCCACACGCCATCTCGCAGGCCGTCATGACGGGGCCAGACGACTGCCGGTGCTCCCAAGGCTGCGTCCATGTCTTTCCTTCTTCTACCCTGACACCCCCCTCCGACCCGGCCCATGGCTGTTTTTCCCTCCCGTTTAAGAACTCCTTGTCAACCTCGTCCTTGGAGGGGAGACTCTTGAGTGAGCTCTGTCTCACAACCGCCGCACCCTTCTCGCTTACTCCATCCGCCTCTCATCCTCCTTGACATTGCAATTATTCAAAAGACGAACATATTCCACACAGCTCCTTGTTGGAACCATCTGCATCCGCCACGTCCACTCTTTGCACTTGTAGCAACCACGGCCACACTCGCTCTCGCAAACTCACTCTTTTACTTCCGCTATAGCTATTGGTAGACCAATCCGCTGTTTGCTCAACACCCGACTTCCTTCGACAGCACCGGCCTGGACTAACGCTCAAGCTTCCCCCGCAACACTATACTCCGGCTTGCACACTGCTCAGTTCGTTGGCTCCCAGAGCACCAGCTTGCAATGAAGAGTACGGGATCCTACCCCCAGGCCCAATGGTCTGGGTGGGCCTACGATGGCTCCGCTAGTGCCTTTGCTGGATATGCCCAGCTACCCAGCTATGCTGCATACCTTCCAGAGTCCATGGAACTCTACGACAGCCAGCAGAGCCACCTGGTTCACCAACAGCAAATGTCTCGAACCACCGAGACCAAACCTCGTCTGTCTAAGGAAGAGGTCGAGGTACTGGAGGCTGAGTTCCAAAAGAACCACAAGCCCAACAGCAGCACCAAGAAGGCACTCGCAGAGTCGATGAGAGTTGACAATGCCCGCATCAACGTATTTTACACCCTATCAAAGCCAGTGATGATTTGAGAGACTGACTGGATGACAGAATTGGTTCCAGAACCGTCGCGCACGGGAGAAGAAGGAGAACAACATTCGTGAATACGCCGCCAAACAACAGCTGGAAAAGGACAAGACGACCACCGAGTCTGGTCACCATTCGGACAGCGACCGCTACAGTGATCGGGTTGTTTCAAGTGCTCCCTTCCCTGAGCCCCGCAGGCCATCCATCAAGAGCGACGCTACAGATCTGAGCCTGTCAGGGGAACTGTCGACTCCGGAGCACGACAGCGAGACCAGTCAGTCAGATGCATGCTCCTCCCCGGACGTGTCGGTTCAGGCAACTCCTGATCACTCTCTCATGTTCGACGTTGGCATCGTCAAGGCCGAATCTTTCTCCTTGCAGCAAGAAAGCGATTCGAAAGCCGCCTTCATCCCCGATCCGACAGGAGGGTTCCTCTCTTTGACTGAAACAACACCTCGAATCCAGAGCAACGGCCTCGCATATCACACATACGGCCAGTTTCCTCAGTTGGTTATGCCGGATGATCTGGGCGAGGCAACTCCCTCCTACTCACAGCAATGCTTTCCTGAAAGCATCGGATTGTCGCCCAATTCCATTCAAGACTCGTACTCGCAGTACAGCGAGTCAGATTTTGACGAGAACAGCGTCGATACTGGCGTTGCCCCGCAGCCGTCGTTGAAGTCACCACCGTCGATGGACATCGCCTCTCGACGAAACCGCCGCCCCCCACATCTCGCGATCAGTGCATCTCGCAGTTATTCGGCTGGTATTCCAAGAACTGGGGGGGACATGGGACGAAGGGCAGATGTTGGCAACTCGATGCGCCGCGTCGCTTCTGCCACGGGTACTGTCCGCATTTCCAAGGCATCTGGAACTCCTCGAAGTCCCTTCTTTGATCGAAACTCGGAAGCCCTCTTTCAGCTCAATCGATCTCCCAGCTTCACCGGTGCTACGGCGACCATCGCGCCACCAACACCGAACACCCCTATTGTCCTGACCGAGCCAGGACTTTGCGACGTCAACCAACCGTGTGTGCTCTCTGTCGATGAAAAGTTCTCATTGGATATTACTGTCCACGACCCAACACTCCGAACCCCACCCACAACACCCGGCTTGATGGACAACATGTTCACCCTCGACTCTGCCTACGATATATCGGTGTCTGATGAACCACTTGTCACACCAGGACTGGGGAACTTCCCAAGCGACTTTGAGGTCCCCTGCGTATCTACTCATGTTCCAAACTACATTACCAATGGGTGCTCTAGCCAACCCCAGACACCGTCATACACCCCTCAGATGGGCCCAAACTACTTTGGCTACTCTGGCGGCAATGCCGAGTACAACTGGTCTAATCCCTCGGTCTCGGCACATTCGTCGCCGGGTCAAAGTCATCGACACGTCCAGTTCATGAACATGACACCATCAAACTTCACTCAAGTCGAGAAATAATGACTCTGACGTCTATACGAACTGCTTGGCCGGACCACATTTTTGCATCTACAGCGATCCCTGCCTACCCTTTTGGGTGGACATTGTACATTATCAACGAACGCCAATGCCCCCTTACCCTCCTTTTTATCAAAACGACGATGGAATTGTTACCCTACGAGCGAGCTTAAAAATTTCCTTTACTTTTTTCAAATACCTGACGAATAGATACAAAGAATCATACCCTAATGTAATGAATGGGACTATCTTGCTTGGCGCTTTGGGATGGGCAATGGCAACGTGGGAAGGAAGGAATCATGAGCGTGAGAAAAGAGCGAAAAACACAAGGAACCTTGGGACGATCTGTCAAATGGAGGGATACCAGGCAGCAAGAGAGGAGAAGTTTAGGCCGTTGGTTGAATAGGGCTGAACACGGCTGAAAGGTCGCTTTGGGCCATGAGCTATACAAAACGAACCAATTGAGAAACCTGTTGAGCTGCAAGTGGCTTGATGTACTAGTGTATGTGGTACGGTCATGATGTCACGAGAGTAGTTCAGTGAAGCATGTTGCAGACCGCTCGGTCGTCGTTGATCGAGAAGCATCACCATTGACGCTTGATTGCCCTCGATCGACAAGCCCAACACAATGGGCACAGGTAAGAACCAGAATCAAAAATGAGAAGGAATCGAAATCCGTGGATGTGAGTGGGTAAGAACCTTTCCTAATGGCTAAGTTACACTCCGAACTACGCCTACAACACAAGGCGCACGGAGCTCCGAGCGGGCCAGTCCGAAGCCGGGAGCGGAACCTCCGGTCCTCGTACTACCACCACCCACAACTCCAGGTTTCTCCACCGTGTGCTCCTCGGCTGCGGAGGAGCCAAGACCAATTTGTTGGGCCCATTGCAATTGGATGTAAGTTACGAGGTACGTAGAACAAAAGCTACGGTGTGGAGGGAGAAGCCGAAGAGCGCCTCTCTACCTGCAGCAGCAGACAACGGATGACAATTCTTAGACAGAGGTGTGACATATCGTTATTGGTTATCGAGTCGAGTCGGTTGGGAACTGATGATACGAGTACACCCAGACACCTTTGTCTCATATGTCTCTCCCTTGATCCAGCCTTGGAAGTTAGATCTAATGCGGGATGGCATCCCAGTCCCTTCCCGGCTAGTTGCAGTGGGCGAACTTTGCATCACGCACCAGTTAGACCTAGCAGCTGAGCGTATGAATGCTTCGAGGCTGACGGTTGCCCAACGGCGCACTCAACAACGTTTCCGCCGGCGTTGCGTAGCTTCAGCTTTGCTTGTTTTTGGTGGCGCTACAGCTCCTTTCGGCGGGTGAGATTTCCGTCACCGGTTAGCATGTGGCTGCATGCTGCCATTGAGCTGAGCGCCACCTAGGCTGATGCCCGCTATCCTTCCTGTTCACTGTTGCAGGCAGCTAGTCCAAGGCGGGGGAAACTATGCAGCCAGTCTATTCGCACATAAGAACACATCATCCGGGTGGGTGGGCTGTAGGTCAAAGCGATCGTCTGGCTTCCACAAGGTCAAAGGTCCAGACCACGACCAGCTCTGGCATCATAGTTTGTCTCAAAGACTGCAAGCCGTGGCAGGGTTTCAGAGCCCTTGCTCTCCACCTCACCAATTCAATCACAGCAGCATCATGTATCTTGAGGTTTCTTCGTAAGAGGTCTCTCTGATCTTCTTGTTCCTATCACGTATCGCGGGGAGGTTCATTAAACAGTTTCTACTGTGGTTGAGAAAGAAGAGGAAGGGTAGTCTAGCAGATTATAGTGTAGGTAGTAGAAAGAGAGAGCAACACCCTCAGTCACTAAAAAAGAAATGGAAGCGTCGAAGATGCGGGTATTTGGTCAAGAGGAATGGAAATGGCGGGCAATGGAGTTTCAAGTAGGTCCTCGCTAGGACCACCGCTACATGAGACTGGCTTATGGATCTCATTCAGGCTAGGTAGAATGAAGGTTGGCAGGTTTCACACCGGCGGCTTTGCCCAGTAATTTTTCGCAGGAGACCTATAGTATGACACCCAACCGTGATGCTACAAACTACCAAGTCAATTCGCCGGAAGCGCGGGCGCTGGAAAATGGCGCTGCAGTCATTGTACTCGCCATACGGCTGGTCGAAAATGTGTCAGTTTAAACCCGTTGCTAGGTCATGCATGTTGATGATGCCTTGTGTTTGGCCTGCACTTAAGACCTCGATGTTGCATGAATTGGGCCGACAGGAAATTCAGAAATAAATGTAGTAGTGCGTGTGGTCAATCTCAGACATTGATTGGCTCTTAATGCCACAGTTTGATATTTGGCGGAAGAGAGCTCTAAGGAGTCTTGTGGGGAGATGATGAACAGAAACAGAAGTTAGTAAGTTGGAAGTGGTTGTTAGAGAATGAATCAATAACCTGCTTTGCCCAGCGATTGACTTAGACTTCTAATAGTACTTGCCTCAACTAGGCCCATGATAACTCTCTGCAATTGAGGATTTTTCATCGGTCAACTACCTATCTAAGATAGATAGGTCGTGGCTTGGATAATACAATCACCTACGAACTACTATCCCTTTGACTGTCGTAAGGCAACACTTCCGTACCGTGCCCACATGAGCCCAGCCAAGGCAAAGGTACATGCAGTGACGTTGATAAGCCGCTGATGTTGCAAATTAGCAGCAGAAATAGGGATCGCTGCCAAGTTCAATGTATCTCTATGTCGATCCGAGAAGTGTGAGGACTTGTATCGCCACCTAGATTTGTATGAAGTCTAATGTACCTTCCAGTTGCCATATTCTAATTGGATTAAATCCTTGCCCGTGACCTAAGTGTTGCCTTACAACAGTCAAAGGGATAGTTCGTAGGTGGGCAGTTTGGAGGTTATAGTGGGCTAGCACG
This sequence comes from Neonectria magnoliae, assembly GCA_037954305.1. Taxonomy (NCBI): domain Eukaryota; kingdom Fungi; phylum Ascomycota; class Sordariomycetes; order Hypocreales; family Nectriaceae; genus Neonectria; species Neonectria magnoliae. Next base: position 205,719 of record JAZAVK010000014.1, on the reverse strand, counting down.
CGGTGCAGAACGCGCCAAATGGGACTGGACGGGAATTACCCGCAGTTACTCTAAGTGCGTCACTGCCCCGGTCGTGACCGAACCGTGCACGTCCATTCACGCGTCTGGCTGCCCTTGGCAGGGAGACCACTTTGACATGTAATCTATCACGTCGGCCACCATACATTTGATAACAAGCCTCTTACACCTTGTGATCTCGTCCGTATATTTCTACCGCCTAATTGTCGTTGCACCTGGCCTCAGTACTCCGGAGAATGCTTTGCCCTGAATGAGCATCGCGCCGTTTTCATGTCCTCTCCGGCCCTTGCTGGCGAAGACGCGTCGCGTCCGCACTCGAGGATTTTGACGCCAAGCTCCGAGGGCAGCTTGAATCGCAGCCATGGACCTGGATCTGGACCTGGATCTGGACCTCGGCCTCCTTCGCCCGAGCCGCGCAAGAGGAAGAGAGCAGACTCGGTGGCCATGGACCATCTACTGAAGCCGTCTATCGCGCTCAAGGTTGGTGTTGTCCCTGGCGTTTCGTCCTCCGCATCATTGCTCACTTTGATAGCCACATCCTCGAAACCTCCACGTCCAGCCCCGCATCCTTCAGCCCTTAATGGTTGTTCCTCGCGAGCATCTTCCGCTATCATGTATCGACTTTAATGTTTCCAATCCCGAACTATCGCCTGGTCGTCTGTTCGAGTCCCATATCAAAATCCTCGACCTGGAGAGTCGCCTGGGCTCCGTGCCTGTCGTCCTGCTTGCGAGATACGAGTCTGGCCGTAACCTTTATGCCCTAGAGAGACAGGATAGCGGACTCTATGTCGCGTGCCGCCTAGGCTCTTGGATCGACCTCCATTCACTGGCAAAGCATGCCACTGCGACCTGTCCAGAGCGTCTGCGGCCGACATCTCGACCAGAGTCTCGGGGCCCAAGCACACCTACGGTGCTAACGACACCCCAATTGCACAAGGACCGAAACGTGAAGAGGGCTGCCATCGAGGCCATCCAATCTCTTGTCCGGAAGAGGGCCAGGTCTCAGTCTGTCTCTACTTTTGACGGTTTTACAAGGCCCGAATTGGATTCTGTGGCCTCCAAACTTGGGCAATCACAACTACCATCACCTGTAATTCAACCGCAAGAGCTCCCGGATGCCCAGATTCCGGTTGACACCGAAGTCGGGCCTCCTGTCTCAACCCCAAACTGTGCCAACCTTGGAGATTCTGTTCCCCAACAGACAGCCGAAGAAATCTTTGACAATATCCGAACACACTACTTCGAGGCTCTATATAACTCTTTGGTACGTCTCTCGCTCAAATCGTATCTCACTTGAGCTAACTCTTCAGGGTTCGCTTGCGTACTTTGCTAAGGGACCGCTGTCTCGAGCTCGTTCGGCTTTCCACCTCGACCTTGAGTCCAGCCTAGAAATGGGCGATCTGATTGATTTCTTGAAGAGCCTTACTTTAACAACTGTACAAATCGACAAGAAGTACCGCGAGACTATCCCTGACGCTGTGGCTAAGATGAAGACTATTGTCGGAAGCTCCGACGAGGGGCGCAAGAAGAAACGCCGAATCAAGAGGATGAAACTCGGCAAGGACGGCTTGTACCCGTACGAAGAGGATCATATCCAAAAGTGGTGGATGGCAAACAAACCAGAGTGGAAAGAAGACGAGTCCAACGTTGTCGATCAGCAGATCAAGTCAATGACCTCGATGCTTCGAACCCGAGAAACCCAGCTCCAGATGATTCTGATTCTCGAGATCCTAGCATTGACACCTTTAAGGGCCGTGGAGGACGCAGAAGACAGCCAGTTACCACCCCTGCCCGGTACCACGGAGTCTCAGAGCGGCATGGCACCTCCATCGAAGAAAAGAAACAAGCACAATTTGCCCCTTCTTGTGGATGTTCACGCCGATCGCCTGACTATCTGGCAATCCACTGCCTCCGACGAGCAAATTTTACTTGAAGATTCGCAGGTTACACAGCAGCCTGGGAATGGCCAGCTTCAGCAGAAGTCGTCTTCTGAACCTCTCAAGGACTTTTGTGTCGATGTCATCTTGCCATTGTAAGCCAGCCCCTCCTGCAGTGTTTCCAGATACTAACTACGTTCCAGTTTCTCAGCACGACTTCCAGAACTTTGTGATTCTATCAACCGAAAACTGGGGGGTCCGGTCATTGTTCAACCCTCCAAATCGAGGAGCCTGAAGCGATCCTCTAGCAAGCGTGAGCAGAAGCCTGGAGCAGCCACGAAGCGACCAAGCCAGCAGCCGAGAACCCTCCAGCGGGCACTGTCCACGGACCAACTACATCGGCGCAGCGTTTCCAGGGGACCCAGTAACATGATCGCCCTCATGCGTTCTGCAACATCTACTTCAGTGCCAGGGATCAAGCGGGAGGGCAGCGAGCCTGCCGCGTTAAAAGGGGCCCTCAGGGCGGATTCAGACCTGCTGAACAGGAGGAGTGGTCCCCTCTCTAGAAGCACCAGCATGTCCAACCTGGGAGATAACAAAGCAAGCAAGAAGGCCCTGGTCGAGGCTGAGTTAAAAGATGCCATTTCCGCGCTGAGAAAACCTCACCGCGGGGTCGTTAGCAAGGAGGTTGTGGACGCAGCTGAGCGTCGAACATCAACTGGCCTATCGGCAAAGAGTAAGTCTTCCAAAGCGACGATGCATGGTGTACCAAGCTAACCTCGAAATGCAGAAGTCAGAAAGCTTGGACGAAGCTCCCTCGGCACATCGATTGTGAAGGCTACTCCTGCAAACAATCGATTCAAGGACATGTTTGCCGCCAAATCAGAAACAGTAGCTGACGTCCCATTGATAAGCACTCAGGAGGTCATACCACCGTCAAGTATCTCGTCAATGGTTCCCTCGACAGGCTTACGAGAAGGCCGCAGAGACGCTTTCCGCTACAGCCCGTCTCCAGTCATGGATAGAATCGACAGTACCCCCACTAAGAAGAGAAGCTTCCTCCACCGTCTTGAGAACAGTGGCCCTGGGCTACCGCCATCGTCTCCATTAACGGAGAGGAGAACCACATCAACAGAGAAATTCCTTGCACCGGGCAGCGCCGTGAAGGAACAGAGGAGAATCGACTTCTCCTCGTCGAGGGACGAAGGGATTTTGGTAACCCCCGTCAAGGCCGTCGCAAAGGACATGATTGATTTCGGGGCCAAGCAGGACCAGCCGGTGGGGAACACTGCGTCTATTTATCAGAAATTGGGGTGGGATGACGACCTGGATGACCTGTTATGAGTTGTTTGGCGAAGCATATACATGGTGTTTGCATTTCGGGCATCAGATACAGGACAGAGGATACAGCATTACTAGGCGGCGTTGGGATCACGGTAGGATTACTACTGTATGGATAATGACATTCAAAATATGACACATCATTCCAATCAGGATAGTCGAATGATGACTTGCAGTTGCATTCATGCTGCTGCTGGTTCCACAATCACGGTAGGCAACTCTCTGATATCCACGTGCTCCTGCGATCCCAAATCAACGACCCGAATCGCCTCCACGCCTACAACGCCCTCCTGGAGCGCCAGGAACTGCAGCTCGACTACATGGCATGCGCCCGGAGCGAGGGGTCCCACCCGCGTATCGGCGCTCAAGCAGACGACCTCGGCCGCCTCGACCATGAAGTTCTTCTGCATGGCATGCAGCACGTTGTCGTCCATGACGGCATCGGCAATTTCCTTCTCGCCTCGCCGTCGCCCTCCTGTTGAAGGGGGGCGGGTCAACCGGACTTCATTCCGGCGGCGCTTGGGCACCGCTACAAGGGCGAGCTTGCGGGGAGGGAGGGAGTTGTTCTCCGTGGCGCGGTTCACGACATGGACGGTCCAAGAGAAGACGTCACCTGGATGGATCGGATCAGATGGGCCGCTGAAAGTCATGGTGATGCCGAGTTCGGGAAGCGGAATCTCCGCGTTGCTGGTCGCCGCCTCGAGGGCGGGTAGTGCGTCGGGGCGGATGACAGAAGGGGATTTGAGAGGGTGGACGGCGAGACCGGTGATGGAGAGCTGAGAAGGGCGATGGGCTCGCTGAATGCCAGTTCCAGCTGTTGGGCCAAAGGTTGGGCCGAAGCCGGGATTGACGGGGGTAGTGAAGTCCAGGTTGGTAGTCCAGGACATGGTCAGACTGGGGGTGCATCGCCCTGGGACAACATGGGCAGTGGCGGAGATGGTGATGTCGAGATCCCTAGTTGGGTTCTTAGGTGTGACATCCAGCTCGTGGGGCGCAATGTGGTAGAGGAAGGTGATGTGGTCGTGGGACACGCAGGTCAGGGGCAGCAGCATGCCTACGCCGTCGTTAAGGCTCTCGACAGTGCTGTCCGGTATCGACAATGCGATGTTGTCAAGGGTGACTTCACAGTCAAAGTATGAGGTGAAGTCGACTTCCAGGAGGGCGATGACGGCTGCACTCGACGGCGCTGTGTTGGGTCTCGAAAAGCGTATCCGGGTATGGACGATAGGAAAAATCTTGAACTCAAGATGCTGCAGAGCGCGGATATGCTTCATGAGATCATGCGGCCGCGTGACGGGAGCGACTCGAGACACGCGCAGGGCAGACAGGCGGGGTTTCACGCCGTCCAGGGCGGCGTCGTTGCCGAACGACTCGAGCAGGTTGAAGCCCGACGGCACGCCGCTTTGAAGATAACCGCCCCCGCTAGATGTGAGATCCGTGGAGATCTCGGGCTTGAGACTGGCCGATGCGGAGAAGACGACGGAAGGGCCCTGTAAGCGGATGCGCGGACGGGCAAGGAAGACGGGCAGCTTCCACACGGCGTAGAGGCTCTGGCCAGTAGCTTCGCTCTTACTCTCGTCTTCGTCTTCGTCATCATCGTCGTCGTCGTCGTCTTCGTCGTCATCTTCTTCTTCATCTACAACAATGAAGGGGTCTTCAACGTCAACCACATTGCCTGTAAATATGACATCTGAAGCAGCCGGGCTTTCGCGGCCAGGCGCATTGCCATTAACGATCTGAGCCTCGAGTGAGATTACCAGTCTGCTGAGGTGAGACCTCAGAGTCTTCTCGTCTATCCAGGGGGTTTTCAAGACGAGCAGGACGTCAACAGTCTCATCTAGATTCGGCGTTGGTGAGCGAGGATACAAGCGACGACGAGCTGGGAAGACTCACCAAAGAATAGAGATTCGCGAACCGCTATTGAATCGAGGATGGACTTTCCGGTTTCAAGGTTCTTAAAAGCCTCTTCCAAATCCAGGTTCGACTCCGAGGGAATTAGATACGTCAACTGCGACTGTTCCGCGAAGTCGGGCGGAACGCCAGGGGCGAAGACGGTGAGATGCTCTTGTGGAGGTGATGCCGCAGCGGATTGCGACATGATGAATGAGGGCATCAAAACCCAGAGTTTACCAATGTGAGTCCTCTTTCCCTTTTGATTCCTTCTTTTTCTCGCCCTTGTCCTCTTTTTTCCGGCCAGCCGTGTAAGCCAAGTTGTTAAGATGCCCCTGGATAGCGGTTAGTACTAAGAATGTAGGTAGACGTGGTCGATCCGGTCGCTTAGTTGCATAAGGGAATAACGCCTGTAATTACGCCGCAAACAGAGTCGCGACACAGCATGGCCCGTGCGCCCAAAAAGTTGGTTGCACGCAAGTCTGCATGCGCCCTCTCCAATCTCCATGCATCGCGACCACCCATCACCACCATCGCCATCGCCATTTTCCGCCGCTTCCCAACGACCTTAACCACCATCTCCGACGTCAGGACGCGTCGAAAAGACCTTTGCACGGACACGATCTTTGCAGCTTCCTCTCGCGACACTCGCTGCCCTCGCGATGAACGGCTTCGGGGCTCCCGCGCCCTACGGCCAGCCAGCCTCAGCTTGGCAAGAGCATCACACTCCCGACGGACGAGCATACTACTACAATCCCACCACTAAAGCGACGCAATGGACTAAGCCGGAGGATATGATGACGCTGGCAGAGGTGAGTTTTACTACTCTTGTCTGTCTGTACCTTGCCTTGTCTCCCTTGCTAACCTGTGTCACAGCGCGCCCTTGCCAATCAACCCTGGAAGGAGTATACTGCTGAGGGAGGTCGCAAGTACTGGTATAACACTGAGACGAAGCAGAGCTCGTGGGAGATGCCCGATGCCTATAAGAGCGCCATTGGAGCAACGAGTGAGCCTACCACTCCGGCTCCGACGACCCCGTACACCCCCGGCCCTGGCGCCGGCCCTGGTGGCTACGGAGGCCCGTCCTATGACCACCGCGATCAGCGCGACATCTACCCCGAGTCTCGTCAACTGACATTTGGGAGTGACCCCAAGGCCCAGGCCTTTGTCCCTGCTTCCAATGACCCCGAGTATGCAACCGCTGAGGAAGCAGAGGCCGCCTTCGCCAAACTCCTCAAGCGCAGCGGCGTCCAGCCTGATTGGACCTGGGAACAGACTATTCGAGCAACGGCTCGGGACCCTCAGTTCCGCGCCATCAAAGACCCCAAAGATCGAAGAGCCGCTTTCGAGAAATATGGCCAGGATATGGTCATCCAAGACAAGGAGCGCGCCAAGGAGAGAATCACCAAGCTTCGTACTGATTTCGAAACCATGTTGAAGCGACATCCTGAAATTGCCTATTACACTCGTTGGAAGACCGCCCGTCCTATGATAGAGGGCGAGACCATTTTCCGCTCCACCGACAATGAGAATGAGCGCCGCCAGCTTTTCGAGGAGTACATCATCGGGCTCCAAAAGGCCCACGCCGAGCAGCAGACGTTTCTCCGCAAGAATGCCATGGATGGCCTGATTGATCTGCTTCCTAAACTCGACCTGGAACCCTACACGCGTTGGTCTGACGCGCAAGGTATCATCTCATCTACCCCACCCTTCCAAAGTGATGAAAAGTACCAGACCCTCACCAAGTTTGACATCTTGACTGCGTTTCAAAACCATATGAAGGCCCTCGAGCGCAAGTTCAACGACACCAAGCAGGAGGAGAAGAACCAGAAGTTCCGCAAGGAGCGAAAGGCCCGAGATGCCTTCAAGTCTCTCCTGGGCGAGCTTCGAAAGCAGGGCAAAATCAATGCTGGCACGAAGTGGAGTCAGATTGTCTCTCTGATCGAGAAAGACGAGCGGTACACTAACATGGCCGGCCTCAGCGGTTCCACTCCTCAGGAGCTGTTCTGGGACGTTATTGAAGATGAGGAGCGCAATCTTCGTGGACCGAGGAACGAGGTTCTTGACGTTCTTCAAGTAAGTTCCCATTCTACTCGATGGTCATCGTGCCGAATCTAACAACACAAATAGGACAAGCGGTTTGAACTTACGCCCACGAGCGATATCGAGGAGTTCCTATCTATCATGAAGGACGATCGACGAACTGCTAACATTGATCGTGAAATTCTTAACCTCATCTTCGACCGAGTACGTGTCACCCTTTTTGCCTCATCTCTGCTCATACTCACATCTCTACCTGTAGCTTCGCGAAAAGCGCATTACTAAGCGAGGAGAAGATGACCGACAGACAGAACGCCAACAACGCAGGGCCATTGATGATCTGCGGGCCTACATGAAGCGCATGGAGCCTCCCATCACCCTGAGTGACACTTATGAAAAGGTACGAATTCGAATCCAGAAATCAGACGAGTTCCAGGCCATTACCTCCGAGGATGCTCGTCGAAGTGCCTTTGACAAGCATCTCCGCCGACTCCGGGAGAAGGAGGATGAGACAGACCGAAGCTACAGACGCCGCGATCGTATGTCCCCTGAAAGAGACTTGCACCGCCGTGAGAGAGAGCGATCCAGAGGTGAGCGATCTCATCGTAGCGGTGGACGTGGATCTCGACGCAGTCGCAGTCCGGAGCCAGATGCGTATGAGGCAGACAGGCGCAAGGCCATTGCCGAGCGGGAACGCAACCACCGCAAGTCCACCATGGCAGAGGGTCTCTTGGGATCCGACCGCGGTCGTCTGTCTCCGCCGCCACGACGAGAACGCGAGCGCGAACGTGATCGTGACCGAGATTACGACCGTCAAGCTCGCCCGCGACGTGAAGACGATAGTCACTACGATCGTGAGAGGAGGGACAGGGAGGATGAGCGGGAGAGACTTTACCGTCGCCGCATTGATCGAGGTTCGTATGAGGAGCTCCCCTATGGAGATGAACGTCCGTCAGGTTCTCGCCGACGCCGTCCTGATGACGAAGATGACTACACCCGCCGAAATTCAAGAGACTCCAAGGTACGAACTCCCCACAATGAGTAACATATGGCTAGTTGAGCTAACCGTATCACAGCGACTGAAGAGAGAGAAATCCCGCGAGCGCACTCCGCCCCGCGAAACTCGTCCCCGCGCCAAGACGCCGCCCCCTGTCATCATCAAGGACGTCCACTCTGGAAGCGAGGAGGGGGAGATTGAGGAGGACTAGATGTCTTTGTCTCGGAGGAGAGTTTCGCACGCAACATACGCGCTCACTCAGTACGTACGTCACGGCATCTTCAACCCTTTCCGTTACGGCCGGTGGGCGAGATGACTCTCGAATACAGGCTTCCGGTTTTTTCTTGCCTCTGGCCATCCAGGGCCGCAATGACGGATTGCTTCAGACAAGACACTCTCGACCTGGCCAGTACGTTTCCCATCCTCTCCTAGGTTTCATGCCTGTAGTTCGCAAGTAAGTCGGTTGTAGCGGAATATTAGGCAGGACATAATTATCTAGTAGTTAGATGGACATGATTCTGTCGATGTGAAACACACTTTGCATCACTTTTGACCGGCGCCAAATTGGCTTCCTTGTTTTTCTGACGATCCAGTGATTTGGTTTGTAAATTGACATATGGTTAACTAACTGACAAGCAATGTTGCTTCTGGTGTTGTTTCCCGCGAGGTAGGAAACTTGCTTGACGGCAGCAATCCTGCTTGATCCATTGTCCCTCAGTTTACGAAGATGCCCGGTGCCGCCGTCGCCCGTTTCTTGCCCAGGATTTGCGTAGCCCGACTATACAGAGATAGAAAGCAACATTTCCGGGCGTAGCAAACGACTCAAGCACGCGCAAAAGAATAAAAAAAAGGACCACTACTACTCTAGCGGACCGGGTCTTCGTAGGACCAGACAACAGGGGATAATACTGCCGTCGCCGTCGTTATCCGTCTGGATCGTCACCCTCGCCGGCGCTGTGCTCCTCTATTCCCAAAACACAGGTGTGTCCGCCCTTGCGCTTCTTTTGCGAATTTCCATTTTGAACGCCCCAAACGCCGGGATATACCTCAATGTGAGGAGGAAAGGTCTCGTTATAAGCGCCCTTAGCTCTTTTCGGCGGCATTTTCCTCGAGGAAGAACTGTATAGTGTCAGTTTGCTACAAGGAGAAGGGGTGAATGAAGGGGTTGGCTTACGTAATTGCCGTTCATCTTTTGGTCCTGGTCAAGCTGCGAACCCTGCTTGTTGATGCGGGGTCGGTAGTTGGTGGGGTCGCGGCGGAAGGTAACGTCGAGGTTCTTCAAGAAGGCATTGCAACCAGTGAGGAGAGACTCGGGAGCGTTGGCGTGGGCGTCGATGCCGGGCTGACCATCGAAGACAATGACACGGTCGGCAAGGTAGGTGGCCATGATGAAATCGTGCTCGACGACAAAGGCCGTCTTCTTGGAGTGCATGATGTATCGCTTGATAACACGCGAGGCAATGATACGCTGCTCGGAATCGAGGTAGGCAGAGGGCTCGTCGATGAGGTAAATGTCGGCGGGGATACCAAGGGCAAGGACGATGGCGACACGCTGCAGTTCACCACCGGACAGGTTCTTGACTTCCTGGTCGATGAAGTCATCGAGCTTGAGGGGCTTGACGACATCGGTCTGGAACTGGGGCGACAGGAAAGACTGCTTGATCTTCTTGAAGAAAAGCTGCCGGACAGTTCCGTCGAACTTGGGGGTGATGGTCTGGGGCTTCATGCTGATCTTCATCTCGGGGACGGAGGCTCTGTTATCGGGCTTAAGGGCACCTGCAAGCATTCGGCAGAAGGTGGTCTTTCCAGTTCCGTTCTCTCCCATCATGACGATGATCTCGGAATCGGTGAAGTCGCCAGAATCAATGTTCAGGGTGAAACCTCCGAGCTTCTTCTCCATCTTGGGGTACCTGAATGCGCGGGACTTGTCAATGGCGAACTCGTCTGCAGTCTCGGCAATGCGGAAGGTCAGGGACTCGTCACGAAAACGCAAGTTTTCGGTGGGGATGTGACCGTCGAGGAATATGTTGATACCCTCACGGACGGAATAAGGCATAGTGACAACACCGTAGACGGCGGGCTTTCCGTACAGGACACAAATGTAGTCAGAGAGATAATCCAGGACAGACAAATCGTGCTCAACAACGATGATGTAACCGTTGTCGTTGAGAAGCGAGCGAATAATGGCGGCAGCGCTCAGTCGCTGCTTGACATCGAGGTAGGAAGATGGCTCGTCAAACATGTACACGTCGGCCTTTTGGACACAGACGGTTCCGATGGCGAAACGCTGCAGCTCACCACCAGAGAGGAGGTTGATATCTCGATCCATGATGTGGTTGAGCTCGAGAACATTGCAAACCTGCTCGGTGTTGCCCAGGGTGGAACGGCTGTCGATCAAGAACCGGACGCTTTTGTTGGTTCCACGAACAGCTTTGGGGATCTGGTCCACATACTGAGGCTTCACGACAGCCTTGAGATCATCTTCCAGGAGCTTGGTGAAGTAATCTATGGGGACGTCAGCTAAGGCTCGGCAATGTGCATGACAACTGTCAATCAATCACGTACTCTGCAGCTCAGAACCACGGAAGTGCTTGATGACCTCCTCCCAGTCCGGGGGGTTGGCGTGACGGCCCAGGTTAGGCTTGAGCTTTCCGCTGAGAATCTTCAGGGCAGTACTCTTGCCGATACCGTTGGTTCCGACGAGACCCAGAACCTGACCGGGGCGGGGCATCGGCAGGCGGTGCAGCTTGAAGCTGTTGGGTCCATAGCGGTGGGTGACCTGGCTCTCGAGGTTGGTGGGCAAGTTGATGATGGTGATGGCCTCGAAGGGGCACTTCTTGGGGCAGATACCGCAACCAATGCAGAGCGACTCGGAGATGAAGGCAAGCTTGTCAGTAGGGGCGACCTCGATGCAAAGCTTTCCACTGCGGACCACGGGGCAAGACTTTTTGCACTCTTGACGACATTTTCGAGGGCGACACTGAGGAGGGAGGGGTCAGTGAGTGCGGATGGCGGGGCAGGAGTCGTGGATGAGATGGGATCGCGTTGGAACGAACCTTGTCGCTGTTGACAATGGCGATACTGTTGATGTTCGCGTCAGTAAGAGTCCGTTTGCTCTCGTCTCATCCATAGAAGCTATCGTCTAGCTGCACCTACCGCGTGAGCCTGTCCGACATGGTTGCGACTGACGAGGACACAAAAGCTGTGAAGTCCAACGAAGTGCGAGGTGGGGTTTGGGCTGGGTTTTTTTATTTTCGCAAAAGTGGAACGAAGACGGGTGCGTTTTGGTTCCAGCACAGGACGATGTAACACGGAAAAGGCTTACGCGCGCGGGAAACGAAGGGCACGCAGAGTGCTAGACGAGGCTCCTTGCGAGAGGAAAATCCAAGGGAAAGGGAACGATCAAACAAGGAGTTGTGGTGGTGGGCGTCTTGGTGTGTGGTCATCAATTTTTCTTGTCTTGTGAATCGTCCACTTTGGCGGGGCAGGGCAGTGGGGTGGGTTGCCTGAGCCCCGGAGCTGTTAGCTGGCGAGCTGCACGCAGGTATCTTTCTTTGTGTTGTCAGGCCGCGCGTGACTTTGCTTCTACGGTTGTACTATCATGCCCGGTATGACGTCCGTCGCTTGGGGGTTTACTGTTATTCACAATGACACCTCCCTCGAAGCTGGATGAGTCGACCGGTGGCAACACAAAGTACTGGTATTTATTTCGTTGAGCTATTGAACTATTAAGTACAGACTGTTCTGCTGTTATATGGGCTCCACTTTTTCTTCTTCTTCAAACCGTTAATGGTCCATTAAAGCCTTCTTCCCTGGTTCAAACGCTGAAACAATTGTTAGTCGTTGACTCGTCGCAACGTCCAGCTTGGCCCATGCAGGCACACATCACATCTCAGCCGCCCTGAACCATGACAGTGAGCGGCCCGAAGGTCGCAATCCACACCCGCAGAACCAGGACCGTTAAACAGTTTCATCGCTTGTGTTATAAGGTGATGATCTGCTTGTTTATTCGCTAAAGTGATAATATTGCGCGGTCCAAAGACCGAGGTTGTAGGGTAAGCTACTGGCATGGACGGTAGGCGATCCTAAGTATATAAGTCATGTCTTACTAGTCAGCTATGGAGGCCCAGAGAACAGCGGCAGGTACTGCTCTTTGGCGCAAGAAATGCAATAAACAGGTGGAAAAGAAAACCTTCATTACAGTTTTCAGTTCCACCTCACCCGCTCTCCATTTCAGCTGTCAAGGTCGCTTCATTGACGCTTTAGAGACGTCAAGGTGCTAGTCACGTGACACACGTTTTGTGGTACTGCCCAATCAGGTTTGGCTTTGGTACAAACGCGGCCGTGCTTTCGGACCTTCACCCCGTGCATCCAATTCTTTCCTGCCTCTCCACCAGTGCATTTTGTGACATTCCCGCCGACACCTCTACACCTCATCCACGGACACCCCCGTCCCTCCCTCCGATTCCGCCAAGCTCTCCCGGACAAACCTCCAACCACTTCTAGATGCTGGCCGTCACCTGAACGTCATTCATTAATGACTTGTAAGTTGTCCTCGTCTTCTTCCCTTGCCGCTGCTTCCCACCTACCGCTTTGTCGTCACCTGTTGCCGATCCCGCTTCGACTCCGACCGACTCCGTCGCGATCTTGGCCTCCGGTGCCGATATGTATAGCGTCTGATGAATGTTTTCGATGGAAACGATTCTGCTTGATCACCTAGATGCGTCTGCGACTCTCCAGTTCACCCCGTGCTCCCGTGGCCTCACAATTGCGGTATCGGCTCAACGCCAGCCTCGCCATCTACAACTCGCGCCGGATGCGACAAGTGGATTATTTCCATCATCTGCTGCATGTTCCGCCCATATACGACGTGTTCCTGGATCGCTGGGCTCGTCTTTTGCCAATAATCCCTCAACCGGAACTGTCACCCCTAGAGATCGTCAGCTAACGTCGTCGCGTTTCCAGCAGACAGCCTTTGCGAACACCTCCATGATGTCCACCCCTACTCTAGGGGGTCCTTCAAATGGACACTTGTCACCAGATGATGGAGTCGATACCACTTTCGATGACAGAGGCCACCTAGACGATAATGACTCTCTCGAAGCTGACGACCATCCCCTGCACCGACCATCCCCGTCACCATCGGACGATGCGAACCTTACACTGAACATCGTCAATGACGATGCTCACATGTCCCAGAGCGAGCAATCCAGTGAGGATAACGCGTCGGACGATGCCGACTTCGATATGGAGGAGAGTGTGCCATCACAGAACGAAGACGCGGTGGAAGAGCGTGCAAGCTCTACCGACTCCAACAGAACCTCGAAGCGCAAGGCGCCTGTACGCGAAGACGAGTACATGAAAGCCAATCCAGAGCTCTATGGACTTCGACGAAGTGTACGACCTGAAAATTTTTCACCGTCATGCTATTATGGGGGCTAACTACTATTCACAGACTCGACCGAGGGAACAACGCAAAATTGTGAGTGGTCATCGGCAGCTTGTCTGTCTGAAACCTGGCCGCTAATACACATACCTTAGGTTGACTCTGACGACTCTGATTCCGATGTAGCTCCTACCAATAGACGCACTGTTAAACGGCGACGCGTGGAGACGTCCCGGCCTTGTTAGTTCATGCCTCTAAGCCTCCCAGCAGGACGCTTCACTACCCGTAGCATGTCTAACGTGATGATTTTAGCTTCGAAGATAGGCACGCCGACCATACGAGCATCGACGAACGATTCGGACTCCGACTCGGATAACTACGGTGGAGCGCGGGCAAAAAGCCTACAGAAGAAGGCTCGACTGCAACGTGAGTCGCAGCCTGCGCTGGCCCTCGCTGAAAAGCGGTGGACAAGTCGTCGGGCTGCGCAAGTGGTGCAACAAGGCGCCTATGAGGAGAGCGATTTCGAAGAAGAGGACGACGACGAATTAGCCCCTTCTCACTATGTTGCCGACTACGTGGATGACTCCCCGTACGTGGAAAAGATAGTACGCCATCGCCTAAAAGCTGGGCTGGAGCTGTCCTACGATTCCAGCCGCAACGACTTTGAATACTTCATCAAATGGCAAGACAAATCACATCTACACGACACTTGGGAGACGATTGATCTTCTTCGCAATGTTCGTGGCTTTCGAAAAGTTGAGAATTACTTCCGGAAAATGGTGGATCAGGAGCTTGACATCCGATTTGGAGACGATATACCCCCAGAGACTAAGGAGCAGTTCTTCCTCGACCGTGAGCGGGACGAAGAAGCGTTTGAGGACTTCACCAAGGTCGAGAGAGTCGTTGCCGTCAGAGACGGTGAAGAAGGCCCTGAATACTTTGTCAAATGGAAGGGTCTCACTTACGAAGAGTGTACATGGGAGGCTGCTGCCGACATCAGTGCCGTGTCCCAGGACAAAATCGACCAGTACATTGAACGAGCCTCCCGCTCATGGCAGTCGGACCGAAAAGAGTCTAACCCTGACACGCGATCAAGAATGACTAAGTTGGAGAGCCAACCTGACTACATCGTGAACGGTGAGCTCCGACAGTTCCAGTTAAGAGGCCTGAACTTCCTCTGTCTCAACTGGGCTCGAGGCAACAATGTCATCTTGGCCGATGAAATGGGTCTGGGCAAAACAGTCCAGACTGTTTCATTCCTAAGTTGGCTGCGCAACTGTCGTCGCCAAGAGGGCCCTTCACTCGTGGTTGCTCCTCTTAGTGTCATCCCTGCATGGTGTGATACCTTCAATAACTGGTCGCCCGACATGAACTATGTTGTCTATCTGGGCCCCGAAGATGCACGAAGCATTATTCGCGAACATGAACTGCTCGTGGATGGGAACCCAAAGAAGCCGAAATTCAATGTCTTGGTCACCTCGTACGAGTTCATCCTCCAGGACTGGCAGTTCCTCCAGTCGATTAAGTGGCAAGCACTTGCTGTCGATGAAGCACATCGTCTCAAGAACAGTGAATCCCAACTGTACTCTCGCCTATTGAACTTTGGTGTTCCGTGCAAGATCCTGATCACAGGTACGCCCATTCAGAATAACTTGGCTGAGCTATCAGCCTTGCTCGACTTCCTGAACCCCGGCAAGGTTCACATCGACGAAGATTTGGACTCCTTATCTGCTGTTGATGCCCAAGAGAAACTCCAAGAACTCCATAGTGCAATCGCCCCTTACATCTTGCGAAGAACCAAAGAGACGGTCGAGTCCGATCTACCTCCCAAGACGGAGAAGATCATTCGCGTCGAGCTCTCAGATGTCCAACTGGACTACTACAAAAACATCCTTACCCGAAACTACAGCGCATTATGTGACGCCACCAATGGACACAAGAACTCTCTTCTCAACATCATGATGGAGCTGAAGAAGGTCAGCAACCATCCGTACATGTTTCCAGGTTGCGAAGAAAAGGTTCTCGGCGGCAGCGTACGACGTGAAGATCAAATCAAGGGCCTGATCGCCAGTAGTGGCAAGATGATGCTGCTTGATCAACTTCTCTCAAAGCTGAGGAAGGATGGCCATCGTGTTTTGATCTTCAGTCAGATGGTCAAGATGCTGGATATTCTTGGAGACTATCTCTCCCTTCGAGGATATAAGTTCCAAAGACTGGATGGCACCATTGCGGCCGGTCCCCGACGCATGGCAATCAACCACTTTAACGCCGACGATAGCGATGACTTCTGTTTTCTCCTCTCAACCCGTGCTGGTGGTCTGGGAATCAACTTGATGACTGCAGACACCGTGGTCATTTTCGATTCAGACTGGAATCCCCAGGCAGACTTGCAGGCCATGGCCCGAGCTCATCGTATCGGACAGAAACGACCAGTCAACATCTACCGTCTGGTTTCCAAAGAAACAGTCGAAGAGGAGGTTCTCGAGCGAGCACGCAACAAGCTACTGCTCGAGTACCTTACGATACAGGCCGGTATCACAGACGATGGCAAGGCAGCGTTCAAGGAAGAGCTCAATAAGAAGGGCCTGAAGATTGATGGACCATCTTCAAACGAGGACATTCAGATGGTGCTGAAGATGCGCTCGTCCAAGATGTTTGAGCAAAGCGGCAACCAGGAGCGCCTTGAACAACTTGACATCGACTCGATTCTCGAGAATGCGGAAATCACCAAGACCAAGGTTGATGACAAGATCAATCTCAGCAGCGGTGGCATCGACTGGGACAGCTTCATGCAAATCACTGATGTCAAAGTGGATGACCTTAACCTTGACTGGGATCAAATCATCCCGGCCGAGAAGATTGCTGAAATCAAGGTCGAGGAGGAAAAGAAGAAGCACGAAGACTATCTGGCCAAGGTTGCGGCTGAGAGCGCCCCTCGAAGAGCTGCAGTCAAAAGCCGAAATCGGGAGACTGATAGGGCTGATCGCCTGAAGAAGCGTCAAAGAGAGCAGCAGCAAGAAGAGGAGGAGCAACGGGCCGTTCTTCGCGACCCAAAGCGTCCTTTATCCGAGAAGGAGCAGCGAAATCTCATCAAAGCCTACTTTCGATTCGGCTCGATGGATGACCGGGCGGAAGATATCATCAAAGCAGCTGGACTTGTGGAGAGAGACAGTGATTTCGTTAAGTCTGTCCTTGGTGATTTCATCCAAGCTGCCAACCAAGCATTGGACGACAACTATGCCAAGCTCGTTGAAGAAGAGAAGAAGATCGGCAAGTCCTTGACAAAGAAGGACAGGAAGGCGGTCCTCATCGACTTTGGAGAATTAAAGAAGGTGAACGCCGAAACTGCGATCGAGCGACCGAAGCAGCTGCAACTTCTCCACCAGGCTATTCAAGGTCATCCGGACTGGCGCGCTTTCCGTCTCCCTGACGCCACCAAGGCCGCCAGTTACACTTGTCCATGGGGCGCCAAGGAAGATGCCATGCTCCTTGTTGGTATCGACAGACATGGTTTTGGTGCGTGGGTACAGATTCGAGATGATCCTGATCTTGAAATGGCCGAGAAGTTCTTCTTGGAGGAGCATCGTGTTGAGAAGAAGGAGGAGAGGAGCAAGGGAAACGATAAGATGAAGGCTCCTGGCGCTGTTCACCTCGTCCGTCGCTCCGAATACCTGCTTTCGGTGTTGCATTCGAAGCACTCCGGCGACCGAGGCGCCCAGAAGTTGGTCGAGAACCACCATCGTAACAACAAGAAGAGCCATCTTAGCAACGGCCACCGTGGAAGTTCGGCTGCGTCTCCAGCCCCCCAGAACAAGAAGCATCGTGATCGGGATCGAGATCACGCCGATCATCATCGCGCACGTGGTCATGCTGAGGAGCGAGGCACACCCAGACCTGACTTCAAGCGCAAGCATCCATCTCATGAGGACAGTCGCAGTCCGAAGCATCGCCGGATGGATGATCATCGCCGGACCAGCAAGCATGGAGACGACCGAGACCGGGCTGAGAAACGGCGACATTGGGACGAAGATGACCGGCGACACGAAAAGCATCGTCCGCGCGACGATCGTCGCCAAGACCGACACCGTGATGAGCGCGACCGTGAGCGAGATCGTGATCGTGAGCGCGACCGTGATCGTGAGCGGGATCGGGATCGGGATCGTGACCGTGAGCGCGAAAGAGAGCGAGAGCGAGAGCGAGAGCGCGAACCGCGGCCGCAGGACGAGCGGAAAGTCAAGGCTCTTCGACGTCTTGATGAGCTGAGGCGCATTGGAGACGATAAGGATCAGAGGGCTAAGAACAACGACGCCATGATTTGGTTCTTATTGAAGCCTGTGCGTGAAAATTTCGAGAGGATTCTCTCCACAACCAAGGACAACGTCAAGTCGAGCAAGGAACGAGCATCGATTTTCGGCGCAGAACTCGTTGTTATTGGCACGTTCCTTGACGAGAGGTTGCCAGCCACGGTTGCCGACGAAGGCCTCAAGAACAACTTCTGGTAAGGATTGCGGCGAGTCTTGAGGTGACAACGTTTCGCTAATATTTTCACGCAGGGACTTTCTCGCAGCGCTTTGGCCGGTGGACGACACTAGTAAGAGCGTCACTGGCAAGCGGCTGAGCAACATGTATCGCACTCTGCATGCTCGCAACAAGGGCTCCGGGTCCAGCTCAACCAAGACGAATGGTGCCTAACCTCGCCCGCGCACGGCGGACGCTGTTGTCAACATGGCGTCCGAAACACACGAACAGAAGCGTCATCTGGATTCTTTGCCGATGACTTGAGCAGCATTGTCATTTTCTGCATGGTTTGGCGTTTGGTACATAGGCTGGTAGGCTTTCCCCCAAGGGCGAAGGGGTTGACCAGATCATACCCGGATTTGCATGGTATAGGAAGCACGTGCAGAGAAAGTTATATTCCCAGCCGTTGGGTTTATGACCAAAAATTACGACATGTCACTATGGGGTTTTGGCATGGATGTGTTTCTAGCCCTTTTTCTTTTCTTTTCTTTTCTTTGGCTTCTTCTCTCTTCTCGAGAGTAGTATGATGTTGGCGCATCACGATCCGACGGCTACTTACCAGTCGCCATGGTCGCTTACTGGTGGGTAGGAGGCCGTGATCATGAGGAGAGGAGGCGCACAATGGGACGAGCCGCCGCGTGTTAGATGGCTTTTTGTTACAGGCATATGGAAAAGAGCGATGAGGGCCAAGCGGTAGGGATTAGCTTGGTTCCATAGAGGATTTATATATACATAACTCAATGATGATTGTAAAATACGAGTGGGCTCGCCTAAATCCAGTGAAATCTGGGCATTGAGTATGATGCCGAGTGGATGCCTCAGTCCACCCAATACTGAGGTGGGTTTATAGTTGTTACTACATCTTAGCGAGATAAGGTGCCTAAGATAACACAACACCATCTAATGCCTGCCGATCAGGGTAGTCTTTATTTCTGCTGCACGCTCTCTCTCTCTCATGTAAAAGCTGTCGTTCTCGCTGACCGATCTATCTAACCTCCAATTAACACAAGATCACACGCGGACGCTTACTCTCCGCTCGTCACCGCAGACCGGCTACTTACATTGATGTCGTCATGCTCATGAAACCATCATGGTCGGCCTCCCGCAGCCCAGTCAGCCAACCATATGGCGACAGCGCCACCTGGCCAGCGGCGTTGTCTATGGAGCAAATGAGGTCCCGACAGGCCAAAATGCAGACCTACGTGGGGTTGTTCGGTAGACAGCCTTGGAGACGTGAGCCTGATCGATTGCATCGCGGAGCCCAATGCGTATCGCCTCCTCGCTCTGACTCGAGAATGTACTCTACCCGGATCTCTATCATGGACGCTTGTACTACTTTCTGACTAGAAAAATGGACAAATCGGAGAATTCTCGTTTTCAGATGAGGTGCGCAGAGGATGTTGCTCTCTTGTCCTATCTTGGAAGAAACTATGATCAGCCAAGACGATACTCCGCAGATGACCCCAGAACCGACAGTCGATCAGGCCGTACGCTGTCATTTTCCGACGAACGACGTTTGACTTCAGCATTGGCGTTCATCTCTAGTATTAGAAAAGACCCAAACCGTATCACCGCCGTCTGTGTTGAGGAGTCATCGTCGCGTCTTACTATCATGCTAGCAGTCAACGCGAAAACGTCATGTGCATCGTCGTATCTGCAATCTGTAAAGGCGGGCTTCGACAGAATATTCAACATTCTGAAAGATGCGTCGAATAGTAAGTAATCGGTCTCATCGGGCTGCTCGTGCTGCTGGCTGATACGTGAAAAGTGTCTCGCGAAAGCCTCAATGATGGCGTTTTCAGCGCCATTGTTTCGACATGTCGCCTGAAAATCTTTCGACACGCCAGGCTCATCAAGTCAAAACCCGAGAATAAACTGAAACTACCAATTGAGAACATGTTGGAAACTCTCGTTATGGGGCTGAGTCGACTTCCAAAGGATGAGAGCATCATAACGCTTTCCACGCTGAGCAAAAACGCGACGTTGCGATTGCGCCAGTACCGTGCAAAACCACCCAAAACTGAGATATCTCCATCGAAAAAGGACACCGAGCTCGAATCCATTATCAAGGACTTTTATCAGATCTACATGACTCCGAATCTCAAAACCATCTCGAGCAGAGCCTTCGGTTGTGTCTCACCAAAAATGAATCCAGAGACACTCCCAACTCTACTCGATATAGTACGAAAGATCGCGTCGTATAAGAAATCAGCATTGACCTTGGTCAATATTGCAAGAAGCTCTTCGAAACTCCGCCGAGCTTCTACAGTTATTGTGTCACTAGAGCCTGCCTCGTTCTCCCGGTATGAGCGAACAAAACCCACCGGGTTGGCTGTGGTTCTGCAGAGGATCGCGGATACCCACAAAACAGGTTGGGAGACGGATCCTTTAGTTGTCACACTTAATACCAAGCTGGAAAATAAGCCAAAAGGATTCGTTGGGATACTGAAGGAGCTCGAAAAAAATGCAAAAGTGCACGCTGAAGTTCAACTCGTTTGGTATCTCCGAGGGCGGCAAAGCTCGACCCCGCCACGATTTATTGCTTCGAGCAAGAAAGCATGTTATCTTTGCAATGCTTTGATATCGAAAGATTTGAACTACGCCATGCTGGGGACCCATGGAAAACTGTATGAAGGTTGGTGGCTGCCTTCAGGTGGCATAACTTCTTTGGATGAGCAATTCATCATGGACCTGGAACGCACGGCTATAGACCAGATCCAACAGATATGCAACGGCCAGGCAACCAAGATGAAAGATCCTCGTGAAAGCACGGTACCGTCTACAATGAGCCAAAGGTCAACCATACTGACACTGGAGGAGGAAGAACCAGAGGCGGCCCATGTTTCCGACAGCGATGATACCGTGGTCCCCGAGAGGAAACGTTCGCGTTCTAGCAGCTCAACAACAGAACGACAGAACACTGGTCCGGCAAGTCTCCCGGAATCAGAGCGTCAAGCAACTTCTCCTCCACCCCCTGAAAAGGTTGTGAGATTCGACAGCAACCCGGTCTTGAGATCAGCAGTGTCTGTGGTGACGCCAGTCTGCGAGAAGAAAGAGGAGCCGGTTCCGTGCGACGAGAACAAACAGTGGCGCAGTGTCGAGAGTGGTGGTACGGACGTCTTACGCTTCCATGGCTCTTTGAACCTGCACATCGAGTACACGACAGAACGACCTGCCGATGGATCAAAGCCGCTGAGGTTTAGTGTCAGGAGGATGTCAGAGGAAGAATCATCAGTGAGTGCTGGGAGGAAGTGTCCTGTGTATGATGCAGACAGTTTGGAGGAGGTTATTTGCGATGCTGGGTGTGAAGAGTTGATCCTGAGGCGACGCGGGGAGATGTTTAAGGTTGATTTGGAAGCCTTTGAAACAGCAGGAAGTGGTTAATCAAGGGACATGGAATAGGACTTCCCGAGTTGTTGTTGCGCCGAGGTTCGGGCCGCAATGTTGAATAATAATTGGACCGAGAAACTCGGGTGATGTTGAGGACTTGGAGTGATTGTGGAGAGTGGGGAACTTCAAGTTGATCATCACCACCGCCTTCGCCAATCGTTGACTGACAACGTTTTGTTCCCTGATCTATTTTGTCATACGTACAATTGGCACAGTGCAGAGTTGCAACTGGCTTACTCTTCTTTTTATAAGCGGTACTTTTTCAACTCAACTCAACTCACCTCACCTCACCTCACCTCACCTCACCTCACCTTGCTCGCAAAGACAAGCCGAGCCTACTCACTCCTCAGCCCACTTCTCTCTCCCTCTCATCAACATGACCGCACCGTTCGCTCGCGAGCGGCACGTGGCCGAGCTGGCCGTACTGAGAGCTTCCGTCCTCACCAAGAAGGTCCTCTCGTCCGTCAGCGAAATCACAAAGGCCGACGCATCCCCCGTCACCGTGGCCGACTTCGCCGCCCAGGCGCTGCTCATCGCCGCGCTCGCCGCCGCCTTCCCCAGTGATGCCTTCCTCGGCGAGGAGGCCTCAGAGGCCCTGCGGAACGACGCCGCGCTGCGGGATCGCGTGTGGGAGCTGGTGTCGTCGACGAGCCTCGCGGACCCCGAGACCGGCGCCGCGCTGGCCAGCCCGGCTTCCGTCGACGAGATGCTGGACCTGATCGACCTCGGAGGCCGCGGCCAGGGAGGCCCGACCGGCCGGTTCTGGGTCATGGATCCCATCGACGGCACGGCGACGTTCCTGCGCGGCGAGCAGTACGCCGTGTCGCTCGCCCTGATCGAGGACGGCCGCGAGGTGCTGGGCGTGCTGGGATGTCCCAACCTCCGCCTCCAGGATGGTCACGTCAAGGAGTCGAACGTCGACACGGACGGCCTGGGCATCCTGCTGTCCGCCGTGAAGGGCCAGGGCTCGTCCATCCGCACCATGACGGCCCACGGCCTGGAGCCGGCGCGGCCTCTGCCGGCGCTCACGGCGACGCCGGACCTCGCGGAGATGCACATCATCGACTGCCTGACGAGCAAGTCGTCGCGGCACGACCTCATCCGGCGCCTGGCCGACAGCTTCGGCGCGCCTTTCCCCAGCACCGAGGTGTGGTCGTCGCACATCCGGTACGCGGCGCTCATCGTCGGCGGCGGCGACCTGCACGTGCGCATACCCGCGACGCCCGAGACCAAGATGTACGTGTGGGACCACGCCGGCGCCCAGCTCATCTTCACCGAGGTCGGCGGTACGGTGACGGACCTGGACGGCCGGGCCATCGACTTTGCCGCCGGGAGGGACCTGAGTCGGAACCGTGGGCTGATTGCGGCGAGGGACGGCATTCATGAGCTGGTCTTGAAGCGGTTGCCGGATATTCTCAAAGACCAATAGATAGGCAGGGAGAGAGCTCCTCTTAGTAGAAACTGACGTTGAAGGACGACGCGGGTCACATGTTCAAGATAGAAGACTGAAGGTTGAAGACCGGCCGAGGAAGTCACCTGAAAAGGATCCAAGTTGAGGAGTCTATCGAGCATCATCCAACACCCGCGGGATCAATATCTTACATCAAACTACTCCTCCCCCCAATCTCCATACTGCCCTGCCCATCCTTCATCTGTCCGCTTCTTCCCACCACGAACTCCGTGTAGATCCTATGCAGCCGCGCCTTCTCGTCGGTGCTGATACTCGCCCTGGTGTTGTCAAGCGCCTTGATTAAATGATCCCAGCCAATCACCACCTCCCTCTGCTCGCTGGCCTGCGCCTTGTCGGCTGCGTTCGCCACGGCCGGGATCCCGTGTCCCTGCTTCGTTCTCTTACGGGCCATCTTGATCTCGTCGAGCTTGGAAAGGATCGACGCGTTCTCAATGACCGCCGCAGACCTGCTCTTGGGCGTTGCGTGAGACGGCTGAGAGTTGGTTCCATAACGGAACTGCACGAAGCTCGGGGTCGTGTTCGGCTTCCCGGAATCACCGTTCGGGCGTCTAGAATTGGTCGCAGGACCGTCGACATCCAGGACGTCATGAATGGCCTCTAGCTGTGCGTTGGACACCAATGCTTGGATATCTGCCCCAGAGAACCCCTCCGTCCGGCGGGCGATATCCGTTAGAGGCTCATCAGACTCAATCAGCTCGTCCGCAAGCCGGACCTTCTCGAACAATGCCTTGATAATATCCACTCGATCTTCCAAGTTGGGCATGTCACAGAGGAGTGACTTATCCAGACGACCAGGTCGGAGCAAGGCAGGGTCAATCAGGTCAGGACGGGACGTGGCCGCCAGCACGTACACTCCAGACAGTCCTTCAGCACCATCCATCTGCGTAAGAAGCTGGTTGACCACTCGATCCGTCACGCCCGTCGAATCATGTCCTCGCTTGGGCGCGATGGAGTCGAACTCGTCGAAGAAGAGCACACAAGGCTTTGCAGCCGAGGCCCGGTCGAACAAGTCGCGCACACTCTTTTCAGATGCGCCGATGTACTTGTTCAAGATTTCGGGGCCCTTGACGCTAATGAAGTTGAGGCCGCACTCACCCGCCACGGCGCTGGCAAGGAGAGTCTTGCCACAGCCCGGGTATCCATATAGAAGAAGACCAGATCGTAATCGAAGGGGACATTGGGCAAAGATTGGAGCGTACTTGGTAGGGTACTGCAGAGTTTCCAGGAGCACTTGTCGCGTTTCTTGTAGTCCGCCGATGGACTTGAAGCTTGTCGACGAGGTTTGCAGGGTCACGTTTCTCAGTGAAGCTGGTGTAAACCCCTTAAGAGCCTTGTCGAAATCGACTCGGCTGAGGTGGATAGCAGTCGAGTCAGAGCCTGGAGACTCGGCAATGGCGCGGATGATGGCCTCGTTGCGCGCCCTTGATACGAAGACGGTCAAGTCTCCAGGCATGTACCCGTCTGTCGATCCGGCGATATCGAGGAAATCAAGATCTGGATCCAAGATGAAGCCACCAGCTTTGGTTGCTGGTTGCTCCCGACTCGTGTGGCTTGCTCCGTCCATCCATGCGCCGTTTTCGTCCCCAACGCTACCATCAGCAGTCTGTGGTCGACTATGGTCACCGAACTGTGAGGGCGCATCCTCGGCAACCACGGCGTCCTGGTTTACAATCGATTCCATAACTCGTCGCCTCGCCTCCTTGTCAGGGGCTTTTAGCTCAACGATATCACGAACGACGTGGCCACCGATGACCACGTTGTTGAGGGATTCCTTGCCCTCGGCTGTCGCGAGAAGCACAACCCCACTGTCCCTGGTGCAGTATTGTCTTACGACCGAGCCGATGATTTCGCTGATCTGTCGGCTTCGGCCATTGTCGTTTCCAACTTGGAGCTCTGTCTCAACCGGGCAAAGTTTGTCCATGTCATCGAGAACGACCACAGCTCTTCCGTTCAGCCTCGCCCCCCAGCTGGCCGACATGAACAGTCGGTGCAGGGTCTCTTTGATTGTGGAAATTCTGGTTTCGTCGTTGACTAGTTTGCGGCAGGGGTAGTAGATAGTGTAGAAGAGAGTTTCCTCCCGCAATTTCTGTGCCAGGTATTTCGCAACAGAAGTCTTGCCGGAGCCCATGCCTCCAGTCAACAGGACGGAAGACATGTGGGCAAGTTGGGATTGAAGACTTTCGAGAAGGGAATCGATCCCAACAAGCAGAGAGTCATGACCGGGTTGTCTCTCAAATGAGTCGGAGTCGAATAACCACAAAGGCCGGGGTGTAGGTGGCTGGAAGTCGATTGGCAACTTAGAGTCAAGACCGATTATCCAGTTGACGGCGTCCTTTTTCTGCTCTTGGGATGAGAACTCAGAGCTGTATGTGAATTTGATGATACCTCCATCCCACCCTTGTGGAGCATCAAGACCATTGTAGAGCCCAATCACACCTCCATCAGTCAGGGGCCCTTGCAGAAGCCCGTCGGAGCCCTTGGAGGCTGCATAAATCTGACGGAAGTTTTTGGCAGCCTCCTCCTTCTTCGCCTTGGACTCGCCGCCGAAACTGAGACCTTCTAGGGTCCTGGAACCAGCAACAAAAGGAAACACCTTGACGCCCTGAACGGTTCCTCGAGGAAGTTGTTGCGGGGCGACTTGAAGCTTGACGACACCTCCGACCATGCCTGTACAGCCAAGAGTTGCGCAAAGGGGTGACGATAAAGCCACTGTTTGACTGTTTGGAGGGTCGATCCACGGTCTAAGATGGGCAATTACTTTTGAGGAGGCGTTGGTGGCAACCGGGGCAGATCCATCTTCGGGTTGAGGTTGTTGGAGACTGGCTGGTTTGATTACGTCCACCACGACGTAGTTAACGCCCCTAAAGTCATTTGTGAACAGTAGATCCTGGTCGATCCATACACTGAAGTCCTGGGTAGCCGGTTCCTCATCGAACCACTCACCACAAGCTGTCCTGTCGATGCCTCGAAGAAACATTGTGGGTTTCCGTTCTTCCCTAGCGCTCCGTCGGCGCACAGTACTGGCGCCGCTTCGCTTGGACTTGGTCGTGCTAGCAACACTTCGATGATCGCCACTATTTTGCGAGCTCTTCTGTCTCGTCTTGGGCGCAACGATGACCTCTGCATCTGGCGATATCTTGGCAAAAGGGGAGTCGGCAGGAGGTGCAGGATCTACTGATAGAACCTTGATATTTGCGGTCGAGGTCGGTGACAGGTGGAGGGTCAGTGGGTGCGGTGGGACACTCGTGCCGTCGCTAGTCTTATAGGCAGGGTTGGGAAGCGCTCTAATCTGTAATTGCAAGTTGAATTCGAGGAACGATGCGTGGAGTTCGATAATCTCCCAATCCTCGGGTGTGAGTGGTTCAATGTTGATCGTATGCGCCAACGGAGGATCGATGTGTACGGTGGCGGTGACCTTCTGTCCCTCGGAGAGCCCCAGCGTCTTGGCCAGCGTCGAGTCAAGCTCGACCAACTGGACTTCCTGATCGCGTGATGAGCCCCTCATGCTATTGAGCCCATCGCGCCCAACTGGAGGAGGGCCCGTCCGCCTCTTGCTTGGCATACCGGTCCACCCCACGAATACGGAGCGCGGCTGGGAGCTTGCGCCGGTCGACGAGGCGTCTCGGAAGGCGAGCTCAACGATGACATTCTGGGCAGGCTATACTGAAGTGTCAGTGGCGGTGGCGGAGGCGGATGCCCGAAGATTGCAGGGCAATTACTCACAGTGTTGACGTTGACAAGTAGCGACACCAACGGGATGGGGAGGTTGACCAGGCAATTCTTCAGGTGGGCGAGAGAGATCTCGGCAGAGACGGACTGGGGGTTCTTTCTCGGAGGCAT
The DNA here is from genome assembly GCA_037954305.1 of Neonectria magnoliae. Lineage (NCBI taxonomy): Eukaryota > Fungi > Ascomycota > Sordariomycetes > Hypocreales > Nectriaceae > Neonectria > Neonectria magnoliae. The sequence goes on along the minus strand of JAZAVK010000014.1, from coordinate 178,951 downwards.
GATGCGTCACTTCCAGCCTCACTCACGAGAGGCATGCATTAAATGCCGTGGAAATCGTAGAAGCCGTGAGAGAGGAAGCAAGCGACGTCGCTCTTGATGCGACGAGTCGACGACTCGACTCCGTTCCCGTCCCGGAGCCGAGGTAGCTCACACGTGCCGCGCCATCGGTGACTTCCCTGTCTCCAGGGCATGGCCTTCGGCTGCCGTCCCCCGCGCCAGAAACTGCGAAACCACTGTGGCGCACGTCAATTAAACCGGCATATGTGGCGGTGCAGCGCTGCGACGCGAAAACGCGAAACAACGCGTCGAGCTCTTTGATGGTGCCTGCCCCTGCCACCTTCCCCCAGCCCACCAATTTGTGCATAGCAACCGTCCGTCTTGTTTGCGACCGCATCCAATTCATCCCGTCCTGTGCATCTCTTCCGCCCCTCACTTCACCACCCACACCCACAACCCACGACTCCATACAGCGCCTTCAGGCTTTGCATTCCGCAATAGATCCTTCACCATGGCGCTGCGCGAATTCAAAGCTCCCGTCAGCTACGAGAAGCAGCAAAGTGAGCCCTCTCCGGCTCGAGGCCGTGCAATTCCTGATTTGCTGGCGCTAACCAGGTTGCAGAGGCCTTCGAGGAATTCCTGAGCGACTTCAAGACGTCGCCTGAACAGACCATCACGACTGCCCTTGGCAACATCACCATCGACGAAGATGAGCTCAGCGATGAATATGACTTTATGGACGAAGACGACCAGGCGGGGGATCGTCGTCGCCAGGGCCGCAGGAAAGAAGCCCCCAAGCACAAGTACAAGGAGATGCTGCAAAAGCTGGCGGACCGATCGCTCGACGAAGCCAGAATCGACCTGGATGACCTTGTAACGGTAAGTAATTGGAACTTAGGAGGATCTCGGGCCTTGACTAACAACCTTGCAGTGGGAGTCGCAGTTAGATGACGAGGAGAACCTGAGGCTCGTTGACTCTATTGAGATGAATACCAGGCACTACGTGGAGATTATGTCAAGAGCCGTCGATGAGGTGTTGCCTCAACCAAGCACAGACGTGACGTGAGTGCTCTCTCCGATTCCTTTGACCCCAATTGTCGCTAATCTCCCGAAAGCTTCAAGGACGATGTGCTGGATGTGTTAATGGCACGGCGTCAAGCCAGGAACCGAGAGCTTCAGGAGGCTGCGGAACGAGATCCGACAGTCGAGGAAGACAAATTCCCAGCTGAGCTCACCCGAAGATACACCCTCGTCTTCAACCCCCGATCAGGCACTTCCGGCAAGCCTGTCAAGGCTTTGGCAGTCCGGGAGGTGCGCGGCGAGCACCTTGGCCACCTCATCACCGTTCGAGCCATCGCCACCCGAGTTTCCGACGTGAAGCCGATTGTCCAGGTCAGCGCATACACCTGCGATCGATGCGGCTGCGAAATCTTCCAACCCATCTCCGACAAGCAGTACGGTCCCTTGACAATGTGTCCCTCGGAGGACTGCAAGTCGAACCAGGCCAACGGTCAACTGAACCCTTCCACCCGAGCCTCCAAGTTTCTGCCGTTCCAAGAGGTCAAGGTTCAGGAGATGGCAGAACAAGTCCCCATTGGCCAGATTCCTCGAAGTCTTACCGTTCTCTGCCACGGCACCCTAGTCCGACAAATCAACCCTGGTGATGTGGTTGATATCTCAGGCATCTTCCTGCCCACTCCGTACACGGGATTCAAGGCAATGAAAGCTGGCCTCTTGACCGACACATACGTTGAGGCCCACCATGTTCGACAACACAAGAAGGCGTATAGCGAGATGATTGTCGATCCTCTGCTGGTTCGACGGATTGAGCAGTACCGCCAGAGCGGTCAGGTCTACGAGCTACTCGCACAATCCATTGCCCCCGAAATTTTCGGACATGTTGATGTCAAGAAGGCGCTTCTGCTACTACTCATTGGTGGCGTCACCAAGGAGATGGGCGACGGCATGAAGATCCGTGGTGACATCAACATCTGCTTGATGGGTGACCCCGGTGTAGCTAAGTCCCAGCTTCTCAAGTATATCTCCAAGGTTGCCCCTCGTGGTGTGTATACCTCTGGTCGTGGAAGCAGTGGTGTCGGTCTCACTGCTGCCGTCATGCGCGATCCCGTCACGGATGAGATGGTCCTTGAAGGCGGAGCCCTGGTTCTTGCTGACAACGGAATCTGCGCCATCGATGAGTTCGACAAGATGGACGAAAACGATCGCACTGCCATTCACGAGGTCATGGAACAGCAGACCATCTCCATCTCCAAGGCCGGAATCTCTACCACCCTCAACGCCCGCACCTCCATCCTTGCTGCCGCCAACCCCATCTATGGAAGATATAACCCTCGCATCTCCCCTGTCGAGAATATCAACCTCCCGGCTGCGCTCTTGTCTCGATTCGATATTATGTTCTTGCTTCTTGATACCCCGACCCGCGAGACTGATGAGCAGCTTGCAAAGCACGTTACGTTCGTGCACATGAACAGTCGCCACCCGGACTTCGGCACAGATAACGTGGTCTTCACCCCTCACGAAGTGCGTTCGTATGTCGCCCAAGCCCGAACATACCGTCCCGTTGTCCCCGAGTCTGTTTCAGAGTATATGATCAAGACGTACGTTCGCATGCGAGACCAGCAGCAACGGGCTGAGAAGAGGGGCAAACAGTTCACTCACACAACCCCTCGTACTCTCCTCGGTGTTGTCCGTCTGGCACAGGCTCTCGCACGCTTGCGCTTCAGCAACGTGGTATCTCAGGACGACGTTGATGAGGCTCTGCGCCTGATCGAAGCTAGCAAGGAGAGTCTCAACCTCGACATGAATGCCGGACGACGCAACCTGAACGCCAGCAGCAGGATATATAACCTGGTCAAGGCTCTGGCCGACACGGGTGCCTGTCGTCCTGATGATGCTGAGGACGACGAGCTTGGTGTCGAACTCAGCCTGAGGAAGGTCAAGGAGCGTGTTATCGCGAAGGGTTTCACTGAGGATCAATGGATGAATGCTTTGGAGGAGTACACAACCCTCGACGTAAGTTGCCCCTTGCTAGGCATCTATCTCACGATACTAACAGCCCACCACAGATCTGGCAGACAACCGGTAGTGGAGCGAGACTCATTTTTGTCACTACCAACAATGAAGACGACGATATCGAGATAGACTTTTAATGAGTTACTGTGTAATTAGAAGAGGTATATAATACAACTAGGCAGGCGTTTCGGTATTTTCAGGGTATATGAGGATCGATTGCCTGGTGGATTCCGCCGGCAACCAGGTACCGAGTTACGAAGCAATGCAGTTTGGGTTCAATCGCTTATCTATGCGCCACTCTTTGAGATGCTGTGGAACTATAGGATGACACTGGTGTAATCGATCATGTTGCACAACGACGTGCGAACAGGAAAGGACCGAGCTGGTACATCATCTTGGTTCTACAGGCACCGATATAGTACAGTTACACAATACGTTTACATCCTCAACTGCAACAAGGTCGCTCGCTCCATCTCGCCCACAATACCGTGGCCGCCCACAGTCCACTTCTCAGAGACGGTCCGCGACGTGAGGACACTGCGAACCAGTCCGCTGGCACCCCAGTACTCCATCAGGGCCATTGCCTCGTCCTTGGAGACGCCATCGACGCGAAGAACCCAGGTGTTCTTCAGGGCGTCATACACCCGCTCATCGTACTTGCGCTCGTACGGGTTGGGCTTGGGTACCCATTGGCCGGCCTGGCCAGCCTCGAGCTGGGCGAGGACGAGCTCCTGGGAGGGGTGGTGGTGGGAGTTGTTCTCGGAGGTGGCGGCGATGACAGCGCCGCCGTTGGGGAGGGTGGTCTTGCCTGAGAGGGCATCGACGAAGGCGCGCACGAGGGTGAGCTCGTGAGCGTGTACTTCTTTGAATGAGGGGTCGCGGTATGCGCTGATCTTGTTGATGTGGGCGAGCCCGTCGAGGGCGAAGAGGACGGGAGGGCGCCCCGGCAGCGTGAGCTCCGTCCATAGAGCATTGAGCGTAGGCCAGGCGTACTCGGCTTCCTTGGCACTGAGGGCTAGGTCGGCGAGGGAGGCGCCTTGCTTCAGGTTGGTGAAGCGTGACCAGTCCTTCTGGAGCTGGAGCTTCTCGAGAACTGCCCTATTCGCCCGGTAGAGGTTCTGGATCATCTTCAGGCAGTACACGGGCTGGGCGAACTGCAGGGGCTCCGTGTCAGGGATGGGCGAGTACTCGGTGTTTCCGTTCGTAAGGTCTTGGCCTGAGGGAGAGTTAGAGCTAGGGACCCCAGGTGGTTCATGTGAGCCAGCTTACCCTCGGGGATGTGGAACACGACCCAGTTGTTGAGGAGGGCGTAGGCCATGGCCTGGAGCATGGTCATGCTCTTGCCGGAGAGCTTGCTGCCAGTCAAGACACACTTTAGAGCCTCCTTCTTGTCGGCCGACGCCTCCAGCTTCTTCATCAGCTCCACGGCTTCCTTCCGGAGCAGCACGTGCGGTCGGCGGAACAGGTTCCAGGACTGGGTCGTCTTGAAGGCCTCGAGGGCACGGAGCTGGTCAACCACGTGGTCAGGGACGGAAAAGACCTTGCCGGCGCTCTCGTCCAGGGCCATGTTGCCGGCCTCAAGGGCGCCGAGCCCCTCGACGGGCAGGGCGCTGTTGTTGCTGAGCTGGATGCGCTTCCGGAAGGCCTTGCGCTCTCCCGGGTTGGGTTTCCGGACGGGGACGATGTTGCCTCGCTTCTTGTACGTCTTCTTCATCTTGGCCGGGAGGTCTCGCCGGCTCTTGACGGCCGGCGGCGCGGCGGCGGCCACGGTGGTCGAGAAGGAGGCGGTGGCCAGGACCACGGGCTGGATCCGCGGCGCCATGGCCGGCCGCATGAGGCATCGCAGCGAGTTCGCAGACGCCATAATGCCGGTCGAAATCGGGTTGGCGGGGGGGGAGAAAGAGGGCCCTCGGGGTTTTTCTGGGGCAAGGCGGTCGGTTATCGTCGCATTGGCGCCAATTGGGCCGGTGGTGGACGCTGTTCTCGCGGTCGTCTCGAGCTGTGAGGTTCAATGCAACGAAAATCTCGAGGTTTAACCACACGCCGCCCACCACAGCTGGCCAGGGTGTGGGTTGCTGGTTGGCTGTTGCGGGGCTCTGATTGGACTGTGGCCTGTCCGCACCGGAAAAACAGTCGTCTACTGATCCGACGACCAAGCATCTCTTATCGGCCAAAAATTGACGCCGTCCGAAAAAAGTTCCAAAAGGCAGATTCGCGAAATAAGCAAAGGTCGGATTTTAGAACAAATCTACCTACCACAACAACCAAGGCACTTTCCGACGACCTGGCCAATATTTTCCAACGTTTCCTCACCGAATCGAAGCATACCCGATCCCCCCCAAAGCGCCCTTCGACACCATGTCGATCCCAGGCTCAAAACCGAAGCTGCCCGTCGCGGTCGAGAAGGCGACGCCCTACACCTTCGACCTCGGCCACCTCATGGCCGAAGACCCCAACCCCGTGGAGCTCGACCCCGCGGCGTTAGAGCAGTCCCTCGCCGAGCTCGCCCGCGACGGTGCCCAGGCCCTCATCAACCAGCTCCTCACCACGTGCCCGCTCACGTCCACCACCGACGGCGTGCTCCTCACCCTGCCGCAGCCCAGCACCCGCCTCCCGCGCGAGAAGCCCGTGCCGCAGCCCAAGCCCCCGACCAAGTGGGAGCGCTTCGCCGCCAAGAAGGGCATCAAGGCCAAGACCCGCGAGCAGCGCCAGAACCTCGTCTACGACGAGGAGTCCGGCGAGTGGAAGCGCAAGTGGGGCTACAAGGCCATGAACAAGAAGGGCGAGGACGACTGGGTCGTCGAGGTCGACATGGAGGCCGAGCGGAAGCGCAAGGAGGGCACCAGCATCCGCGGGGACGGACGAAGAGAGCGGAAAGAGAAGGTCAAGCGCAACGAGCGCATGATGAGGAAGAACCAGAGGGTCGCCGAGGCCAAGTCTGGCAAGGCTTAAAATGGAAGAGGATCAAGGAATGGATGGGTTCCCAGCGGCCCGGATACTACGGCACAAACCCTTTCTCAGGCTGTTGAGTATGACTGTGGCGTTCATGGTTAGGCGTTAATGAATCGGCATGGCATCAGAGCTACGGATGGGGGAGGTTCAGACGTGCGATTTGGAATGGAAAGAAACCACCACGCCCATTTGTTGCGTGCTATCTCTCGCAATCTCTTCAATGTCGTCCAACTCCTCGATTAAATTCCCCTGTACATGTTCCTTGCTGTTGTACACAGTCGGCCTCCGGAACCCGCACATTAAAACTGAATGCCGGGTATCAAAAGATGTAAATAACGAAACGTAACCTCCATGCACCCACCCACCCGCCCACACTGCCTTTTCTTTCCCACCGAGCAAGCCCCTTGTCCACGTCCATATCCCTCTCCCATGAGAGGCTGCCTCCTAGAAACGGAAGAATACAATCGCAAATGCTCGACGAAGGAAAAGAAGCAAGTCAACAAGAATGAAAACGCTGCTAGTTGTGCAAGAGTCGATACGTGCGTTTGGTATTAGAAAAGCTCCAAAATGCCCTCATTCAATAATGCGACCGCGCGGCGATGGAAATGTCAAACAGCAGACGTAAGTTGTTTCGTCCGCTCAGAAAAAGGCGAGGTAGGTTCGGTTCCTCTATTATCTTATCCGATAGTCACGGAGACCGAGCACCAGTGTCCGAAGCGAAGGAAGAGGGGGTCAAAGGGTTGAATGATAAAAGGTCATAAACGGCGTGGTATCGTAAGTCGGCTAATGCTAAAATCATGTATACACGAGCTCCGTCGGATGTGTAATCACGGAAATAGGGTCATGTAGGCCCTGGTCGTTCAGCTGTCGAGAAACATCTCTAGAATCCAAGAGGCGAGAGCGGCTTTATAGGCGAGAGCGGCCGAATATCCCCTGATCTCCTGCCCGGCTCTCGCTCTCGCTCATTGTTGAGAGTTAGAGTAGTAGATAAGGATGAGTTGTTCGAAGCCACGCTCCCGTTGGACGCGGATAACTGGAGGTGCTGCTGCTTCTTCGGCCTTCCTTTAGTATCTGCAGGGCCAAGGCCAGATCCCTTGCTGCTGTCAGAGGACGAGAGCTGTTGTCGGTCGCTGTCAGACTCCTGGGGTTTGGGTTTCTGCGGCTCAGCTAGGCCTCGTGGCGGAGGTTGGTCGAAGAGAAGGTATTCCTCCTCGATGTACAATCCCTCGTTTTTGCACCCCTTCCAACAGTCACGCCAGTCGCACACGAGAAATTTGAAGCAGAACGCGTCAATCTTCATACACGGCTGGAAGCAGATGCAGAGGTTCCTAAAATCCATCTTGTTCTTGTCGGAATGTGCGAGGAGAAGACTGAGGTGACAGGTGATGGCGAAGAGAAGATAGTAGTTGAAGGGGGACAGGTTCGAGAGCTCTTCGATCAGTAGTTCGGGGACCTCCTCCGAGCCCATACATTCTCGAGCTATGCGGTCTTGAGCTGCTTTAGGGAACAGTTCGTCGGGTAGCTCTCGGAGCCATGCCTTGAGCATTGAACCGATGATATTGATGTCGTAGAGCTCGTGCTCTTCGAACAGGTTGACATCGTACTCTGTGATGTGGTTAGATGCAGTGCAATAAATGGTTTGCTGGGGGTTGCACTCACGCTCGTCAAACTTTCTCTGCCACTTCTTGATTTGGGGTCCGCTCCCTGGAACACGATAAAGGCCTTCCACCTCGCATCCCTTGTAGTTCAAGTAGTCGATAGCGCGCCAGGGAAACGCGGGCATCCAGAATTCCGTCTTGTCTCTTGAGTCCTCGAGTCGCTTCGAGATTCGGGTCAAACGAGCCTGCTCGACTAGGGGCAGATTGATGACCTTGAGCTGGTAGTTTTCGTCATCGATTGCGGACTCCCTCTCTTGGTTACTGCCACTGCGCCCGCCCTTTCCAAAGAAGCCCTTGCTGAAAATGTCGGCTGCTCGGTTGGATGAACTTCTAAGCCCGCTGAGGAAGTTCGAGCCTCCGTTCTCTCTCAGAGAGGATGGTTGGGTTCTGGATTGATTTTCTCGGTGATGCTCGCGGGTCGTGGAGGAATCTCGACCGAGGCCACGATCTTCGGATCTGTTTCGCATTGAGGAGCTCATCATGTCTCGGAAGGATCGATCTTGAGCGACGGGGGCGGTCCTGAGAGGGATGGAGTTGAGATATACGTCGGGTTCGTTGCGGTAGGCTTGAGTATTTGCGCGGGCGTGGGGCTGGTTTGCGTTCGCGTTTGCGTTTGCGTTTGCGTTTGCGTTGGCGTTGTTGGTGTTGGCGTGGGCGCGGGCTGGGACGGGGATGGGCTTCAACTCGAGGCTGGCCCTGTCTCTGTCTCTATCTCTGTCCCTCTCTCTATCCCTGTCGCGGGACGATTTGCCGTCTCTGTCGCGATTTGATTTTGTGCGGTGCAGGCGGCCGAAGGGCTTCGGCTTGCCCGTCTTGTTCGACTGAGGCGATGCGGCGTCGTAGTCACCAGCAGACGACACAGACACGTCGCTTCGTAGAGGGTCGGCGGAGGTAGGTTTATGGAGCGAGTGTTCAGAGTGGGAGGGGTCTTGAGGTGAAGGGGTGGAAATGTTAGCGGCTACCTCCTTGGGCACGGGGGAACGGGGGACGGAGACGGGGTCGGGGACGGGGTCGAGGAGTGGGTGGACGGATGGGGAATCAAGGGTCGCGTAAGCGCAGGTGGATGAAAGTCACTTGAAATCGACCCTGAACTTAGGTTTGGGCGATGTTTACATACCTCCGTGTCTCGGCCGACTAGGCCCGTCCGAGGTTCCTCTCGACATCATCTGGTTTCGCGCTTCGGTGTCGTTGCGGTGATGGTGCACATGTGGTGGAGGGGGGCCAAGGGACTTGGAGGGCTTGCTGAAGTGAAAGAAGCCGTTCTTTGTCCCCTTCCTGGCCTCGGCTTGGGATGAAGGTGTCGTCGCGGAGGGGGAGACGGCCGAGGTGGAGGTCGTGTTAGTAGCGGCGGGCGGTGGGCCTGTGGCGGACTGGGACGGCTCCAACGCAGATGAGATGGAGGAATAAAGTGAGGGGGATTCCTCGTCGAGCGCGTGGTCTGAGGGCTCGCGGGGGCTGGGTTGGTCCTTGATGTCTCTGGGGGAGGACGGCGAGGCGGCAGCGGCAACGGTCGCCGGAGTGACTGCTGCGACAGGGGAGGCTTTTTGCTTGCTGCTGGTCTGGGACCTCAACGAGGAGAACCTGCTGTGGAAGGGCGAGCGAGGGGACCGAGGGGATCTAGAGTGGGCAGGCGAGACAGAGACGCCTGGAGAAGTGGTGTTGTTGGTGTTGTTGGTGCTGTTGGTGGTGGTGGTGGATCTGGTGTTGCTGGTGGACCTGGCAGTAGTGGTTTCAGCAGGTGTCGGCTGTCCCTCTCTGCACAGGGCGGAATCAGACTGGAGAGCCAGTGGCTGCGGTGCCGGCCTGCGTCCCATTTTGGAGTCCTGGCACCCGGCTGGCTGCTGACGTCGCAGGCCTGCGTTCACGTCGAGCTCTGCCACAACAGAGGCAGTGTGGGCGCAGTGCAGTGTGTACGAAGTAGACGTAGGCGTAAGGCGGAGGTAGGCGCTGGGTGTTGGGTGTGTGGGCGTGGGCGGAGCGGATTGGGAGGGGAGCACAGGGCGGTTAGGTACGAAGTCGGTGGCAGGTATTAGAATTGCGGGTTTCCTTCGGGCAGCGCAGACAGAACGGGCAGAAAGAAATCGAATGGAAGCGACGGCCGCGAGGGTTAAGGCAGAGAACAGAAAGGACAGGGCAAGGGCAGCTTGTATGGCAAATGGGAGGAGATTCGGCGATTGGGTGAATGGTTCGGGCTCCGTCAGGGGGAGTAATTGGCGTCACCCACGCGCGGGAAGCATGGGGCGGATAGCGGACGAGGTGGTGAGAGTGAGAGAGAAAGGGATAGTGACAGGGAGGAGGGAAGAATCCAAGTCTGCGTGTTGACAAAGGACCGGGGTCTAGTAAGGGGACCGAAGCTACGCTATCTACCGCTACGCTGCGCTGTGCTGTGTGGTGCCGTGTTGCGTTGGGCGTCACTCACTTCTCCATCTCAGCAGCAATATTACTGTTTTATTAGTCTACGGAGTAGTGTCTATGGCTTCAGTGCTGGGGTAGAGGGAAAGGAAGGGGGGGGGTGCTCATCACGTCTCAGTGTCGAAGAGCAGAGCCTAGCATGGAGATGACAGAACTGCACAATGCACACAACTCGGTGGCCCCGAGAAAGAAAGGAAAGCGTTCCCAATCAGCTGGGTCCGGTCCGTGTGCGTCTCCAGCTGTGTCCGTGTCTGCGGTTTTGTGTGTGGGGGGTGGGTGGACTTCAATGGCAAGGACGGTGTCAGGTATCATTTAAAACAAGCAGGGCAGGCAGAGCATTGACACATATAGATACGAAACCTGCTGGGTTGACGGGGGACCTAGTACTTACGATTCAAACTTGGCAGGGTGGGTGTGAGCTAACTTACTTTACAATCAATCCCAATGTGGAACGTGGTGGGATCCGGGGTATGGGAAATGATGACTTCGTACAGACGTCTACGTAGCACGTACGAATAGTCTACTAGCTTTCATGGAAAGCCTGGAAGAAGAGGACGAAGGAACATGTAGCCAGGGAGAGCGAGACATGACATCCATCCATGGGGCCATGATAGACTACGAATTTCGTACATGGGAACCAGGAGTGCCGGGTGCGCGTATCATGTATCTGTCGTCTGAGGTGTCCGTAAGTAGGTGTGCTGGCACCTTTGCAGCCTCCTGAAACCAAGCTGTCGCACACGACTAATACCTGGGCAGCCAGAAGGGGTACGTACGTAACGGCGCAGAGCTGTGTTTGCTGATGATGTTGTCATTGTTGCTGTTGCTGCAGCACAGCACAGCGCATCTGTCCGTCCGTCGTCTGCCGCACGGAACGAGGAATGTATGGAATGGCAATAGTACGTAGTACAGTACGATTCAGGGGTCGGTCGGGTCGTCATCCTCATCCTCATCCTCATCCTCAAACATCCACAATCCACTTTGGAGCCTCCTCCACCTCCTCTCCCAGAGTCCTCCCTCCACTACGTGCCCTGCCCTGCCCTGCGCTATGCCCCGCGTGCCCTGCGCCATCGCGGGCCTATCGCAGTCTAGATCCGCGCCCACACAACTGCCATAGAAACCAGAAACCCGCCCTGCTAAGCCCGATCCGCTGCGCGCTGCTTGGCTTGGCTGCTCGGCGACTGGCTCGCAGGCGTCCAGAGAGCTCCGTCAGTGCCTGAGTGGGTGGCTTGTCAAGTCGCCGTGGTGCTGCTCTAGAAGAGGAAGAGGTCCTCCAGCTCTCGACGAGTCACAGTCTCACAGATGACGCCGTTGGTCAGTTGTTGCTTTTTTTGTGCCTCCACGATTTCGGGGCTGGCGTGTGATGGGCTGCGTGTGGTTCGGTGATATCGATTTCGTTACTTTATACGGAGCAGCCATCTGGCGAATACTTCCCGTCAGCTTGCCCAAGTTCCCGCCAAGTGCCCTCGTGACCTGCAGAAGAGCATGACCTCTCAGTGCTTCCGACGAATACACCTGCGTTACACCTATTTCATACAAAGAATTACTGCGTAGTTTGCTATAACCCCCGGTCATATCGCCCGAAAGGGGATCCTCGGCGGCCCGGCAATGGTTCTCTCAGGGATCAAAGCCTTCGTACCATAATCGCCAGATTGGACTCGCTGCGCCCTCTCAGTGGGATGCAAAGTAATTACGGCGACCAGGAGCTGGGTCGCCTCAATCTTGCACAACCCTGTTTTTCGTCCCGTCGCTGCCGCATAAAAACCGTAATATTCCCCAAAAACCTGCACTTGCTCACGAACTGTGAGTCCGATAGCTCCGCATCTGCCTGGCCGTCCCCGGAATGACAACTTGAGGAGTCGGGGGGGGGTTCCTTGTCAGTTCATCTAACCTTGCAATCCATTCTCTTTGTTCTCATCTCTCTCTCTCTCTCATATCGTCCCTTCGACATTTTTGTTTCAGCACTTACGTAGTACCTAACCCAACTCGTCGGCCGCATATCGTTGGCACTCTGATAAGTAAACTGCGTGCCTTCCTTAGGTACTCAATGTTGGCCTTGTGTCGTCGTTCAACGGCTCGGCTCGGGACACCATTTAGGGCGATGAATAGCGCCGATACTGTCAGTTTGTGTCACGGACCATCCAAGTTACAAATCAAGATTTGCAACAAGATGAGCTTGAGAACGTTGTAAGTCTGAGATGGATATTCGACAGGCTCGTCTTGGCTCAACGGGTATTATCCAACTCCCACCACTGTGTTTGCCATAATTCGTCCGGGCGCCTGCACGCCTTCGCAAACTCGACGATTTCCCGATTGAATCGTTCAGGCTCCTCGTAGAACAACCAGTGTCCAGACGCAAAAACCGAAGACTTTGCCAGTCCAGGGGTAGTCTTGTTCACCCGTCGGACTGTCTCCAGCATGCCCTCCAGAGGGAAGCAGCTCGACCGCCGCCCGGCCATGACCAGCGTTGGCACCGTGATCGTCTCAATAGCCTCACGATGATCATATTGTGTGTGATCCGCCAGTAGACGCGCTAGCCAGGTCTGATCGCATGAAGCACTAATCTCCGTAAAGAAGATCTCGTCCTTTGCCTGCTGTTCCGCACTGACTCCATCACTCGCTTGAGGTGCATGTCTGTACCCCAGACAGCCCTTGGCGAGATCCAAGTGAGCTGCGTGCGAGTCTTCGATCCAGCTGCGCTGCGCTGCTAGCATTGTGGCCTCGTCGTAGCATCCTATGTGGGCTAGAGACTGGTCCCAGTTGTCAAATGACGACCGATCTTGCAACGGCGCTTGATCAACGAAAACCATTCCGGCGAATTCACTACTTCCAAATAGCTCGATGTAAGTCCACAGGACCGCGGCTCCAATGGAGCAGCCGACTGGCACGATTTGTATGTCGTATGCCTTCCTCCTGATATGCTGCAACAGAGCTGCGAGGTCGGATGCCAAACGGGCAATATGATATCCTCCACGAGTGTGGTCTGATCTTCCATGACCACGCATATCGGGTGCAATAACGCAGAGAGATTCTCTCAGAGTACCGTAGTTTCGTACAAAGTAGTCGCTCGAGCCACTGAAGCCATGCATGAGCAATACGCATGTCAAGTGGGAGGAGGCTCCGGCAAAGGCGTTGAGGGACAGTGACGACTGGAAGGCGATCTTACAACCGTCATTGGTTGTAAAACTGTCATGGTGCATTTTATCCATCTTGACCTATTGAATTACGTCGTTGCACCGCCCGATATCGGGTTCTTGGTGTCCGGTTGCGATTATAGTTGGGCAAAGTGGTTGTTGATGAGTTATACCGGATGGAACGTACTACTTTCTCTGTTCACAACGCTAGGTCATTGTCCCGGGTTCGGAGGGAAAATATGATGTTGCCCTGAATGTTTGTGATCAACAGTGGTCGGCTTGCTGACAGTGGTGGTGGGTATAGTCAAGGTGTAACAAGGGATAATCAACGCATGGGTGGGTGAGTCTTAGCGACTCCCCTCATTTTGCATTACTCATCGGGCGAGGGAAATGATTAGGAGTTAGTCCTAACTTTGAACAAAAGCTAGTTGCGAATTTGGAGAAGACTCAGAGGAGGTTCGCTTAACGCTGACAATAAGAAAACGTACAGGGACCAAGGAAACTGAAAGATACAACCTGTTGCGTTTTACGGAGGTGGTTAAAGTGGCATCTGTTTTCCAGCATCGCTGTCTAGGGTACATCTGTAAGCACTTTACGCTGTTGCCTGTCGAAATGATGGCATCTTGAGTAGCTGCTTACGTAACCTACCCGCCTTTTAGCAAGACCTCTCGCGACAACTCGACTGAGCCAATCCGTATCTCAACTGTTTCGAATTCTCGCAACAACATGGCGCAGGCTAAACAGACACCCGGAGACCTGAAGCTCGCCGCGGAAGCTCATGTGAAGTACATCCAGAGCTTGGATACGAGGAAGGATGAGCTTGACTACTGGTTGACGGAGCACCTACGACTCAGCGGGCTGTACTGGGGATTGACTGCGCTCCATTTGCTGGGTCGACCTGATGCCCTCCCACGCCAGGAAGTCGTTGATTTTGTTCTTTCGTGCCAGCATGAAAACGGTGGCTTTGGTGCGGCACCTGATCACGACGCCCACATGCTTTCCACTGTAAGTGCTGTGCAGATCCTGGCCATGACAGATGCCTTCGACGAGCTGGAGGCTAGAGGCAAAGGGAAACTGCAGGTCGGAAAATGTAGGCGTTATCAAAATTCCCTAGTGCTGTTTCCGCACCTGCTGATCAAGACCAGATATTGCAAATCTGCAGAACCAAGAAACAGGAACGTTCGCTGGGGATGAGTGGGGTGAGGAAGACACTCGTTTCTTGTACGGTGCCTTCAATGCCTTGTCCCTCCTGAAACTTCTGTCTTTGGTCAACGTCGATAAAGCTGTTGCTCACATTGCTGCCTGCGCAAATTTCGACGGTGGTTATGGTGTTGGACCTGGCGCGGAGTCGCACTCGGGCCAGATTTTCACCTGCGTTGCCGCGTTGTCCATCGTCGGGCGCCTCGACCTGGTCGACAAGGAGAAACTTGGTCGCTGGCTGAGCGAGAGACAAGTTCCCTGTGGCGGTCTGAACGGCCGACCAGAGAAAAAGGAAGACGTTTGCTACAGCTGGTGGGTGCTGAGCAGCCTTGAGATGATCGAGCGCACTCACTGGATCGACCGAGATGCTTTAATTGCTTTCATTTTGAGATGCCAAGATGTTGAGAAGGGTGGGATTTCCGATCGCCCCGGCGACATGGTTGATGTTTGGCACACACTGTTTGGCATCACTGGTCTGAGTCTCCTGGGCTATCCCGGCCTGGAAATGGTAGACCCAGTGTATTGCATGCCAAAGAGAGTGATGAAGAAAATCATCGGCTGAGGCCAGCGACTGATCCACTGGACCCTGTTTGCCGAATAGCATAGACGCCCCCAACGTTCGGTAGACATTCCAATTGACTGCGTCGCGGTGGCCAGAATACACGAGAAGATAAAGTTGGCCCTCTTTTGGGGTATTCTCAAGCCTCTATGGTGCTGACCCTGTCACGTTGTTTACGCACTGTCACAATTCGAAAATCGAAATCACAGAGTTGATGACCTGACTTGGAGGTGTTACTTCAGGTATATATACCAACTTCTCTGGTCTGCCTTGATATTTGGACTCCCATACTGAACTTGTTTTTTCTTCCATACCGAATCTCGAATAATTCCACTCTCCCGGCACCTACTTAATAGTCAGCCTCATGGTATAATTTGGCTGCCTTAGTCAGTGGTTTAGCGCATCAGTTCCTTCTGAATGGTTGCCAGTTGCCCGGTGTTGCCAGCTGTCAACCCGCAGGACCTGATCGCACCTTCCAGTTGAACATGCGGAAACTTCCGATGCGTTAATTTTGGTACTCGCCTGGGATCTGTTCTTTTTCGTCTTCTGGAACCATCCTCGATCCACCGCCTTCCCCCGTTCCTGGGCAGAGCTGTCAACCCTGTGGCGTCCCTCGAACACAGTCTCTTCTTGAGCTCCCGGCCATTCCTTCCGCAGCCAAACTTCTACCATCCTGTGCCTTTGGATCAGCCACTTCAGAAACCCCCCCAAAGTCTAGGCGCACAGGCAGGCACTCAAGGCGTAAGCATTGAAGGTGAAGGGACGAACGGATGCTGGGAGCTTCTCCTTTGATCAACGAAGTGTTTCGAGAGTAGCCTGACAGAAAGGAATCCTGACTTAACAAACAACTTTAGTCTCGCCAAGCAGTCCAATCTAGCGTTACCTTTGACCTGAACCCATAGGATTTCAGCAACATACCTGTGCCGGCCCCGAAGTCGGCTCACATCGTGACGTGGAAGGCAGAATGTATGGGCACGGAAGCAGCGAGCCGAAGACCTGTTAGCCCCAGAAGGCAAGTGACGAGCGGCAGCTATCGGCATCACACCTTCCTCCCGAACCGAACTGGTGCAACTTGGGACTGCCCTCTTCAGGACACAGTTTTTGGACGCCCATCTCCTCGAGTCAACCACCACTGGACAGGATCAACCCAACAGCAACATCAGCAAACGGCCAGGTTGCTGCCATTGAGAGCCAATTGCTGTTGCCTCGAGCGCAGTATGGCTCCTGGAAGGAAGCCAGCTGGGCGTGCTCCTGTAAGTCGAATTGCTGCCAGCATCTTCGATGAGCCCACATTCCACCTCACCCTTCAAGCCTTCTCCTGTCCAATTGACCATTGCACACGACTTGCTATTTTGGCCACTTTGCATCTCGGGCTCGACCCAAAACACTCGTTTGCTTGGTGATCCTTCCCTTCCCCTAAGACCCCATCGGAGCAGACCGTTGCTGAATCCTAGTACGAATCCGCCCCGTTTCCCCGACTCTGTATCGACTCGAACACAGCTGAGGCTGATTCATGAGGCCGCGAACAAAGTTACTGACCATGTTTTGTGCAGGAGATGGCTTCGGGAGTCACGGCGGGTACTGGTGTAGCCAACTCTGCTAACAAGCAAATTCCACTCCTTTGCACCGTTTGCCCCGACGCCCCTCACTTCTCGGATGTGTCGCATTTGCTCACTCACATTGCATCTAAAGGCCATCTGCACCATGAGACCCAGACGAAACTCAAGGCCCACCAAGACATTGCCGCCTCTGTTGCCCTTCGGCAGTACGAAATATGGTACTCGCAGAACGGCATCGAAGACCTGCTTGTGGAGAGGATGAAAGCAAAGCAGCTTAAAGAAGTGGCACGTACCAGGAGAAACCGAAGTCTTTCTTCAGCACCCCCAGCCAAGGTTGGTGTTTCTCGCACAACTGCGAGCTCGAATGTGACAATTCTGACATCGAGTAGCAGGTTAAGAGAAAACTGAAGCGAACTGGCGGCAATAACACGGCTGTCAAGATTGAAGAAGAAGAACCGACACCAGACTTCCCAATCTACCCAGGGCTTTTTCAACCTGAAAACGTACTGGAAGCTCTGGATGAGTACCTAGGGGGCGCTGACATGCTGTCCCTCAAGGGTCAGATATGGCCTGGCATGGGTAAAATGGATCTCGCAAACGAAGAGATGAAGCGTACTCGCAACCAGAGAAAGCCGAAATCTGTTATAGAGAAGATGAGGAGAACGTCTGAAGGCATTGAGCCCACCCAAGTTATCTTGACTTCCGAATTTGAGATTGAAAGGGTAAAGGGGGTCTACGACGAAACTTCGTCTCCTGTCCCTGGCCAAGAAGAATCTGTAAGCTTTGCCCACCAGAAACAAACCTCCAAAACTGACACTACTAGACTCCACCGCGGAGGGCTACAAGAGCGAAGCGCAGAAAGCCAGAGCCACTCGCAGAGATCTCCGCAAACATTCCGAGACAGCGCAGACCAAGCACACGCGGCAACAAAGCGCAAGCTGCAAAGAAGCCAGGAGGCAAGCTAAAGCAGAACCATGCAGGAGCTCCGGCAATGCCACTCTCACTGGCTCCTTTTCGGCCTAACCACGATGTGTTCCGTGATGATGATAGGAACCTCAGTAGGTGCACCACCCGAATTTGTGGATGCTGCTCACACTCGTGCAGATGCTTTTGACAATCGACGACTCTCGAATTCCACCCAAAATGACCAGAGGTATGATTCAACTGGATAGCCTGTTCAAAATTACGCTGACCTCAACGAGTAGGTTTGATCTCCACGACCGATTTGGCATGCCCCCGTTGAACCCGATCTCCCAATCGAACCTTGTATCTCCGACCCCATCCTCTAGAGAGCTCTCTGCCAAGATTTTTGGCACAAGGGACGGAAGCCGTGGAAGAATGCATTCTCAGCCGTACCTGGGTAAGATTGGATAGAACGTAGCCCCTACCCATGAGATGATGAAGGACGGAAAAGGCCAAGATCATACATTATCTAACGAATCAGATGCTGACGGAAAGAATCAGGGACATTCAACCACATGGAAGCATCATATGCCTTGAAAGATGCTACAATATACAACGCATCGTCGAGACTCCCTTTTTCGGCATCCTCTCAGTTTAACGGGATCAACCAAGAACCTTTCGGACTGTCATCCAACGGACCCCTCCAAGCCAAACAAGAAGACTATTCTCACACAAGCGCTGGGGATCCGACACACAGGCCCAATGGAAACCAGTTCCTCGGCGTTTCTGGAACGAACCCTCTTCTCTCCCATGACCGGTTGTTTCTCAGCCCCTACGACCAAGCAACAGCGAACGCATCGCTCCGCTCGCTTGAGTTTACCCCCATCAATAGGCAACGAGAGCATCTGCACAACGCCCGCGATATCAATGTTGCGTCATCTAGTGGCGAAAGCATCAAGTCAGAAGCACATGCCTGCGATGCTATCGACAATGGCGAGTTCTGTGATAGCAAGGACATGGGCATGCAGGGAACGTGGAATTTGCAGACCACAAGCGATGGACTGGATATGCAGCACAACCTGAACCCAGAGGACCTGCATATATGACGACTGGTTGTATTCGGTAAAGTCCTGGTCTTCATATTGATGAGGTTGTCATCTTCCTATCTTTTTATGCGTTCAATCGTTCACTGGGAGACTGTCGCCTGAAGACTTCAGTCAGGTATGGGTAAGCCCTTGTCGAGATATCTGAGACACTAACATCCCCGTTTGATTAGGGTCTTTGGTTTGCCCAATGGTGACCTACTTACGGAAACCAGGCCAAGAATTTTATATGACCACAGTAAGACATCCCTTAACAAATGGAATATCGGGGATCGAATATACCGCCTACGAGTAATCAAAGGGCAGTATGCGGCTGCTTCTTGACTCACCTGTGTTTATTACACGGTTCATTGTGTTCTATGGCTTGAGCTAACTTACAACGTTCGAATAGCAATATGCATAGGACCTAGCGATTTCGCATCTCCCTAAGCCCAGGTTTGGCCAAGTCGAACTGGGAGACATTTCCAAGCCAGACGGGCAATATATCATCACTTCAACGGCGTCTCTCTGGTTTTACAGTCATGCAGCTATACGTGCCGGGACGGACAGTGTGTTTTGGGGTTTGACCTTTAAGTGCATCATGGGCGGGTCTATTCACGGAGCAAAACAACATGGGTATTTAAGGCACTACAACGACGTTGCGGAGTATTTTGAGCGTTTTGAAAGATTTTGGGGGATTGGCGAGCTGCATTTATCTACAATGGGGTGGGACAGAGGAGGGAAAGCTGGTGCAATGCATGTAGACTCTCGTGAAGGGAAGTTGCTCATTAGACCGCAATCATTACAAGTGGTACATCTTTTCCAACTTTCCCGAGTACTAAACGTTGTCGATTCGACAGGCGTATCCTTATAATTATGGCTTATCTTACAGTTGCTCAATGCTGGCAATTAATTGATCAAGCTGATCTGACCCATTTTCAAACACGTCAGTAAGGGTCCGGCACACGCCCTTGAGGCGGCGCATCTGCATCTCCTGTTCCAGCTGCTTCGATTTCTCGCCAGCGATATCAATGACCTTCTTAGGAATGCGGGCCAGCCTAGCAACGTTCAGGCCATAGGACCGATGTGCGATGCCCTCCCCGACCTCGTATAAGAAGGTGATCTCTTCCTCGCCATCCTCGCCTTTCTCAGCTCTGAACTTCATGTGGACGTTTTTGACGCCCTCGAGGCCATCGACGACCCGAGCGAGGTTCTGGTAATGCGTAATGAAGAGGGTGAGACAGCGGGTCTCGGTGACGACGTGTTGGAGGACGGCCTGGGCGATAGCGGCACCGTCGTGGGTGCTGGTGCCGCGGCCGAGCTCGTCAAGGATGACAAGGCTGCGGGGGGTTGCGGACCGGAGGATACGGGCCGTCTCGGAGACCTCGACCATGAAAGTGGACTCGCCGGCGAAGAGGTTGTCGCGGGCGCCGGTGCGGGTGTGGATGGCGTCGCAAAGGGTGAGGGTGAGAGCGTCGGCGGGAACGAAGGAACCGACCTGAGCGAGAAGGACGATTAGGGCGAGGGCGCGGACGAAGGAGGACTTGCCGCCCATGTTGGGCCCGGTGATGAGGTTGGCGAGGGGCGCCGGGTGTGCGAGGGATGTGGTGAAGGGGATGTAGGCGCCGTCGAGGGTGTGCTCGGCGATGGCGTGGCGGCCTTGGGTGATGGAGATGGATGGCTTGGCCGAGGATGGGAGGAAGGATGGACGGGAGTAGCCAGGCTGCGCGGCAACCTTGGACAATGATAGGAGGCAGTCGAGCGTGGCGAGGGCGGAGACGGCGTCGCGGAGGGGTTGGTAGTCGGCAGCGATGGCGGCAAGGAGGTCCTTGAAGGCTTTGTCGCACGCGGCGGCCAAGGCCTCGCGGTGTTGGTCGCGCTCTTTGGTGAAGCGGAGGACCTCGGGGGTATGGAAGCGTGAGACCTTCTTGGTGCCCGAGATCTTGCTCCACGAAGCGGGGACGTGCTTGATGTCAGTGTTGAGCACCTCGATGAGATACTCGATGCCGGCGACGGTCACATATTCGACCGTCTTCTTCTTGATCTTCTCGGCGGCGACAGCGCGGTGGGCATCGAGCTCATGTTCTACATGGAGGATGCTGAGCTGGTGATCCTGCATGTCTTCCGTATGGTACTCGTCCCGGAAGAAGGCATACTTATCATCTTTGCGAGCGGCTTGCAGGTTGATGCGCTCGAGATAGGAGACGACAGTGTCGAGGATCTTGGGGAGGGAGCAGATGGCATTGCTAAGGAGGGGGGAATTAAAGGGGGCTTTGGACGGATCTTTGACGGTGGTGTAGTGGCCGGCGATCCTCTGGAGGTTTTGGAGAACGGAGAGGAGCTCGGGGCGGGTACATTTGCCGTAGTAGATGCGGATGAGGCTCCGTTCGAGGTCTGTCTTGTTCCCGGCTAGGAGTCTCTCTAGCTGGTCAACGGCGGCGGTGGACTCCTTATCGAGGAGCTCCTGTACAGCACCAAGGCGTTCTTCGAGCAGCGTCTGATCGAGTAAAGGCCGGCCCACCCACTTGCGAAGGAGACGCTGACCGAAGCGTGTGAGTGTCTTGTCGAGGGCCCAGAACAGACTCCCCTTCTCAGAATGGTCTGTTGAGTTGCGGTAGACCTCGAGGCTCTCGAGCGTTGTGCCGCCGATGAGCATGTGCGAGCGGGTGCTAAAGCTCTCGAAATACTTGGTTAGGTCGAAAATGTGCTCGAGACCATACTCCTGGAGGTGGTGGATCATCGCTGAGAGGCAGATGGTAACAAGCTCAGGAAGTTTAAGGACCTTGTCCAGAAGCGCACTGGCGATCTCGTCTTGGGCGTTCTCCTTGAGCTTCTCAGCGTAGAACTGAGTGACGTGAGAGTATGATTCAGCGGCCATGGTCTTATCCTTAGGAACGCGCTCGACCCGACTTTTGTCACCAAATACATTAGTGCTGCTACCAGAAAGGTGCTGGACTAGTTTCTCAGTGCCTTTCGTAAGTTCACCAACGATGAGGAACTCGCATGGTGAAATATGTAGCAGACGGGTTTCAACCTCGCTACGCATGAACCCATCCTCAAAGTGGTCGTAGATGATATCGCCCGTCGCTGGCTGAACAGCAATAATACCAACGTCCACCTTCTCGTCGGTTCCTGCACCCTTGGCTTTGGTCTCTGTGATGCAGAGAAGGTAACCACCTGAGGGGGAACTTGAAGTACCGCTCGTATCTAACTCGCCGTTCTCATCGATATACGTGCCCTTCGTATAAAGGTTGGTAAGCTTTCGGATAAAGGGGGCGTTGCGATTATCTCCAGCTTTCTTCAAAGCGGCCGTCTCAATTTGCCGGACGACTCCGACTTTGTGCCCGGCGGCGACAAGGCGCTTGGCATGAACGGAGAGTCGATGGACGGGAATGCTGGCCGAGGCAAAGCGATCGAGATGTGCCTCAGACGGGTCTGTGGGACTGGGTCAACATGAAGCAATTGGTGGCAGGGTAGATGACTGGTTTGCTCACGTTCATCATAGCGCATCTTGCCTGGGATGCAGACGATGCTCAGTTCTTTGGCGGCGATACGGGCGTCCTCGCCAAAGAAGCGGAACTTGTAGCCGACCTCGACGATGAGGACGGTGTCCATGTGCTTCCTCTTGATGTCGAGAAACTGCACCTCCATGGGCGTCAATTTCCCCGTTTTTGAGCCCTTCTTCTTTGCCTTTGTTGGAGCCGGAGTCTCCTCTTCGTCTGCATCTGCATCTGCATCCTCATCTTCGCCAGCTGGGGCTTCAATCTGTTGGCCTCGCCGGCGCCAGGCCAAGGCGTCTGGATGCCCGAGCTTCTTGACAAATTTCTTGTGTAGCGCCTCATGGTGCCGCTTCAGCTCGGCGTCCTCGTTGCCGGTCTTATTTGGATCTTCGTTGGCACAGTCTTTGGAGCTAGAGCTGCCGTATCGATAGCGTTCGGTGCGGTCCGTGGGGTTTGGTGCTTGGGCGTTCGCCCTGGAGTCAGCATCTCGTGCAGGCTCGTTCGTTGACTCGCGTGCAGCCTTGGAGACGAAGAACGTGCTTGCTTCGTCCTCGTCGACATGGCTTCTGGTCTTCTTCACGGGCTGTTCGGGTTGCTCGTCGCCCTTGTCCGTGTCCCCGAGTGGACGTTTTCGAGATGGCAAGTCGACATCTTTTGCTGCAGATTGGGATGGTGAGCGGGCCTGGGCCTGGCTCTGTTTTTCGAAGGCTGCGGCGAGGCCATTGACGGTCTTGGGAGTGAAGAAGGATGTGAGGGATTGTTGCTTCTTGGCAGGTGTTTTGGATACGGGGGCCATGATGTGTGAGGGTAACCGCCTAAGGTTTTAGGCTGATTGGATGGTGGTGACGGGCTGATTCACCGATCATAGTATCTCCAGCTTAGGTTCAAGTGATGGCGGTCGTGACATCTTGACAGCGAAACCGCGTCTGAACGGCGCCGACGCGTTGAGAGGTGCACGCTCCACTTTTAATCATCACCCTGTCTGGGATTAGGCTTGTGAGCACTGTGCTGGATCACTGTGTTCTGCATATCCACGTTTTTGACCACACTGATCTAAGAAGAGAGCTTTTAACTTGACAAGTCTTACGCTCTTGTGGAATTGATATGACATTTTGATATTTAGGAGTCTTGTGTGGCTCTTGCGAACATCGAGACCTCCACGTCATTCTCGCATAACTCAATAGGGCGGAAGAGAGAAGTGCAGATGCAAGCAACTTGAATAGGTTGACTTTATCTGCATTGAGCTATATGTCGTGTTCACTGGTATTTTATGTGACAGCAAGGACAACGATGCAACGTGCAAGCGCCCAGATGTAAGTAGGTACCCAAAGCAGGATCACTGCCCAAGCTGGCACTTATTAGACTCATGATGGTCTTGGTATTTTGTTAGCCTGGTTTTATCGCCCCGTTGCGCTGCAGAGTAGGCCACCAGGCGCGCGCCGTCTAAGTCGACACAGCCTCCTTCGGCGGGGGATGTGACGGCACCAGCTGGCATGTTCGCTTGGTTTTCCCTAGTTTTCCCAGTTTTCAGGTGCTCAAGAAAGGATCTGTATGAGCCGGTGGACTGTCTGAACTTCCTCATTTCTTGGCTCGAGTCGGCGCTTGCGTGAATGATGTTCTTGGAGCGACTTGTTGCGAGACGGGCCAATCCGCGGCCGTCAATCAGCCGCCCGTCATTGGGACTATTCACCACGACGACTCGACGAGGACAAGGGTATTCGCCTTGGCCCAGTCTGTGGACTCCGTGGCACATCGTCGAGGCTCCCGGGCGCTTACGGGGTTGGCAATGCCGACGAGGGCGAATCACCGCGCCGTCTCGCGCTGGTGCCGCTGAAACAAAAAGTGTCCATGCCTCCTCGGTGGATTCTTGGCTCCCGCCCTCCCAAAGTTGTCATTGCTGTTAGTTAGTCCTGGTCCGAGTCCTGTCCACCACAACCAGGGGGGAACGAGATACTACTTAGTACATGCAACGCAGCTTCTTCCTTTCCCTCAGTCTGGTCTCTCGAAAAGGTCATCATGTTGGCCAGGGCCGTGACCCCTGCCCTTGTGCCTTGATGCGCATCTCTGGCTGGCCGGAGGGGCTTCTTGTCTCGGCGGCTGTCTCGTCGTGGACTCCAACCAGGACAGCTGACCAGCAAGCAGCATCACCCTGAGAGAGCAATAATAATTATCTTGCTTGTCACTCTCACTCGCGTTTTCCACGCCACCCAAGTAAAAGCTCCGCCCCTCCTTTCTAGTACCTACCCAGTTATCCGTTCCTCTTCGTCGTAGTCATATGTACTTCGTCACAGCGCGCTTCGACTGATCCCCCCTTTCTTCCATCCACCACCCACATCTGCTGTTGCTCGTTTGTTCTTCCCGACTTGAAACTGCTCCTCGCTTCCGCATCTTACTTACATCTCACATCTCACCCTATCTTTACGCCTCGTCCCTTGTTCCTGGCGCGGCCGTTTCTGCGACCAGTTGGAGCTTGGAGCCTTGCCGTAAACCAAACAGAGGGGGAGCCACCTTCCTCGCGCAACCAACCCCGCCCAACGCCAACGTTCAACGTCCACCACCAACGTCCAACACTGCCCAGCTTGACCCAGGCACCGCGACACCATCGTCTCGAGACTTTTCTTGGCCAGCGGCCTCCCATAGCGGCCAGACCTTCTTCCGCATCCAGCGTCCCTGCTCGTACTAGGCAAAGCACTCCTCCAGCGCTTCTTCGCCCCGGCGCGTCATCCTCCCTCCCTCTGTCTACGCCCGCCCCCGCCTCGTGACGCAGCGAGACCCCGCGTTGACCCAACTTCCATACCAACTGCCCACGCACCGACCGACCGAGCTGTCCGCGCAGCCCTCACGACTCGCACTTACGCCTCGCGTCTTACGCCTTACGCTCTACGCCTCCCGCCAAGATGGACCGAAGTCGCGGCATCCCGGATGAGGAGATGTTCCTCAGCAAACCGGCCCCCGATAATTGCGACAGCCCGACCATCGAGCCCTTGCGCATTTTTAAACCCCAGAGCCCCCAGCCCGCAGCCGACCACAGGTCTTCGGGATCGGCCTTCAGATTCGCTGCTCCTCCTTCTGCCTCGTCTCCCGCCAGCAAGCACTCATTTCCACTCCCGCCGGGTGCCTCCAGCTCTGCTGCTCCCTTGCCCTTCCCAGACGACGACGACGTCCGCAAACCGACACCCGCCAGACCCTTCGGCTCTGCCTACAATGATACCAGCCCTCGCTTAGACACTGGTCCCTTTGGAAAGAAGCCAGGCCTCGCCGAGCGCAGAGGCGCCGCCCCGAAGCCCATCAGCTCTCCGACGAGTCCCGACGCCGACGACGACCTCTTCCAGCGGCCCTTGGTTGATCAACACCGCCCAGCCCCCAACGCGAACTACCCCAGCTATCAGAAGACCTACTACCCTCCTCCGGGCACCGCCGCCGCCGCCGCCGCCGCCGCCGCCGCTCCGGTCCCCTCCGATCATGCGCCACCACAGCCGTCTGCCGCTGACCATCCCAAGATGAACGATCCCGGAGTGAATCGATTCGCCTCAACAGCTTCAACCTCAACAACCCGAGCTAGCCGCGGCTCCCCGCCCCCTCCCGAGACACCGATTGTGGAACCGGGTCACGCCCCGGCTGATGGCATCGAAGCTCGGTATGCCGCCGCCGGCATCTCCGGCGCCGGGACCCTCAGCAGCATCGGTGCTCCGAGTGCCGCTGCTTCGCAGCGACTGGCTCAGTATGGCAACGCTCGCCCACCACAGCGGCCTTGGACCCCAACAGAGTCGCCCGATCAGGCGCCCTCTGGCCCCCCAACCGTCTACCAGGGCATGGACCCAGTTTCGGGCCCTCCGCAGCAGCAGCCGTCCTTCAGTCCTCCCCCGCAGCAGAAAACACAGAGTCAAGACGGCTCCCAAGTACAAGTCAGTGTCTTGGAACAGGACTTCCAGCGTCTTCACGCCAAGACTCCTCCACCAGCCTACTCCAGTGTGAACCCCAGTGGAAACTCCTCTTACCCGAGCGAAAAGCAGAGACCCCAAGCTGCCTCCGCTGCGCCTAGCTCTGCCTCTATACAACAGCACCCAGCCCTGAGAACTTCGACTCCTCCCAAGAAGGTGGCAGCTGCTGGAATACCGGCAGCAGCATCAGTAGATGGATCAACCGCCGCCAGTGGGCTCGCCTCACCGGCCCTGCAGCATCCGGGCCACCCTGCTTTCGCCAATGACCCTCAACCCGAAAAGAACGGCCAGAGCTCACAACAAGCCGTCCCCGCCACTCCGTCCTTCGAGTCCCAGAATCCAGCCTCGCCTCCTCCCTTACCTGAGGGGTGGATTGCCCATCTGGACCAAACTTCTGGTCAGTATTACTACATTCACCTGGTCAGTCAAGCTACACAATGGGAATTCCCCAAGGGACCAAACCCCATCACCCACGAACAAGCCCCGCTCTCTCCTACGGCATCGACGTACGGGAACCCTCTGGGATCACCCATGTTTGGAAAGCAGTCCATGGCCTCGCCCATGTTCCCGCCTCACACCCCTGGATATGCCGAGAGCATCATGAGTGTAGCTACCTCGCAGACTCCCACCGCGGCCGGTTTCTCGGGGCCACCACCAAGTGCTGGCGTGGACATGTATAGGATCCAACCCACCAACGGAGTATACTTCGGCCCTTATCTACGATACGTGAACATGGACCTGGAGAAGGGCGTATGGCATGGAAGCATCCTGATTGTCACGGATGCTCCCCAGCCCCCTACACTCCATCTCCATCTCAGCATGGATTTGTCGCCCAACCCCCAGCAGTTGCAGCCCCGTCCAATCTTCACTCACCAGCGATGGAAGTTCTACAAATATGATATTGAGCTGCAGATGGCCGAGGCTACTGAGCGATGGACTTACGCCGTAACCTCTCACCTTGGGTGCACTCGATACGAGTTTGTGGTCGCCGGCCGCCAAGAGACGAACTGGCGTTTCATTGCCACCTCCGGCAACGATTTCGCAGCTGGAACATCTCAGAATGAACGAGCTAAACTTGGCGGCGTTGGGTTCATGTGGAAAGATGTGTTGCAGAAGAACGTCGAGTGCGGCGGCTTCCATGTCCAGCTGGGCCTGGGAGATCAAATATATGGCGATCGACTTTGGAAGGAAGTTCCTCTCTTGAAGCAGTGGCTCGCGATGAGCGGACGAGACAACAAGAAGAATGTGCAATGGACGGCCCGCCACGAAGAGGATGTCGCCCACGCCTATTTCCACTACTATACCAGCCATTTCGACCAGCCCTTCCTCCGTGAAGCTTACGCCCAGATTCCTCATGTCCTTCAAATCGATGACCATGACATGTGAGTATCTGGAATGATTGAGCCTATATACGATTGTTGCTGACATCAACCTAGCTTTGATGGATATGGGTCGTATCCAGACTACATGCAGTCATCGCCTATATTTAAGAACATTGGCCGAGTCGCTACCGATATGTACCTACTGTTTCAACACCACACCACGGTGGAGATACTGCGGAATGTCAGTAACGATCACGACATCTTCACTGTTACTGGCACAGGCTGGCACTTTGTCAAGTACCTTGGACCCGCTGTCGTGGTGGTTGGCCCCGACTGTCGATCGGAAAGAACGCAAGCTCAGGTTATGGCTGGACCCACGTACCAGGGCATCTTCCCCAAGGTTGCTACGCTCCCCCCAAGCGTACAACACTGCATCTGGATGGTGTCGGTTCCGATCGTGTACCCTCGCTTAGAGGGCGTGGAGAGTTTCGCGAACACGGTCGCTGTGGGGAAGAAGGCTGTCAACACTACGTACAATATCTTGGGCAAGGTCACCAGCTCGGTAGCGGGTGTGGTGGGTGGCAAGGAAGTCGTCGCCCAGGGCTTCTCCCAAGTCAAGAAGGCGGTTGGAAAGACGGGCCTCATGGGCAATGTGCTGAACCAGTTTGGTGAACTCGACATCCAGGAGGTGCTCAAAGACATGTGGACGCACGACACCAAGGATCTAGAGCGAACTTACTTTATCCGGACTCTGCAAGGAATTGCCCAACAGAAAGGCATTCGCATGACATTCTTGTCTGGAGGTAAGATGATGAGTCTTCTAAAACGGCACTACCAATTGCTAACGCAGCAACAGATGTCAACGCCTCTGGAGCGGGTCTGGTCCATGACCCGACTCACCCCGGTGACCACAAGACGATGTATCAGGTCATCTCTTCCCCCATCGTGGCCGCACCGCAAAGCAACTATGTGCTTAAGATGCTTCACAACCAAAAGACGCTGTATGTACCGCAGAACGGCAAGAAGTCATCACACGAGGTCTCGGATACCAAGGAGGACATGATGGAAATCTTCCACTCTGACGCCAGCGGCGCAGCGCGTGAGCTGAAGAAGCTCATGGGCCGTCGCAACTACGTTGCCATCGTGGCTTACGATGAAGGTGCCCTCGCGGCACAGGCCCAGGGCCCCTTTAGCCCCAACCCAAGCCTCAACGGACAGCAGCAACAGCAGGGCTTGTCAAAAATGAGCCTGGCAGTCGACTTTGTCGTACAGGGAGATGGAGCGTTTACGGCGCCCACCAAGTACGGGCCTGTCATTATCCCGCACTTGGAGTTTGGGCGGTGAGGTATAGATGATTTCGACGAGTGCAAGTATATTGCAACGACCTAGAGAGGACAGGTGTTTGTGGATTGGATGAGAGTGCTCAATTTTTGTTATTTGGGTTAACACCATCTGAAGTTGAACATGTAGTGGCTGGACGACGGGACGAGCCCATATATATACTCGGAGATACCTTTCGTTGTTGATAATCACGGCCATGTTAAAGCGTCTTGCAGCATCGTATTGAGCAAATGTATTCTTTTGGTAGTCTAGATGGACCATTATTAATCTCTGTCTTCTCTCTATTGTCTTTGGTATTCTCTTTCGGGGCGTGGTTCTTGGTATCCCCCATCCTATGCCACTGGGTAAGGTACCTAAAGGTCAAACAGTTCCTTGACAATGCGCATGGTATCCTCAGGTCCAGTGACAGAGTGACCAAGGGTGCGGTCGTCGGAGTAGATTTCGTAATCGTTGCCCCCCTTGAAGGTCTTGTCCCCGAAGAAGTGGATGTTTTTGTAAGCAACGCCGTTAGGTTTCTTGGCTTCGTTCTCAAGGTGCTGCAGGCAGTAGGTCTTGTCCCAGCCGGTGGGAAAGATGTCGAATGAGATCTGGCCACCAATGGAGAAACTGTTTCGAGGTGGTTTAGCTCAAGGACGGGAACAAAGGTAACCAGAGGCTGATGGAGGGATGGAAACGTACGTTAGGCCCAGGTGTCCGAAACGCTCCCGCAGGGCAGCGACAAATTTCTCTCGGACCTTTGCGTCCTTATCAAACTTCTCAAAGTCCTGGCGCTCCTGGTTGCTAGCGTTACGGCCGATAGGGCTGATGTTGACCATGCCGTTGCGGAACTCGATGAAGGTACCGCGCTTGACGGGGATGTCGAGGTCGGCGATGTAGTGGAGGCAGAAGTTCGCGAGCTCCTTGTACTGGTCCTCGCCGATCCAGCGGATGAAGCTATTTGAGGTGAGGGGCTCGCCGAGCTTGAAGGCGGTCAGCCCGTTCTCGGAGAAGCAGAAGTCGAAGAGGGTGGTGACGGGGACGCCAGCGGGCCTGCCCAGCTGCTCTTCCTGCTTGACCAGGTCGGAGCCACCGACGAAGCCGACAGCGCACTTAGCACGGAGGGCCTGGAGAAGGGAGAGGATTTCGGGGGAAGCGTCCTAGGCGAGGAGGAAAACAAACGTCATGTTAGCTACCTAGGAAATTGAGAGGGAGGTTGGAAAAGGAGAGAAAGAGAGAGCTTGTACCAGGCGGGCGGGGGTGAGGGTGCCGTCGACATCGAAGAGGCAGATGGTGTCCTTGAGAGGACGGTCCTCGAGGGGAGTGTATGAAGGAGGAGCCACCATTTTGACGGCCGGGCGAGAGAAGTGTGAGGCAGAAGAGGGGCAAGGAGGAGCGTGGGTGACGATCCTTGACGGTGTTGAAGTTTGGGGCGGTAGGCGCGAATACGTCAAGGAGGGGTCTCGGTGGCGGGCGCGGGGGAAGGTGCAGGTGGATGTGTGGGGTGGTCAGTGGCAGGGGAGCTATGATCCGGGTTGGGAAAGAGGCGCTGTTGGAAAGAGAGGGTGAGTGGCTCAGAGGGAGCTTTTGGGTCTTATACCTCGGGCATCTCAATTGAAACTTGCAATCTACAACTACTACGAAGCCTGCAAAAGAACGAAACGACACGGTATCCGGAATCACGGCATCTGAAGCCCATTGATCGAACCTGTCAATTGGGCTGAGCAATCAGAACAACCCGGCATCTCCTGTCGTCGTCGTCACTCCTCGCCCATCTCCTCGCTCCTCGCCGACGTCTGCCGAGTGCCACGTTGCGACAATTGATGAGGAATACATCCCAAAGGCCGTGTCTAGAGGAACCACTATGTGTTTACGACGACAAATCATGGAGGCGCAGCTGTCGAAGCGAAATGAACTTGAAGGGGATTCTCGACGCCGAGTCGTCATTTACCAGCAGTTCGCGGATGGGTGCGTTTCGTACCTGAAACGTGTCCCCTCTCCTCTAAGCCGCCAACTTTTTAGTGGGGCCTATCCACTAAATCCCGTGCCCCTCGGTGGGTGGGTTCTGGGCTAGGTTTTGGTAAGCCCTGGTGAACAGCTCAGTCACGATGAACAGTGAATCACGACCATCATGGACAGACAAACCCTTATAGTCCAAAATTTACCAGTGTCTTTGCACGGCGGGGAGCAGTGACGGGTTTAGCAAGGTCTAAGCTTCTGAGTTTCCCGTCGCCTACAACCAAGGAGTTGTAGGTTCGATTCCCTTTGTACAACAATTTATCTGCCATATATTACCGTTTACTACCATCTACCAGCTTGTCATCTACTGCCATTTATACGATTAAGCCATCTCTATAATTTTTGACGTTTCAAAGCACATTATTTTTTGGACTATTCGTTTCTTGAGTGAGCCGTTTTGCGGCTTCTGTCCTCAGGATTGATCCTTTGTGAAGTCATGTTTGTCTCGGCTTTGAATCAAGGAAGCGAATTAGGTAGATGTACATTTACTGGATACTGGATATGGATACTGGACAACTAATATGTACAAAAGAAGCAAAAGACTCGTAAGCATGTCGCTGTTGCCTCGGCTGTGTTGCTGCGCCAGCCATTCGTAGCATCAAAGAAGAAAATGTCGCTTGTTCTACATGTCTCCCCAAGCACCTGTCAATTCTACCGCAACGTTGGCAACCGTGCTCACTGCCCACAGTGCAATCAGCCCCCATCCAACCTTGCGACTCAGGACCCATTTGTTCATCGGGACAATTATTAGCAGTCCCAAGAGCATCACCAGGAGCGTAACTGCCGAGACCATCAACGTCCCGCCAATCTGGATCTTATACGGCTTGTACTGGATGGGCAGCTCGGGGTGCAACCGGTGTTTGTGGTTCGCCTTCTTGATCATCATTGTCACTCCGCCAATACCGATGCCGAGCAGAATGTTGAGCATCGGGCCGCCAAAGCACGCAGACCTACAATCGTCATCGTTAGTAACCGCTAGCCAGGCCAACAAGGATCATGCATCCATCACTTACAGTGCCATGACGGGATACCCAAGACGGGCTACCGTTATGTTCGCAACCAGATCTCCGACACTGTTGCCCGCTGCGAAAATGGTCAATCCCAGCAAGGCTTCCGAAATGCCGAGGACGACGCCAAACGTCTTCAACACCCCAACGACCTCTCCTGCGATGGTCGAGATCCACGCAATGCTAATGATGAACCCCATGAAACACAATAAGTAATGGTACTTTGGCCGTCGCTCTTCTGTCGTGTACAGCATTAGAATGCCAAGTAGGATCAGCGAGACCAGGAGCGTATAGAGCACCATTCGAACGAATACTCTCCCGGGATGCTCGAAATCCTCTGCCATGTTGGCCCAGAGGATGAAGACAGCGAACAAAGGTCCCGTGAAGAGCTGGAAGGCGACCAGCCACCGGTTCCAACCCGCGCACTCATTCTTGGAGGTAGTGGCGGACGGTATTTCCGAAGCTGGCTTCATCACGATGGCCGGCGGGCCCAAGGATAATTCGGAGTCTGGGGCCACAATCGTCTCGGCCCGGTCGAAGGCTCCCACATGAGGTGACCCCATGGGCGAGGCGACGTAGCTACTGCCGCGACTCAGTGTGTGCCTGCGATAGCGCTGCCACTCTGATTCATGCCCCACGGCCCGAGGCTCGGACCCGGATGGTGCGATATGTCCGACGGCCATGGCATTTTCGATTAACGTGCCGAGCACCGAATCGTCGTCGTTTGTCGTTTCAGACTCCACCACAGGCAATGTAGTGACGAGAAGGAAGATACTGGGCACCGATATGGCGCTCACAAACTTGTCCCAGATGCCCTTTTCGCTCCATCCCTGTAGCGTGGGGAAGAGAGTGGCAAGGAGGACGTGCGGAGGTGGTAGGACCGCATAAGGCCACCACTTCACTGGCGTGGGCTCCCTGGAAGCCATGTGCAAGTCTGCGAACGGACTGTCACGGCTTACTAGACCAGATGCAACGAACT
The DNA here is from genome assembly GCA_037954305.1 of Neonectria magnoliae. NCBI lineage: Eukaryota > Fungi > Ascomycota > Sordariomycetes > Hypocreales > Nectriaceae > Neonectria > Neonectria magnoliae. Next base: position 146,380 of record JAZAVK010000014.1, on the reverse strand, counting down.
CAGAAGGCTCGGAGTTGGGGTTCGGCGTGAGCATCGCCGGCGAATCCGTAAAGACGGGGAATGGGGTGGCCGGAGATGAGCGATCACTGTAACTGCTGCGGCGGCTGGGAATCTGCAGCTGTAGCTGGGGAGACAACAGTCGTATGTGTTGGCCATTGTCGGCGTGCTCTTCGGGCGGGCCTGGCTGGCCTACGGGAGGGGGTGCTAGATTCCCTCCGACGGTGTATGATGGGCTCGGGCTTGCAGACCTCACGCTGTTCGAGTGAGGGAGTGAGAGGTTGGTGTCTGCTCGATCTCGGATCGGGATCAGCAAGTCGGGATGGGCTTTCCCGACTGGCTCGTCTCCGGAAGACAACGCCCTCTCTCGTCTGGTTGCCGGCGGGGGCTCGGGCGTGTCAGAACCACCATCGGAAAGGGCCGAGTCCAGGACAACGCCTGCTGTGTCTCTTCTCGCCCTCTTGGGGATATGGTTATCAGAGTAGGTCCGGTCTGGGATTGTGGCAAGTTGTAGATTGCCTTCGCGCTGTAGTTGAGCCAAGGCAGAACGGAACTCGAGCGCTCCCACCAAACTTGGTCGAATAGGTGTCATGGTGTGGCTCCGCCTCCCTCTAGTCCGCAGAACACGCATGCTACTTGCCACTTCTGCGGCAACCATCCGGTCGTGGTCTTCGCTCGAGGCATCGTCGTCCTCGTCGTTGTTGTCAATGGCAGGGCTGAGACCATCCACCTCGATCCTGGGTCCAGCTTCAAGAGCGCTGATGTCTGGCGAGCGGGATGACGTCGTGGATGTACCCTGGCCGACTTCGTCGGGATCGTCTCGGTAAGGCTCCCCGGCCAACTCGTCTCCAGAATGCCCCGATGGGCCATACACATGGCTTCGGGCCTCGCCTTCTCTGCGTCGCCTCTGCTTCCTCCTAGTCGAATACCAATGCCAAGTCACAACGGTGGTGACATAGAGGGCATAGTACCCAATCATGAGCCAACACTCCCAAAAGTGCAAATGGCCGTCGGCGAGAAACACGGCGGTAAAACACACGGCAACGATGAAGAAACAGATATCGCGGGTATACGTCTTCCGATCGACTCGAAACTCCCTGACAAGGGCCATAGACCCAGCGACAACACCGGTGATGAAGCTAGCAGCGCCGATGAGCTCGCCCACGGCCATACTAGCGCTGTTGGATCCCATGGCGGCAAATGTGCTGAAGACGTCGGGCGAGCCATTGCCAAAGGCCAGGAAGGTGACGCCGGCCAGGCTTTCGCTGAGACCAAGGATGGTGGAGATTGTACTCAGGTTGATGCTAAAGAAGTCACTCGCGGCGATACCAATGGTGGTGAACAGGAGGCCGAGCCACGCGACCAGGACGGCGAAGGCCAGCGGGCGCACGTTGCCGAACGTGCAGTAGTATAGCTCGAGGTAGGGAATGAGGCCGGCATCGTCGTCGGTGCAATACTGACGCACAAAGGCGCACTTGTCGTCGACAGTGTGGAGGGCGGCACACTCGGGGGCGGTCTCGCTGCGCCTGAACAGGGCAGGGGTGTCGTCGGGCGCGTGGCGGCCATTGTACGTGGTGTGCGCCAGGAAGGAATACGCCGTCAACAGGGACAGGAGCAGGACGGTGGTGTAGAAGGGGCGAGAGCTCAGGCGGCTTCCCCTCATGAAGGGGGTGGTGATGTTTGTGGCGGCCATACTTGGGGTTCGACTTGGAATTTGACTTGGGGGTTGTTTTCGGATTCGACTGCTACTTCGGCTTCGATTTCAGCAGCGGTCTTCATGTCAGGTCGTGGGGTTTACGCATGTGATAATCGTCATCGTCGGGGTCGGGGTCGGTGTTGGTCGCTTTCATAAGGTAAGTAGGATTCAGTCGATGTTCATGCACACAGGGGCACAGTGAAACAGGGCGCTTGTAGATGATGCAAAGGGGAGCGCAGAGACGGACGCAGGCGCAGAGAGAGGGAGGGGAAGAAGATATTCAATCGGCGGGCAAGTTGCAAGATGTCATTACGTCGTCTTGCGGACCAGATCATTCCCGAAGCGGGATGCTTGAGCAGTTAGCGTTGCATGGCCTTGAAGATTGCTTCCTTGATCTTGGCAAAAAAAAAGGCCCTTGCTTGTAACTGCGTTGTGTGCGTGGACGGGATGCACGTTGGCGTGGTGTGGTCCAATTCCATGATTTCCCGGAATTCCGTACCTCGGACGTAGTACGTAGTACTTAGTAGGAGGCCGCCCAATCTTCGGCCTGGGGAACTGCCGGAGCCCGAAGGTGCAAATCGCCACAGCACAACCACAACCACTTGAAACCAAGCCACAGCAATCAGTTGAATCAAGAGTGGTGTTTGTGCCACTTGACCTAGTAGGGTTAGTTCGGCTAAGGTACGTGTGCAGGTACCTGGCCTAATCATCCTGGCATCACATGATTGGCGTGGAATTACGCGGGAGGTGGGGCATCCACGTCTTCTTCCTCCACCATCAGGCAATCACAGCACAGTTTTGCGGATGATACCCGGAGAAGTAGTCCGTACCTCCGCATCCGTCTTGGCCTATCAGCCTTGTACTTATCAGTACGTACCAACCAACTAATGGCTTTATACATGCCTGAATTGCCAGGCGCCAATAACCCCACGTCGGCGCTTTATTTTGTTTACTTTGGCTGGCCTCCAACATCACATCGACGACGCGCCAGGTCTCGTTGAGCTCAGCCTTCTGCATCACAAACCCACACAACCACACATAATGCCTCGCGTCGCACAAGGCCCGCGCGCGAGCAGCGCCAGGCCGACTTCTGGTCCCGCCACAGCTTCACCATTCAAATCACCAGTCAAGTAAGCTCTCACCTTTGCAGTTCGTCACAGCCCCTGGCAACCGAAATTCTCATGCAAGCCTCTAGGATTCCCCTCAACGACGATGCGCACGAAAAGGGTCAGCGAATGAGCTCAAGGCGAGCACTGCACGAGAAGCAGTTCAACGAGATCAAAGCCGCTGCAACTCCCCGCAAAAGCAGCATCCGGTTCGACGACACGGAGAACGCATCTCCCATGTCCGATCCTCGGACGCCTCGAGCCGGCCGAGGCGGTGACGATGATGAGGGCTTCGTCGTCGGCGGCTCCGTGGTCACCCCTATGAAGCGTGTCCCTCTCCTCGCCAACTTTGAGGAGTGGATGAAGATGGCTACCGACAACAAGATCAACGCTACGAATTCATGGAACTTCGCCCTCATCGATTACTTTCATGACATGTCGCTCCTCAAAGAGGGCGATGGCGTGAATTTCCAAAAGGCCAGTTGCACGCTGGATGGATGTGTCAAGATCTACACCAACCGAGTTGATAGCGTCGCAACCGAGACCGGCAAGCTACTGAGCGGTCTGGCCGATAGCAACAACTCAAAGAAGAAGGACCGCGAGGGAGAAGAGACCGACGAGGAGGAGGAGCTTGATGAGGATGGCAACGTGAAGAAGAAGCCTAAGAAGAAGGTAGAAACGATGAACTTCTGGAGACTTAGGTACATGCTCACACTCTACAGACCCAACGCTCGTCTGAAGCCACCTTGGCACCAAATTTTAACTCATTGCAGCTCAAGAAGTTCGAGCTTGAGTTTGCCGTTGACCCTCTCTTCAAAAAGGCATCGGCCGATTTCGACGAGGGGGGTGCCAAGGGACTCCTCCTGAACCACCTCATGATCGATTCACAAGGACGCATCGTCTTTGACAGCAGCGACGACACGGGCGACACAGCCACTCTCGGAAAGAAGAAGCAACATGAGATGGGCGAAGACGAGGAGGATGAAGTTGATGAGGCGCAAGAGGAGGAAGCGCCAGCAGAAGAAGTAGATGACGAGGCCGATGTTCAAATTGACGTTGGTGCGCTGGGTTCAAAGTTCCTTCCCGATCTCCACCTCCTCGATGAGCTTGACGTTTGCCCATCTCTCAAGAATTTTGATCTCGGCGATCCTTCGGGTTCCATGGACATTCCATTCCTGAAGGCCCCGGAGGACTGGAGGCAAGACCAAGACAAAGAGAAGACCCCTGGCGCCTTTGGCGACATTTCAGGCCTAGTCATTGATGGTGATGCTCCCGCTGGCTTTGACGACGATGATCTTGGCTTGGGTGCTTTCGATGTCGTAGCCGACGTTGCCTTCGGTGAGGGCGGTGAAGCGTGGGCCCGAGAAGCCGCCCTTGAACCGCAGATGAGGGTTTATGATGCCGGCCTCGGTGAAGAGGGAGGGGACGGCGAGAGATTTGACGACAACGGAGAGTACATCGTTTCCATGACGAGTGCCCAGAAAGCGGACAAGATGCACGAGGACATTCTTGGCTTCTTCGACCAGGCACTGCAGAAGAACTGGAGCAGTGCCGAACACTGGAGAATCCGGAAGGTCAAGGACGTCAACAAGCCGGTTGGGGAGACGAAGAAGCGAAAGGAAAAGGAACCCTTCGAGATCGATTTTGCTGCGCCTCTCGACTCCAATCAGTCGGATACCATCCACACCCAGGCCAGTACCAACGCGGCCATCAGCATGCCCAAGAAGGACTGGAAATCAAAGTCACGCAACCTGCTCCCCGATGACAAGCACTTCAACTCCAAGTCGCTGCTGAGCCTCTTCCTGAAGCCCAAAGCGCGCATGGGTCGAAAACGCACTGGTTTCGGTGGTCGTGGGGGTGTTTTCGGTACGAATGCTCAGGACAACCAACCAGAGGGTGAGATGGACGAGGCGTTCTGGGCCAACCAGAAAGCTCCCATGCAGAACACCGAGGAGACGGCGCTGCCAGAGGGTAATTACGACGCCAACTTCTTCCAGGATGATGGTATGCCATTCCCCGGAGGTGACTTGGACGATGACGACGACTTGGAGTTTGCGGATGCGCGCGAGGAGTTCTCGCCAGGCACGGAGGGCCAGGGAGGCCTCACCGATGCTCTTGGAATTACGGCTCTACTGAATGGCGACACGGTTACAAACACCATGGGAGGAGCCTTTGGTACAACACTCGTGACGCAGACTCGACGCGTTCGCCCCGAATACGTGCAATACGCGAGAGTGGCCAAGAAGGTAGACGTGCGACGTCTGAGGGACGAGATGTGGAAGGGAATTGACTTCGAGAAGCTCGAGGTATGGCTCACCTCCCTTTTTCTTTTGCGAAGTGATCGATCTAACTTGTCTGTCCAGAAACCTGCCGGGCCTCCTCAACCTGGTGGTAAAGAGGAGCCTCTCAAATTCACCGAGGTCATGAACAATTTGCAGTCGGTGTATCCCAAGCCTATCATGGACGACATCTCGACGTCGTTCTGCTTCATCTGTCTGCTGCATCTGGCCAACGAAAAGGGCCTAATAATCGACAAGACAAGTGACCTCCAGGAACTGGAGATCCGCAAGGATTGGAGCGCCGAGATCATTGAGGGGGGAGAATAGTTGGGGCCGGCCGATATCAAAGTTGAGCAAGGGAGGCGTGTGTCTGCTTTGTAGATGTTGAAGATACGATGCTACGAGGCAGTGTGCAAAACGCTGAGTAGCGGTAGTGGGCTTCGTTGTTAGCCTGCTTGATGGATGGACATGTTGGATGGGATATTATGACAGGTATATCGGCGTTTGAAGGGGGCCATTTGAATGAAGGAACGAAGGAATGAATGAATAAGACACGAGGGGTCGAATAGATGGATGAAGTGACGGATGAGTCTCGTTTCATTGCATGAGCGTTCCACACCGTTGGCCCTGGCTGTATTGATGTAGTCGCATTAAGCAGTTGCATTAACGTTAAGCATTTGCTTGAATGCGCTTCACGCCGCCTTTGGTTCAGTGATGGATCTGCACGCCGCTGTGGGGCCGTGACCCCGCCCCGGAACCTTGGCCGGCGTGACTGCTCCATGACGTCGGATTACTGACACGGCCCTTGGACCTTTTATCTCACCTGTGCTCTCTTTTAATAGCGAACGGTGGTCCGTCTTCATTTCCGTATTGCAGCCTGACATGGACCTCGTTCACGACTGTCAGTCTGGCATGATGCCGATAGGACGAAAGGAACAAGCAGGATACATCCGCTCGCTCGCTTCACATCCATCAACTACCCGTCAACCTCATCGAGCCTGCTTCTTCCTTACCTCCGATGCAAACAATTCACCGAGAGAGGCAAATACAAGAAACCATTTAACAAAAAAAAAAAAACCTTGACGTGGCAAGATATGCGTGTATATATATCAGGGTTGCCCCAGCCCGATGCCCCTTGATTTCTTTTTATCATGACCCAAACCAAACCAAGCCAAATCAAAACGCCGTCATTCATATCTGCAAATGCGATGCCAATAGCTTATATCATACAATCCCTCTTTATAGTCGGATCGGTTTCATATCCCGACTCAAATTAGTCGAAAACTCGTGGGTATCCAAGAATAAAAAGTGCGAGCATGAAAAAAAGAAAAGAATATGCAATGGGAGGCAGACAGCGGCTCATTGTGGTCTCTGCCACTCTCATCACACCATGATATTCCTCTTTTTTCATCTTCGATCATCTCGATCATGTTGTTCAACAATTTCGCCAGCCTTCAGGAGAGCGCTGACTCCGTCCAGGCGAGCCCCTCCCGGTCGATCATCTGTGGTCATGACAACATTCGACCCTGGTGTCACCAGTACGCCCCCGGCCCCCGAATGCTCAGCGTTCACCAACTGGCCGGTGGATGGCAAGCCATGGGAGCCTTGTGAGCCGAATTAGCTTCACTCCTTGACGAAGTCTCTGCACCGAGAGGGTCAAGTACCATATCCCCTTGGTCCCGCCCCGTGTCCGAACGGTAGCCTTGCAGGGTCAGTCGGGCTCGGACTGGCTGTCATGGAGCTTGACAAGCCTCTGTCAAACGCCCCTAATGTCGATGCGCCAGGGCCTGACATGGTCTGGTGTGAAAGGAGTGCGTGGATCGGTAACGACCCTTCGCCGGGTATTCGTGCGAAGCTCATGGCGGGGCTCGTAGAGCAAACGCTGCTATTCGAGGACTGGTCATGTCGAAGGAGCGGCACTCGAGGTGCCGGGGGCATGCCATTGGACAACTCGGGAACTAATCTTGAGTGGTTGGCAGTGACGAAGCCTGTTGAATACGGGTTGCCCTCGCCGGAAGCTGTCGATATACCCCTCATTCCGTCATCGAGCATGTCGGAGAGTGATGGGAGGTGTTGACGCGGCACGTCGCCGGCTCTTCCACCCTCTCGCCACGATCCTTGTCGACGGGGATGACCATGTGGCTCATGAGGGCTGCCAGGATCGTAATGACCCCCCCGGGGTGATGACATGGCATCGTCGTTCGAGTTCGGCTGTGATAACAGAGTAGGCGTTGTAGAATGCTGTGATTCGGGAATCGAAACGATCGAGTTCATCCTTTCTTTGCGAGAAGGTGGTGGTTCGCTGCCTTGGAGCCTTTCGCTACCACTTCCGCTCCCACTCCCGCTCGGCGTGTTGACCCCAGGCGTGGCCGTGTTGCTGCTACCGCTTCCGTTGCGCAGTCTGGCAGGCTCTAGCTTGGGTCGTTTTGATGCATCGCTAGCTGTTCCAACAGAGCCCGTTAGCTGAAGAGTACCGGGGCATAACGAGGCCGCATCATTGCGACCGGCCACGCACCTTGGTTTTGCTTGGCTTGCTTCTCCTTGAATTCTTGGAGATACTGTATGTACTTCTTGTAGTCGGCGGTTTTCTTGTACTCCATCAAGTCGCGGTGGTATTTCTCCTTGTCGGCGTTGGCCTGGCTTTCATACGCCTCCTTCTCCATCGGGACCAGGTTCTGCCAATTCTCGCCTACCAGTTTGGCAATCTCGGTGAAGCTTAGGTTCTGACTCTTGAGATCCTCCCTCATTTCTACACAAGCACACTTCCGTTAGATTCGTTCGGATGATCCCTATTGACCCTTGGTTGACAGGTTGTAGAGATCACTTACTGTTCGAAAACAAGACGTATGCGGAGGGTGGACGTTCGGGGGCATTTTCATCAGGCTGCATATTAATTGTTAATAACTCGATTACTTTAGACCACATGGCTGGGATTTCCACATACCTTGGGGTGTCTCCGGTACTTTCGTTTTGCGACTCCCTGTACCTCGTGTGTAACGTCTGGCCGGCTTGGTTCGGGTCGGGTGCCGTCGGGCTTAACGTCTTCGACCGCTGGTCGGGCTGGGGATGCTAGCGAGGTGCTCGGAGAAATGCCCCTAGCGTTGGCGATTCGTCTTTGGAGTTTCTGTTATTGGCTTCGCGTTAGGCTTTGTCCAAGTTCGAACATGAAGGAGAACACATACCCTTCGATGACCTAGTTTAACACCAAGCACGTCACTGAATTGATATTCTTAGTAAAGTATGGCATAGTCAGGTATGCAGCTGAACTCACAGGTCAGACTCTTGAATATCAAGGATAATATCCCACTCGTCGAATCCTTGCTCGACAAACGCATTGAGATATTGGGCTAAGCCCAGCTCCCCAAAGATTCCCTCGAGTTCGGAAGCCATGCAGAAAGATTGACGGCTAAGCCTCAGCTGCCGGGCTCTGCGGGCGCTGAATTTATCCTTCACGACAGGTCCCCAGTGACGCGCCGACATTTACCGCGGATTGAATCGAGGTTATGACGATGTCCTGGAGACGGACCACCGGCAGGGGGGTTAGACGGAAAATGTGACTTATGAAGTCCACCGCTCCACTGCTTCTACGCCGGAGGCGTGTCCTCCTCTGGTTTCCAGATGTGAGGATGATATCTCTGAGTGATGATCGAGTACGGTCGATCTCGGCAGTGCTTGATCTCGTGATAATGGCCAGTGTGCTTCAATGGCCTTGCTGCTCGATGGTACTCAAACCAGTGGATACGTCAGGCGGAGTCACAGAGATATATGGTGGAGAATGGCGTTATTCTCCGATGAGCAGCGACGATGTCAAAGACGTTGACACAAGGAAGGGAGTGGGCGTCGAGAGTTTGCTGGCAGGTTGTCTTCCTAGACGAGGTAGGTGCTTGAGAACAGTTGTGGCGATCTCTCTGCGAAGTCTAAGACCCTAAAGAGAGGGCACTGGTCAATGATGATGAGGTTGGAGGGAGGGATGGAACGAGAGTTGGCTGGAAGGAGAAGAAAAAGAGCTGTGGTTGTTGGGGGAGCCGAAAACATCCTTGTTGGTTCGAATAGGACCCTAGGAAGGGAAGGAAGGGGTGGTGACGAAAGGAGGCAGGGACAGGACAGGACGGCACCTACGAAGTACAGGTGAGAGGAATGGAGTGATGAGGAAGAGAAGTGGGGAGCAAGAACTGTTCCGAACGACTGATGGCGAGATAGAGGTTGACAGAAATGGACCAGAGGATGGGAAAGCAGTGGTGGAAGAGCGATTGACATGGGACAATCGTCAGGCATCTGAAAAGTGAGGTGAGGACAGGCGAAAAGCGGGAGGATTTCGCTACGAAGGTGTGGAGGAGGATGAGGATGAGGATACTGGCACCCCCTAAAGGCACGATCGGATATCTCGATTGCCAAGCAGGGCTGGCCCGAGTGGGTATAAACAAGAGAGGGATTCTGTCCAACGGTGATGGAAGGACAAAGGCTAACGGTTGAGAAACGAGCCGGCCCTAGCAAGATGCGGCGACAGTGAGGATCCGAGCGGACAGGTGATCGATCTCGGGACTGATCTTATGAGACGACTGATGCTGATGAGGTGACTGGGGCAGGAGACCGGACTGGGGTTGATGCACGTTGGATTGAGGATCGAGGTTCTGGACCTGGGGTTCCCGCTCCACTGGTGTGGGTGCGCACGCGGCAGACGAGGCAGATGAGCAGTCAGGGGGATGGACATCTGTCTCTTGTCTCTGTCCAACGACGGAGTGCAGTAATAAAGAGAGGCAGACACAGACTGTGGAACGTCTCAAAGCGGAGGGCGGGAGTGGATGGCGAAAATGACCTGGCTTAGAGTATTTTCAGGATCCATGCTATTGCAGGGTTCCAGGGGGGTCAATGGCAAAGGCTGAAAAGGTGCCGCAGCCACCGGCAAACGAGACGGGGTAGTGGAAGAAGCAGAGACAGGGTTTGGAAGCAAGCACAGAGGCTGTCGTGCGAGAAGTCTGAGAGAGCGTGAGAGGCGTGTCCAAGGGCAAATGGCAGAGCATCAGATGCCCCCGCGTAGTAGGGGCGTCTGGCGAGTACCCCCCCGGGGGGTTCAAGTAGCTCGCCGCCATCGTAGAGGTACATGTGTTCAGAATTGGCTGCTAGCACGACTTTGGCATCGGCGTGCCTTGCCTGGTACGACCCGAGGCAATGAGCTTGTTCGGGTTGGCGGGCCTGGATAAGTTCTTCGCTTGAATGAATGTTCCCTAACACGGTCCTTATTATAGACCTCGAGTCCATGCTGGGGGCGTTCGAGGAATACCCTGTCATGGCATTGCCATGTATACCGACTGGATAGGAATAACAATGGCAATGGGCGAGCTCCACGGCCTGCCTGCCTTGATGTCTGTTCTCTCGGCTGCGGTCGTCGCCAGTCGCCAGCATCGATAGTCTAATAACTCTCGGCTCCGAAAGGATAGGTTGACGATCACCAGACGTCAAATCGGCCCTTGTTAGCTCCAATTCCGGCGTAACCCTGAACCACGTCCGGGGCCCTGGGTATGCCCAACCCGCGGCCGTCTGTGGTTGTGGTACCCGAAGCCCACGGGGGCCCATAATGGGCGACTTGAAAGTAAGGTTGAGTCCCAACATCTCGAATTTGATAGCAGCGCCCCTATCTGTACTCAATGGATTACTGATGTGTTCCGCAGGGGTGGCCAGCAAGCTTTAATCAATTGACTTGCTCCAAGTTTTGGCGGAGTAGCTGTTAGCATGTGTCGGACTTCCCCAGAGTGCGTGGTACTGCGCCGTAACCGATTGTGCACGGGGAAGAGGAGAGAATATGCAAAGGTGCGCAGAGGTGCGTGGACTTCCATGTCGGCTTATGAGGCAAGATCTCGATCCCATCCTGGCACAGGCGTTTGACGAGTGGTAAGACCGATGCTCTCACGCCTTGCCTCACAATCAGCAAACGACGTTGGAGCGAGCTTCGGACTTGAAGATGCAGCAGCCGGGGGGCGTGGGTCGGACTGCGCTAGGCGCTAGGCGCCGCACACCCTTTCCCTTGATCGCCATCGAGCCATGAGCATTGATGGAAATCGAACTTTGAGCTAAGGATCGCACCACGTCCGGGCGGCAGCGGCAGCTTTGTTGGATGAGCATCTCCCCAATTGCTATAGGTACCAGCACCACCACGCGGTCTTCGTCTGCCGTGCAGTTGCCCCCTCATGGTCATGCACTCCATCACTGACATCGTGGGAGAACTCAGTGGCCGCCGCCTTACCTCATATCGGTCTTTGGAGCGGCCCTGGGAGGCAGACCAACGATCTCGGGGAGCCAAGTCCTGTTCCGCCACAAGTGGTACCGTCACCACTGCGCTGGTAGCCTTGTTCGCAATGTTTTGTTTCCTTCTCTCACGCGCCGGTGTGATGATGATGATGATGATGACCGTGAAGCACAGCCAGGTTTGGTAGCTTCTGCGCTTGTCGCTTTTAAAGTCTGGTTCATGATTGCTCCATCTTCTAGTTTGTCAGAGAAGATCCGTCGCCGTCGACGGGCACTCCGATCAGCCAGTGGCCACGGATGTCAAGCCTGCCGGATCAAGCCCAAGAATGAAACAACAGTCTTCCGAGCTAGGCGCTGGTTGCTGCCGTGGTGGATGAAATCACCATCTCAACAATGGGGGTTTAGCAACAGCCCTCGGAACCCCGATCTTCGTCGCGGTGGCGTAGGCGGGCACTGGCTGGCTGGCCGGCCCTCCGATACAACTTGCGGCGAGTCTTCTCTGCCCACCGGTTCGGTCATGGCCGGTGCCAGGGTTTCTGGTTATGGGGTCCTGGGCAATCAGGGACCGGCGGTACGGCCTGAGGCCCGAAGTCCCAAGCCGCCTTGCCGCCCACGACACGCCCCTTCAAAGCCAGTTCGCCGATGTTGCCTGAGTGCTGTGTAACATGATGGATGAGCGCGAGCCGCCGAGCAGACCCAGCATTCGTAGATAGGACAGCATTCGTAGATAGGACACGATGCTGATGGTGTTAGAACCAGGGGTCGATCGATCTATCATAGCGGTAGTGGTAGTCCGTACGCACCACCATCCATCTCAGAGGAGCAAGACTCGATTCGATTCGATCGTGACCCTTCGGATTCGCTTGGAGCTGCCTGAACGAGGCCAATCTTTCGATGAGCAACGAGGCGGAAACGCCCGTGCCTCGGAAACAGTGAAACGGAGATGGATGGATGTGCTGGACATGCGAACAGAGCCGCGAGTCTAGAACACCACAAAGCCTTGATACCTCGCGATGTGGGTAGTGGTAGAGACTCCAAGCAGCCGAAATGGGTTGTTAATTAGAGGAGGCTGTGTGGTTAAGTCACAGTCTAGCATAGCAGAGCTTTCAAGGTATCGGTACCTCTCAGTGGAGGGCTTCCGAGGCAGACTGGTGGGCGCACCTTCCCCCCACCTACAGCGTGCTATTCCCGGGGTTTACCGCCCTTAGCACTCTTCCTTCGTTTGGCTTAGAGGGAAACGGCCTCGCTGGGATCTGAGGTGGCCTGGACCATAAGTTCCAGCAGCTCCATGCTACCGTCTTCAATTACAGTGGGCTCAACGGAATCCTAGAGCTCTCCACTGCACTGCACTGCACTGCACTGGATTCTCCAGCCGGGTCTCCATAGCAAACTTCTCGGCGGGTATTGATGGTCACAATGGAAGGAGGTAGGCAGCGGGTTTGGCGGCTGAGGCTCACTGCGGTGCATCTGCGGTGCATCTGCTCCAGCGGCCCGGCGTTTTAAAGGGACCCCGGACTGGCTTAGCACCGCTCCGTAGTCCCCGTGTCCCGAAGATTTAGTCACCCGTTGCACATGGCATGAGCATGGTGACCGTGGCCTGAGTACCGGCCGGAGCGGCCCAAAAGCTGCCAAGTCTATTACTGTAGCTGCGAACCATTCGCCGTCGATGCCTGGTTTACGGCGAAGCCACGAGGCGGGCGTCGGAGAGGCGTGTTCCAGACCTCTCTCCCTCCCCCAGGGCTGACCGGGGCCCCAGCGGAGGCTTGGCGCTGACAGGAATTGCATCCAGCGAACGGAGATATTCAGGGCAGTGGCCGCGAAAGGTCTGATGCTCGATGCTGCATGATTCGCGAAACGCCGACCAAATCCTCCATTTGCACGCTGCCTGACTCAGGGGGGATCATAGGTCCGGATTGACAATTGTAGGCATGGTGCTTTGGGCGAGCGCCTCCGAATGCAGAGTTGACAACCCGTAAGACTCGGAGCGACTCGGAGCGTGTCGATGCCAATTAGAAGCCATCGTGAAGCCCAAACAAATGCAGCTGGATGGACAGATAGGTAAGTGCACTTATCTACGACCGTACGGGGCTTAATTGATATTCCAACGAGTGGTTACTAATGTTCGTTCAGACATCCGGAGGGTATTCTCCGCCTCATTCTCAGCAACGCACAGCCCAGCCCAGCCCCGTGACTCGACCTCGACCTGGGCCTCGACATCAACAACACCAGCGGGAAATCATGGCGATCCTCGTCGGTCGCTGGCTCCGCATCGTTCGAGGTTGATGCATCCCAACACACACGCAGGTCGCAGGATGCATCCGCCGCGGTCTCGGCCATGCACAACGATTCTGTGTGGCTTGCGCCCAGACCGATCGATGCTGCTTCCCACCACCCCCGGACGCAGATCCCAAAGCTCCGACCCCACCCCCCAGGTGCACCGGCGCTCCTCTAAGGCAAGCCACGCCACGCGCTGTCGACTTTTGTTTGGGAAGCCATTGAAGCATCGAGGCAAGCCCCAAGTTCGACGAGCAGCCTCAGGTTCCAGCCTCAAGTTCCAGCCCAACCGGATAGCGGAGAGACATACATAACACACTCATGTAGAATCCGAAGATGGAAGAAGGGGTAGAAGCCTGGAAAAAAGAAAAGTCGAGAGCCCCTTTGGGTCATGCCTTGGGAAGACGAGTTCCGTCCGAGGGCCCATATCTCTCAGGGGCTGCTGGAATGTCTGGAACCACGGAAGCTCTGGGCCTCTTCGCCTCTAGTCGCACCACCATATCCCTTGTTCGCCTCCTTTGTCCCACCATCCGTGGTGAATCCCATTCGTTCCCGTCTCCATGTTCAGCTTGCTTGGTAGCCCACATACCGGCGATCTAGACCCAATCTCCCATGCTCGCGGGCACCGGCTTTTGGCTACTTTCCCATCAGACGTGCACCAGCGCCAATCCTTGCTTATAGCCACACAAACACACACACCTTCACTTGGGTGGTGGCAGCCACGTACGTACAAGTACAAGATGGTGGTATAGTACAGTAGATACTCGCATTAGTGAGAACAGAGAGTACAATGGTATTCAGAAAACTGGAAGACGAATTGGTCACCAGAACGGGCGTGGATCAGCCCGGACACACGGAACAGAGGACAGGCATGGTGGATGGTGACTGTTGAATGTGGAATGTGGATTCCTGATTACTGATTACTGCTTACAAGAGCACGGAGAAGGAGCACGGATGCGGAGCTAACGTTATAGCTTACTATGTCCCCTTCTCCAACAAAGCTCAAAGCCGTCCGCGATCTAGATTCTGGGCGGGATCCATTCCATCCATCCATTTCCAGCCTAGATCACGCCGCCCAGGCCACACGATCCAGACAGACTAAGGTGCCTAAAAGGCCCCCTTATCCGAGTCGAAGCATGAAAGGACCTGAACAACTTCGGGGCCCATGATCCAGAAACGTTAGCCTGCGTACATTCCCAGCCAGTCTCCGTGTGTGCGGGCAGTCACCGAACGGAACGGCAGCAAGTCCCTTGGGGATCGGAACACCGTCTCCGGACCTCCGCCCCCGCCGTCAGCTCAACCACTCGCTTCAACCAACCACCCGTCCATCCATTTTTCCCTCACGGTTCTGTCTACTAACAACGGCATCCGCATCGCATCGCATCCAGCCATTCCTACATCAGTCGCCGCAGCCATGGTCCCATCCAAAACCAACCAGTCCGGTGTCGACACCCAGGCTACAGCTGCCTCATCCTCGGATGCCGATTTGACTCAGGTGAGTCCTGGACCATGTTGGATGTCCAGATTGCCATAGTATAGATGGCGGTGGACTCGTCGCCCGTTGCCCGTTGCCCGTTTCCCGTTTCCCGTTTCCCGTTTCCCGTTTCCCTGTCTTGAGAATCCCGCTTCAGGTTTCCCGTTCCTCATCCCTGTCCGCCCCGTTCATCAATGTCTCAGTCTCATCCCATCCCTGCCTCCATCCATCCCAGCCTCCATCCATCCCAGCCTCCATCCATCCCAGAGCCCCGGCCCATGTTCGAGACCCCGATGTGCATTCTACATACATTTCTGCATTCTCTTACTTTGCAGATGCTGTATTCTCCATTCTGCAGTCCATCGTCTTTCCCTCATGCGCCACCGCCTGACTGACAGCTATCCTCGATGTTCTAGGCCTACCGAGATCTCGCCAGGTAACCTACTTGCTCTACTTGCCCTACCTGTTTCTATTTCTGTTCTCCCCTCGATATCATTCACCCTGACTGATTCTCCCCCTTCCCTCAATTGCCTTCATCCCCCGCTTCAACGTTTGTCTTTATTTTCTTTTTCCCTTCCCTTTCCCTCGGTGTTCCAAAGACGGGGTCTCGCCGCGTTTCGACGCATTCATGCATGCATTGGATCCAACGCCCCCTTTCCCGGTCCAGTTCAGTGCCCTGATTAGGACCCGCTGGGACAGGCGCCCAGACTAAAAGCCACTTACTTGTCGGCGACGCCGACACTTGCACCCGCCAAGATGGTCGACACCGATCTGGAGGCGTCTGTTCTGCAGCCCTTGACGCACCCAGTGCCTCTGTTTGTCCCAGTGGCCCCGTTCTGCCGGTCTCTGAGAGCCCAGATTCTCGGGATTCCGCCCTGCATCTCCCATCCCCCATCTCCCACCTCCCGCAACCGCAAATCTAGACTACCCTCCCCACCGACTTGTCTCGGGATGCGGATGCCACTTATCAAGCGACAACCGACATCTGCGAATGCACTCCCCAGTTTCCCCTTCCTTAGATCCCCACAGACATGGCAATCCACAATCCTTCCTCCCTTGCACCCACCCCCTACAGCTTATACTATACCCTGATCAATCAATCCCTGGAACGAAAACTCCTTCCTCTGATCTCGACCGCCCTGCCCTTGTCTCCTCAACAAACCACCACTCATACATAGTACATCCATAGCAACCAAATGGCGGTGGACTTCACTAACACGACTCCTTCGCCCCCATTCCAGGGGTGAGCAGACTGCCGCCGCTCTTGAGGC
Source organism: Neonectria magnoliae (assembly GCA_037954305.1). Taxonomy (NCBI): domain Eukaryota; kingdom Fungi; phylum Ascomycota; class Sordariomycetes; order Hypocreales; family Nectriaceae; genus Neonectria; species Neonectria magnoliae. The sequence goes on along the minus strand of JAZAVK010000014.1, from coordinate 130,040 downwards.
CAACCTATCCAATATCGAGATCAAGCTTGATGACATCCTCAATGCCCTCGAGGCTAGGGTGAGTCAGGAATCAAATTCCGACAAAGTCAACAATGCCGTCAACACGCCGCCTGCGGAAGACGATGCCGGCAAAGGAAAACAGCTTAAATAGGCCATCATGCTGCGACGCGAACGAAAGGGGGGGGGGCAGAGGGTTACTGTAATGAATCATTGAATGAGTATAGAGTCCTTCTTTGCTTCACATCTAGTACCACACCATTCCTCTGACAACGCTCAAGTCAAGTTTCTCGTCCTGATTGAACTCGCACACAGAGTTCTACTCCAAGAGTTCTGCAGAATCTTTCCACTAAACATTGCAATGTAATCCGTAGTTACAACCTCGAGATCACGACAATAACGAAAGAAGACGAGACATATGTTGTCTGCAAAAACAACAGAGGAAGGATCCATCTTCCTCCGTGACATCTCACATTCGCTAGAAATGGTCCCCTATGTTCTCCCAGGGACCACCTTATCCGGTCCATCCCACCGCAAATAGATATAAGTTCGAGCTTTAGACCCGTTCTTGCATACTGCTCCAACACAAGCTCTTTCTCCTTCCCATCGTTCCCATGCTCCCTGAAACCCATATGCCCCTGTCCCCGCACACATCCACGTGGAAAATGATGACCCAAAAGAGAAGATAAAAAGATGATAAGCTTCGGGGGATTCACGATCCCCATTCTATCTCCACCAGCTCGGCTGCCGAAGACCGGCATGAATCCAGTCAATGTCGAGAGACCCCCAAAATCCAGTATCTGAGGGGAAATGATAAAGTAACCACAACAAGGCGTAAAAAAAACTCGTTCCCAAAACAACCTGTAAAAATAAGGTAAATACAGCTGAGAAGAAAAGCTGGACGTGAAAACAAGCCATAAACCAGCTGAGCGTATAGTGCACCTGCCCATCCACCCAATGAACATTTCCCCGCGAGAGAGCCTGAGGACACCGTGTTGTGGACGAGCCCCGTTGTGATGGGTACATAACGGATTGGAGGTGGCGTTAAAACGGAGGCGAGCTGTGCCTTGGTTTTGAGGCATCTAGGCGGGTATATTTGGCAGACGTCAGACTGCCAGCTTCGATTGTCGTGTAGTAGAGATCGCCTGCGCGCCCCATGACGGTGTGGGCCATTGTCGATAAGCAGCATATGAGGAGACGAGAAGCCGAATCGCTTTGCCTTGGATCCCAACACTATGCTGCCGCGCGAAAACTATGGGCAGTCTCAAAGCTGCGTTCGTATGTCCGTTAAGGCATGGGTGGGTTCTATGCTCAGTTCTGAAAAGGACTGAGCCAAATCGAAACACGTCAAGGTGAGCGACGCGGGTGGTGTTTTCGTCGCCTATGTACTTTGCGACCTCATGAGAATCTGAAGGAACAAACACCACTCAGTTAGTTGGATAAGCTTCGCATATCGGAGAAATCGAGACGTGCTCTTGCCAAGGCTTCCTCCTGTTCTGGTGACACAAGTGCAGGCGCCTCCTTGCCGCCCTTAGAAATCGGCTCTCGGGTAGTGAATGCTCGGTTCTCGAGCGTTGGTCGCAGCAGCCCTTGAGCGCCCTCCTTATGTTTGGACGACTTCGCTTCGGCATGCATCGCCAGCTCGCGTTCGCGGTTCTTCTCCAACAGAGGGCCCCCGAGGGTAGCACATTTGAGAATCGTCTGTATCAGGTGGTTCTGCTGCAAAGGCTTGGAAAGATACTCATCCATCTGTGCTTGAATGCACTTCTCGCGATCACCCATCATTGCATGAGCTGTCAGCGCAATGATAGGGGTTCTGTGAGTTCCCATGCCCCGCTCGTACTCTCGGATCTTGCCAGTTGCCTCGAATCCTCCCTGAAACAGTGTTAGTCCGCTTCTCTGACGAAGGGCTCGTGTGAAAGGAAAGATGCTCACCATGATTGGCATTTGAACATCCATCAAGATAACATCAAACTTCTTCTCCTTGATAGCCTCGACAGCTTCCCATCCGTTACCGACCACGGTAACAACGTGGTGGTACTTCTCAAGAATCTTAACCGCCAGACGTTGGTTGACAGTGTTGTCCTCGGCGAGCAGGATTTCAAATGACTTGGTGTTGTCTGCAAGGGATGGCGTAGCCCTGTTCTCGAGCGCAGGGATCATTCCATTGCCCAAATCAATGAGCTTGCACGGCGTAGTCATGTACGACGTAATGCCTAGGTCCAGGCACGACTTCAGGCTAACGTGGACGACAGGCGCCAAGAGAACAATAGGAAGGTACTTGAAATCGTCCACCGCTCTCAGCCTCCTCGCGGTATCAATCGAGTCCACGATGATGGCATCATATGGCAGAGCGCCACCCGCCTTGCAGCGGGTAAGCGCAGTGCTCTTCTCCGAGTCGACCACAACGGGGAGAAGGCCAATCTTCTCAAGCATGCCGCGGATGGCAGAGCCAGAGCTCGACTGTGCCTTGTCGACGAAAAGGACTTGGTGCCCTGAGTATGGCCGAATTTGCTGCTCAATCATCTCCGAGTCGTCAGGGGCCAGCCTGACTCGGCATGTGAAGTGAAATTCGCTGCCCTTTCCTTGTTCGCTGTTGACCCATAGGTCACCACCCATCAGGTTAACAAGCCGCTTCGAGATAGAAAGACCCAAGCCAGTGCCGCCAAACTTGCGAGTCATGGAGCCGTCGGCCTGCTGAAAGGTGTCGAAGATCAGGTCCAACTTATCCTTTGCGATGCCGATACCCGTGTCTTCGACGATGAACTCCACGGCATATTCGCCAGGGCCGACGTCACTCTGGTTCATACGTTCCTTGATGGTCAAACTAACCTCGCCGTGCTCGGTAAACTTGATGGCATTGCCAACGAGGTTAAGGATGATTTGCCTAAGACGGAAGGAGTCGCCGATAACGTAGTCCGGTACAGAGCTATCAACCTTGTAGGTGAGATCCAGGAACTTCTCGTTGGCCTTGACGGCTAGCGTTTTTAGAGCATTGAAAACAGTTCCACGTAACGTATACGGGATCTCTTCAATCACCATTCTCCTAGCCTCAATCTTGGACAAATCCAAGATATCGTCAATGATCGTCAAAAGACTGTTTGCGAGGTTGTTGACGATATTTAGCATCTCCCGTTGATATTGAGTCAGGTCTGTGTCGAGTGTGAGTTGAGTCATGCCGATAATGCCATTCATGGGAGTACGGATTTCATGAGACATGTTAGCGAGGAACTCTGATTTGGTCTTGTTGGCCAACTCAGCAGCTTCTCTGGCCTGGGTGTTCCTTTGGATCGAATCTCTCAGGTTCGATATCATCTGGTTGATCTTGCGTTTGAGTTCATCCATTTCGCCAGATGCCTCCACATCGACAAGTTTGGTGAAGTCGCCGTCGGTTGCCAGGTTAGTAATATCGGAGAACGCACGTACTTGCGTTGTCTGGATCATTGTTAGCCTTTGACTCGGTACACATCTTCTCTGGATTCAGATCGTAGCTTACCAAATTACTAGCCATGGTGTTGACATCAGTGGTGATCTCCTTCCACCGCCCATCAAGTCCACCCACATCTGCCTGGGCACCCATCTTGCCATCAACACCCACGTCTTTGGCGACTCGTTGCACTTCGTAACAGAAGCTAGATAGACGGTCAACCATGTTGTTGATAGTTTCTTTGAGGACCTGTATCTCGCCATTCGCCTCGACGTCGATTTTCTGGCTCATGTCACCATTCGCGATGGCTTGTGTGACGGCCGAGATACTTCTGACCTGAAGAAAAGAGTTAGTCAATCGATGACACGTGAACAGCACCAATTATGCGGTCAGGTTCGATGCTTACCTGGACTGTGAGGTTCGACGCCATGGTGTTTACGTTTTCGGTTAGGTCTTTCCATTTGCCCTCCACATTGGCAACTTGAGCCTGACCCCCAAGAGTACCGTCTGTACCGACTTCACGGGCAACCTTGCTCACTTCGACGGCAAAGGTGCCCAGGCGGTCTACCATGGTGTTGATGGTGTTCTTGAGTTCCAAAATCTCTCCCTGTACCTCAACGCCGATCTTCTTAGACAGATCACCCTTGGCCACCGCAGTGGTGACCTTGGCGATTTCTCGCACTTGAGTCGTCAAATTCATGGCCATGCCGTTGACGTTCTCGGTCAGGTCTCTCCAGGTGCCTTCGACATCGTGGACGGTGGCTTGGCCGCCCAGGCGACCTTCGGTTCCGACCTCTCGGGCAATTTTGGTGACTTCGCGCGCAAATTGCTGCAATTGGTCGACCATGGAGTTGATGGTGGACTTGAGCTCGAAGATCTCTCCTCGGCAGTCGGCCTGCACCTTCTGGGTCAAGTCTCCCTTGGCGACAGCTGTCGTGACCTTGATAATGTCGCGCACTTGGGTCGTCAAGTTGTTGGCCATGGCGTTGACGTTGACGGTTAAGTCGTTCCACATGCCCTGTACTCCTCCCACGTCGGCCTGCCCACCCAAGATGCCTTCAGTTCCGACATCCCTTGCAACACGTGTGACTTCTGAGGCGAACGTTCGTAACTGGTCGACCATGGTATTGATGGTTTGCTGCAACTGCAAGATTTCTCCTCGGGCGGGTCTCTCAATCTTCTTGGTCAAATCTCCATGGGCGACGGCGGTTGTAACGGATGCGATTTCTCGTACTGCGATCTTTAGTTTAGCGACACGACAAGGGCATCGTTGAGTGTTGTGGGCGGTAATTACCTTGGTCAGTCAAGTTCTGGGCCATGACGTTCACTGCGAAGATTCGTTAGATGGGTGGGCAAAGTAATGGGTGGGACTGTTATGAACGTACCATTGTCCGTCAACTCCTTCCATGTTCCGTCGACTCCGCCAATCCGGGCCTGGCCGCCTAACAAGCCTTCAGTGCCGACCTCGCGGGCCACGCGAGAGACTTCGCTGGCGAAGGTTTGCAGCTGGTCCATCATGGCGTTGATAGTTCGCTTGAAGGTTGTGATTTCGGGGTCCATTTCGACGGTATTCATGCGGACCTTCATAGTCAAGTCACCGCGCGCGACGGCGGTGACAATCTCACCAATTTCCCGCAGTGCCTTTTGGAAAGCCTCGTTGGCCTTCTGGTGCTTCCAAAGCTCACGCTCCAGGGTCGCGATGCGTTCTTGCTCCAACACCTCAAGCGCACGCTCTTGGAGGTGCTTTTGTTCAAGGAGCTGGGCGTTGACGCCGGCGAGCTCCTCGCGTTGGCTGTCGAGCAGCTTGGACTGATCATCGACATGATCACGGAGTCCTTCAAGGGCTTCCTTGGTCAGCTGGATAGACGGCAGATGCGGAGAGTGCAAGCTACCTTTGGCGGGGAAGGGTTTTGGCTTGGGTTGGGCGGGTAGAGAAAGCCCCTGTTCACCAAAGAGAGAGTCTATCGTCTCGTTGGGGGTTTCGGGGAAGACAGTATTCGCCGTGGAAGCCTTGCCCTCAAGTTTGCCAACCCGCAATGCCAGTTTTTGGAGTTCAATCTCGAGGTTTCGCTTAGCGGGTGTCTCGCGACCGGGGAGTTTGACGTTGGATGCAACGCCAACGGGGATCGAGTTGGGCTCGCGAGAGTCCGGGGCGATGGATGCTACGATCTCGGCGGCGGCGGCTAGAGCCGCATCGTCAACCATTCTGCAAGGCAGAGACTGCTAGGCCGCAGTCGGGCGACGAAGGCTTCAGAAGAGCGTGATGGACGCGAGTTGGGTGGAAATCGAGCGGAAAGGGGGACGCAGAGGCGCAAGAAATCAGGGCGTGGAAATGGAGGGGGGGAGGCGAGGGGCGATTTGGAGGCGAGGTAAGGCGAGGTAAGGCGGCAACCGAAATCAAAGACAAAGCAGAGGTAGACTGCAGGGCATGCTTGGGCGGTATGGGAGACGTTGACGGCGACGGGCGACGGACGACGGACGACGGCGATCAAAGGAACTGAACGGCGACAGGAGCAGGACGCGGGGGGAGAAGTCGGGAATGTGTTTTTTTCTTTTTCTTGCAGGCCGGTTCTGCGTCGTCTCGAGATCGGAAAGTGGTATTGCGACGGGGAGCCGTAGCGAATGTAGTTGAGGATGATGGTGAAAGTCGGCGGTGCAGACGGGAGTGTTAGATGGAAGACGTCGGCCCCTCTGGCTCGGGCACCTGGCTCCTGGGTTCTGGGTTCTGGGGCGGGCGGCAGCGGCAGCGGCAGCGGGCGTGTTAGGCGACCCAAGTGCCTACGAGAGGTACCTACTACCTACGAGGAGTACGGTACTGTAGGGAGGTATTATGGGCTGTAGGTGGTAGCGCCTGAAGGAGGGAAGGGCGGGAGCGTGCTGCTGGACAAACCGGTGCCGTGCGTGTCCTTCGTACTTTGTACGTACCCGCGAAATAATCACTTAGGCACTGCGCTTCCAGCGAACGACACGAGGGAGCAGGAGAGATAAGGCGGGGCCCAGGCCGGCCTAGGGTCCAACAGGGCCTAGCTCCTTGTCCAGGGCGTGAGGTGGGATTAGCTGGCTGAAAAGGTCGGCGGGGATGGTGGTGCGGGAGGGAGGGAGGGAGGGAGAGCAAGCAAGTCGCTGGTGAAGGGGAAAGCCATCCACTCGCGCCAGAGGAAAATGCACTAATGAGGTGACAAGGTGCTCTTCGTACGCAGGCAGGAAGGGGGGGGAAAGTACGATGTTCCCACGCTGCTACGTAGTAGTGAGGGAGGTGCAGAAAGTATCGGACGGTTGGGAGTGCAGGGCCTAGCTCTACTCTTAATAAATCCATCACGGTTGCGGCTGTGCGGATTCCTGATGTACATAGTACTAGCATTATTGATTGATTGACATGCCCAGACTCCAATTTGGCTTGGCTTGCACGAAGTGTGCTGGTCAGGCAAGGCTGGGGGTCTTGCGATGCTACGGAATGGATACGTACCTCCCACCTCCGTCACTCCCTACCGACCCAGCCCGCGCGACAAGGACCCTCAGGAAGCAACCGACAGGCATCCATTGGATCCAAAACGGAGAGTCTAGATTCGAACGCACTGAGGTCCACCTGCGTCGACGGTGGCGGCTACAGTAGAGCTTGCAGGGTGCTCATGAAGTCAGTCAGTGGTGCTACCCGACCATCTCACCAGAGTACTTGCTGGTGGTTACCTACTGCGCACTTCGTACTGCACTATTAAGTTAAGCCCTTTCCTCCCGACAAAGAAGCCGTTTCTTTTGCTAGCCGTGTTAGACTTCTCAGCAGGTAAGGTAATAAACTAGATACTCCGTACGGTATCTACTACTAGTCGTCACAATCACTGGTCCCCTAATGGCTACCTAGCTACCTATCCATAGTACTCCCACTTGTCCCCCCAGACCCTCTCTTTCCCCTCCTGTCTACCTCTCTTCCATTCTGACTCTCTCCTATTCCCACGCATTCGCTCTCAGGGGCGACGACAATGAGGTTTGGTTCCTCCCAACTCCTGTCCTGTCATATCCTGTCCATGAAAGGAACAAACACCCCGAGGGGCGTTACTCTCTATCACTAAGTGGTCTTCCGGGGGAAACATGCACAAGCAAGCCAATCACGACACGACCTTGAAGCCCCCCCGCGCATCCTGCTTAGGACTGGTGTGTGTACGAACGGATCGATCGATTTCCCTCTCTGAGAGCCAAAGTACATACTGTAACCTGCCCAGGCTCAGAACTCCAGGCTCGCAGCGCTCTCCAACAACCTGCCAGCTTAGCCAGGTGCTCGTTGCCGCTGCCAGATTCCACCGGCCAGCCGGCAACGAGGACGAAGTTCAGGTAGGTTCTCTTGTCGTCTGGAATGAGCGAAGCACCTGAACCTCGCAAATACCCTCATCTCTTCAACAGGGGACTTCTCCGTACCGTAAGACCAACGGACCGTTCATTCTTGTCACGTTTTAACAGCCCGCGTTGTCAGAAACTAGGTGAACACCCCGATGCCATGCACGTGTTGCGTAGCCTATGTGGCATGCGGTCTGTGAGGATGCTTAAACGACCTCGTTAGACTAATAACAAACTGCAATGCGATAACTGCGGGCTGGAGACTTCAGAAACGACGGCTTCTTGTCATCTCTCCTCTCTGCGGACTGCTGCATGAGGCTCGGGGCGGTTCGTAGCGTGTCGTAAGAGGGGCAGGATCTGTGCCAGCGTGGGTTTTGTCTGTTTTTCCTCCAACAAGGATCTGGTCGCGATTTTATTTCCTTTTTCCTCGTCGGTCCCCATCCAGGGATTTCTTTTTTGGTGAACTCTGACCGCTAGCAACTGTTGTGTGCGGGGACATGCAGGGTTGGTTTGAGGGCAATATGCCAACACCTCGCCGAGTCCGACTGAATTATTACCGGCCGGACTTGCATACTTCATACCACGTCGAAGAGGCCCGCCCTCAATGTGCAATTCAGTGACGGGGCCCAGTACAACTTCAGCAAGCATGCGGCCGACCATGGACCATAGCAGTGGCAGCGGGGTGGACACGGGCAAGGCTGGCTCGTTCATGTGCAATCTCGTGTTAGCACCAGATGTCCGGCGGGCGTGGCCCTTGATCGCCGTTCCATCGTCGCATACCTCCGAAACAAGACGCCCGCCTTCTCGGTTCCTGTGGATCAGTCGTCCGAGAATGGACCATCAGACGAAGTGTAGACTAGGAACCACGGCGAGAGCCTAGGGGGTGAGTGGGATGCTAGGCGCCGTCTGACAGGCAGTACCAGACCGAGTGTCTCCGGGGGGTTGGATACCTGTGGCTGGTGTATTGATCCGAACGTGCGAATACGTACAGCAATCTCCAATTCGTATGGAACTACACCGTACTTCGTAGTCTAGTTCGTGTCGTGCGAATGTGACGGATGGCTCCTCACCGTTGTCAAGGGTCGCTGGTTGAGATAGTATTTATTGGTCCCTGGTCCGGCCTCGCCAAGTGTTGGCGGCACCGGGCTCCGCGCCATGGGCTACTGACAACCGCTTGCTCCCTCGGCGTGCCTAGGAGCCGAGCCACAAGGGCGCATTCCAGAGGAGCCGCATTCCAGAGGAGCCGGCGTCATCAAGCAGAGGAGGCAAAAGCCGGTTGACTAGCCACGGTTGAGACGTTGGGACTTCAGAGACGGTTGGTTGGGCATGGCGCTTTTGGTGATGGACGTTCTGGCGTTTCAGAGTTCCGTTGATTGTCATAACACAGAACCAGTTAAGGGGAGATGCTGGTGCGAGGCGACATGGCACCCCGTTAACCCGGTCCTCACGGGATGCCAGAGGAATTGTTTCTTTTTCTTTGATCGGCTCGGAGGCTCTGGGCCTGGCGTAACCCCACCTGCGCACCAATGCCAGCAGTGGACAGGCACCATAGGTCAGCTTTGACGGCTCTCGCTCCACTCCAGCGCTGGGGCGAGCAAGATCAGACGGGCATGACATCGTTAAGCACCGTGCGTGAGTGGATGTGAGTGGAGAGTTATGCGGTGCGGTGACGCGGGTTGGCGGGTTCAGGGATTGATCCAGGGATCCAGGGGACTTGGGTGGACCGAGGATAGATCAGCCACCCACGTCATTCGGGGCAGCACGGCCGATCAGTCTTTGATTCGTACATTGTGAGACCTAGCGCCTTGGGTCGCCTTGGGGGTCTGGGCTGCTTGCCTTCCATTATCCTCGACACTGAAGCCGTGGAGGAGTGAGGGGAGGCCACCAAAGATGATATTAGAGAAGGGCAGCATCTACTTCGTATTGTGGTGATTTAAGTTGGCTTTCAATCTCCGCCGCAAATATGTCCTGGCCAGTGTGCAAGGTTGAGTGACATGCGCATCAGCTTGGACCGCAGCACAGGTCAACCGTCGAGCCTTGCAAACCAATCGAGCGGCCCCCGGGTCGCCCACTCCAGCTTTTCACCTTCTGTCAAAGCTGTGGGGTTGTGACATATTTGATCCTCCGTGGAAGGTGCCGTTGCCTTCACCGCCCAGGTGCATGCCCATGATGCCCACGTGAGGGCATTTGCGGCCGCTGGTGGTAGGAGCGAGTTGGGGTGCATGCTAGTAAGGGATGCGCATTAGGTATGGAAGCTTTACTCCGTACCTACCTCCATCTTTTGAAAGAACTTGGGGAGGAAAAGAACAGACGAGTACCTACCTACCTTGCTCTCATGGCAACCCAGACGGGATCTAAGCTACCTTATACGGGCACGGATCTACTTAGACTTCTATTTGGATAACAAGACGCAATAATGGAAACGAGGGCTCAACAAGACACACACCACCTTCAACTTCAGCATCCACATACGTACTTGCATCGCACACACCCATTCATTATTCAGTATACCCATTCACCAATCCACCCACCCATCATCCAGCCATCCATCCATCAATTTATCAATCCATCAACCAATCCCGTTCGCCAGGTCACATCTGCGATTCGTACATGTGCAACTTCGTGTTCAACAACTAATTCTCTCAGTCACTTCGACATCCCCGCGGCGAATGGGAGAAGAGGGAAGTGTGATGCCGTGCCAAGACCGTCCAACCCAACACGGTGCGGTGCTTAACTGGCCGACGGCACGCATACTACGTGCTTGTATGCCTTTTCAAACACTCAATGACCTTTCATCCTCTCCAACCAGCTCCCTTGCTTCCCTTGCTTGCCTTACCGTTTCCCCCAGTCTTGTCTCGTTTCGTCTCCTGTCATTCCCTCGTGCCCATCAAACAGCAGCTAATCTCTCACCTACCTTGGCGCCCCTCGGCGACGCCCCATCTGCGAGCAACCAGCAGTCGTTCATGTCGATCTCGAGCCGGGCCCGACACCACCGCGCCGCCGACTTTCAAATTCACAGTTCACCCTCGGAGGCAACCAAGGTCGGCAGCTACATACACACGCCCGCGATGCATGGATGCGCGACCCAGAAGAAGTGATGACCCTTGAGCTGAAGCCCGAAACGGACGCAAAGCCACCAGTAATCGTCACGGGGGTTGTCCTTCGTTCTCCAGACCCCGCCACACTGTTCATTCAGGACCTTTAGAGGCAACTTTAAGTAGGTTCCTCCGCTCTCGGCATTGGGGCTTCAACTCCCTACAGCACCACTATACGTAGCCGAGTTTCTCTTCCGTTGGTCAGATCTGCATCTACTCTGCTCTACGGCTGACCCCTTGAAACGTTTAGCTTTCATCCGGCTCTAGGGTTCATTCCATTCTCGTCCAGCTGTCTCGTGATGCACGGATTTCCACGGCCACACAGTTCTGGGCGAATTGCACTGACGATACGAAGTACCAATTACTTTGTGCATACTGACGGCTACCACCTAGGAAGCTGGTAGCCAAGGGGGTGGCAAAGTGGGCTAGGAGGTGTGGGCGACAGACAGATCAGCGACTCAGGCGAATGGAGTGACACTGGCGAACTGGCAAAAAGGCTGGTGGTGTTGTGGAAGCCTCACTCGATTATTCCATTGCCGCGGGCACTATCGAAATCCTCATCGCAACGTGACGATCGCTCGCTGCAAACTGTCGAGAGCTCTCAAGCGCTGACAGCCTCATTTGCACGCCGCCTTGCGCTTCCTGGGCCACACACGCCGCCACATTTTTCTTTTCTTGCTGCACTCTTTACGCAGTACGTCCAGAGTACTTCACATCCATTTTTCGCGCTGTCTCGGCTCCGCTTCACAAGGGCTCCGCTTTCAAGACTAAAGAGCCCGTTGGACCCTGAATGCCGTCATCACGGCTAATCTGGTTGGGAGAGCCCGACGCCAGGTCAGCCAGCTCGTTTGTTAGAGGTTGCCATGTACTCCGCCGTGGCACCGCTCCGCTAGAAGCCTCGTGTTCCCTCGTGGTACATGTCCGAAGGTTCCTCTTTCAAAGGTTCCTCCCCTGAGTTTTCACTTCTTACACCAAAGGCCAGACTACCTATTCTAGTCCTGCACGCATCCGCCGCCTCTCACGTCACTACGGTCAAGTTATACCGATCCCCCTTTCCCGTCAGTTTTTTTAGTGTTGCGATTAATTTGTTCAAGTGGCTGCTCTGCTCCTAACATCGCGAAGTGGGTGCCAGACTCCACCTCGCTACTCGACGCCATGCAGCGTTCCGATCGAATCCTGCTCCCAGATCGAATCGGCCGAGTCTGTCTGTTGCTCTCAGGCGCGGAGCTCTTCCTGACAGCAAGACGGACGCCCACATATCTTCCCAGTTTCAAGACGGCACTTGGTTACACACCTGCAAAATTACCTCCTATGCTGTCAATGTGAACCCGCTCTACCTACAGCACATCGGCTACCCACATACTGACCTTCCTACTAACCTATTCCATGTGGCTTGTTGCGCAAGTATCAAGTGACGCCGCCATCGGTTGCACAACGCAGGGCCTATGCCCTGCCATTTGCCATTCAACCTGTCTGCGTCCGGCGTGTGTCGTCACTTGGGTTGCGCTGCAGTAGATCGACAATCTCGACGAACAGGGTTGCTCCGCGGCAAAGGCCATGTGGACGAGGGCTAACTTACCGTCCCCGGCCCGGAGCCGTCCCACCGAATTGCAACCACATCTCTACCTGGCCGAGGACGCACAGCGAGAGGCGCAAAGACTGCGTGTGTAAATAGCTGGCCACAACTCCATAGGAGTGTACTGCGTCCTACTATAGGTACCCTGCCAATGTCTGGGATAGATAGACATCTCGATTATTACCAGATCATCTCGATGCCTGGAGCTAACGTACCTTGCATGCACAGGCTTTGAGCCGTTTCACTTTGACTAGGTTCGCGAACCACAGCAGGGCAAAATAATAAAACGCTGCAGCTCCATTCTCTTTATCCTTCCTTGCCATACCAGAGTTCCTTCATTATACCAGACGACGTCCTGCCCATCTCACTCACGTACCTGGTACCTAAAGTGACTGCAAGAACACAACCACAATCTCCTCGCTGCCCGCAGTTGACGAATGAGGGTATCTGATGCCTTTCTCCATCCAGTCCAGATATCAAAAACAAAATACAAAATACAACGCGATTGAAACAAGGGGTATTGTTCATTCCACGTCCCTTTCGCCTCCAATCATCGCTGCTCTGGTCTCCTTTCGCCTATAATTCGTCCCATGCCAGGCTTCGTGCCGGTATCGTAGTACTCACTCATCGCCGCGGCAGCATGCTGTTCCGCCCAAAGTTGCCCGAAAAGGCCGGCCCTCCGCCGGAATTCCACCCCTGCGTGACGCTGTTCTTGACAATCTGTGCTGCTGCCGCCGTGGCCGCCTGCCGCTCCTTCTGGCGATGCCTCTCCTTAAGGTAGTTCCCCGCCTCGGGCCGCATGCGAAGGATCCGCAAGATCATATCATCGCTGGGGTCCGCCTGCGCCTCCCGTCGCTTGGCCTCCTTGGCCTTGCGCATCGTGCCCAGGTTGCGGCTCATCATGATGCTCTTGCCGCGCCGGATCGTGCCCATGCTGGCAAACGCCCCTGCGCCGCCGAACGTCGCTCCGAACGTCGCCGGCGCCGAGAGGCGGTTCTGCTGCGAGTTCTGATGCTGCAGGGCTTGCTGGGCCCGCTGGGCCGTCGCGGCAGCCATCCGTTCCGACTCGCGGATCAGACTGTTCGTGTCCTCAAAGTAGAAGAAGTTCAGCGAGGCCAGCTCGTGCCACTTAGGCGACTTGAGCACCTCCGCCGGAACTCCCAGCTGTTCTCCTGATTGCTCATCCCTGGCGTTGAAGAAGACAAAGAGCATCTCTAGCCAGTGGTAGACTACATCCAGCTCCTTGCGTGAAAGCGGCCGCTGCTGAGAGGGCTTCTCCGATAATGGCGGTACTAGTAGGAACTCGATGACCATTAGAACTTCCTTCCATAGCCGTGTCATGACTGCAATCATGGTCGCGTCCGTCAATGTCTGTTTCATGATGGCAAAGTTCTCGTCAAAGTACGCAAATAAGGGTGTCAGCGCGCCCTCGATCTGGGTTGGCGTCGTGATGGGTATTGTCGAGGCACGTTTCTTCCATAGGCTCGTGACGGATGCTCCGATGCCGCCAGTGCCCAGGAGGTTTCGAAGCGTCTCAATCGAGAGCGTAGCATTGATCTGGGTAGTGAGCTACTGTATGTTAACACGCTTACCTGGTAGTTATTGCCTGGGGAGTCACTTGCCTTGTCTGTGATCTTGCGGACCATGTCTCTCTCGGTCCGCTTGAGGTGTCGGAACGCTTTACCAAAGTGAAACTGAATATCATCTCGTTCACCCTCCATGCTGACCCTGATCAGCAATCGACCCTGCGAATCCAGGTCCAACCAGAACTCTCGGGGCAGATAGTCGCTGAAGTGAACAGGGTCCAACTTCAGCGAGGTTCGGCCCACGTAGTCGTGGTCACCGAACGTGTCGTAGTCCCAAATTGTCGCAATCATATTCACAGGGCCCTGGACCGTGATATCAAAGGTCTCGTCCCACCTCGGGTTGAGATTCTTCGCGATGATCCTAGTCTTGTGGAGACGTTTCTGGTATTCGTCACCGAAGACCACATAGGGGTCACTGTAGCCGTTGGGATCGCAGGCCTTGAGATCCTCGGCCTCCACCACCTTGATCGTAAAGGTATACTTATTTGGCCTACGGACCTTCTTCTTCGGCCCGTCAATCTGTTCAAGCAGAGCCGCACAAGCGTCCGGATCCATGGTCCTTTCAAGCTTGTCCAGCTCCTGCATAGCATACTCGATGTTATTTAGCTTCACAAAAGACTGGAAGAGGTTAATATGAGCCAAACTCGGACCGGACATGGAGTATTCTTACCTCGGGATAAAATTGAAATGGTTCAATGCGGTCTTTGTTGTTCCATGCATCCTTGGCGAATTGCATCCACTTCTCCTGAGTTGATTGGGTTTGTGCTGCCAGTTCCTCAGCGGATGGGCGATCCATCTCTTTAGCAAACCGCTGATCAACAATTTCACAGTATTTGCCAATGCCTGTGGCAAAGGATCTCGCGAGGGCCGTCATAAATCGAGCATGGTGCTCGTTGTTGTCCCACTCCAGCTTAACAACCTGGTCGATAGTCTGGTTGAATAGCATGAACATGTCGATGATGGACACACTGTGACGTTCCGTGTCCAAGGGGATGTGATCAGGGCTCTCCGTGCGGACCTGGAACTGATCTTGCTTAATAGCTTGTTCCACGTACTCCTCCATCCTGTTCTCAGCTGCCCCGATCCAACGCCACACAAAATCAACAAGAAGATTTTCGATATTGAAGGCAAATGGCCGGCTAGGGAGCGACTCCGAATGTATTCGGCGAATTTCGACAAGCTCCCTGTATAAATCAAAGCCGTCTTGGATGTCAATTTCCGTCTCGTTCTCGGCAGCACTCTGCAAGATGGTTTGAATGATGGCGTTGCCATCCTCTTCGAAGCTAGGGAAGATCTCTTCGACCAAAATCGCCAGCGGGTTCACACCCATTATCTCAGGAGTCTTCTTGTATCGCTTCTTGATCCGGTCGCACAGTTTAATGACCGTCTTTCCGAGTTTAACAACATGACCAAACTCCCATTCTTCCCTATGTGCTGGTATATCTTTCTCCATGTACTGGCGGTATGCGTCCGCTGCCCGCTGCCGAAGTGCCTGGGAGAGATGCTCGGCAAATTCTGATGCGGCGTCAGCTCTCGGCGAGAAGCAGGGGTCGTTCATAATATGCTGATCGAGGATGAACAAGACGGCCGCGATCTGGGGCGGTTTTACATCATAGCACTTCTCCATCAGGTCATAGAGCTCGCGCAGAAGGGTCTCGTGGATGCTGGAAAGGGTGTGCTGATAGACGGCAAAATCATGGACAGTCCATCGACTAGGGTCAATTTCAGACAAGGGAGTAGAGTATTGGTGCATGTGTGGATGCTTCTTTGGCTCAGGGAGTGCCGTCTTGACAAAGTCGAAAACTGCATCCAGTTCCTCGGGAACCAACTCGTTGTCCACAAACTTGCGGGCGGACACTTCGAGTAGAACAATGAGCCTGGAGAATTGAGGGACCCGCCATCGCACGCATAGCTCGGTTAAGAGATCCATGGACAGTTTGGAAAGAGGCTGGTAATCAAGGTCTGGGTCGGCGTGGATCTGGTCAAAGGACATGGCTTGCTGGAGGATGTACTTGAGATAGGCTCTGGGATCTGGGGGAGTGAACGTGTAGATGGCCTCCTCGACGGCCCTGATGCTGGGGTCACTGAGGGATAGAGACGCCAGGTTAAGCGACGGATCAAAGGCTAGAGTGCCATCGGTAGAGTTGGAAAGGGCACGGCTAAGGTCTGCATAGGCTCGATCGTCAAAGGTAGACTGAGGACGGCTAGGCAAAGCCTTGTCTAGGGCACTAGTCGACGATTTAGCCAGCTCTGGCTTCGCGAGCAGGACGTCGAGGATCATCTTGGAGAGATGAGGGGTCTCGGACTCTTTCCACTCTAGGTACGACTCTTCGAGGTCAAAATCCTGGCTCCGGAGGGCGCCCGGAAGATTTGAATTCATCCTGGCCTGATAGGACTTGAGGTCCCTGAGAGCAGCCTCCTCAGTCCACACCTGGCGGTTCTCGTTGATCTCAGCCTGCACCTCAGAATAGCTCAGGCCGAAGATACTAGCGACAATTTGGACCATGGGCATGTCCTTGACCTCGTAACTCAAGGGCACGACGACTTCTATTGTAGTGCCCGAGCCGTCAGCGCCACCGCCAACCAAATCCTGGTCATTGGTGAGGAGTTTCTTCTCCAGGGAGTTGAGCCTCGTCATGAGCTCGGGCTTGTCGCGATCGTGGCCGAGATCTCGATTGATCGTGGCAATCAGTCGCACGAACAGGGCGAGATGTCGGTCGGGGAGGAGCTTCCAGGAGTCGTCATCGGGGGCCGCGCCCTTCTGGGCAGCCTTGGTGGCGGCGGAGTAGAAGATGAGGATGAGAGGCTCGAGCTTTCTCTCCTTGTCAATGGTTTTGCGAAAGTTGCGCTCGGAGAAGGCAGTGTATGCTTCGGCAAAGGCCCTCTTGACCGTGGCATCGTTGTAGCCAGGGAGGCGCTCGCTACCCCTGAGGACGCCGCCGACCCTATCCAGGAGGGCGCTGGCGAAGTTATGTGGCAGCTTCAGGCTGGACGAGGAGCCGGAGACGTATTCCTGGACCAGGAGGCCGACGCTGGTGTGTGTCCGGGTAGGCTGCTTGGGGGCGGCGACGTATTGCTTTCGCTTGGTCTTGGGCTGCAACAGGTAATGTAGGAAGGCGGCGCGCAGTGCGAAGCTGCGAGCCTCGTCGTGCTCGACGACAATGGGCTGCGCCCTCGACAATGCGCGGTTCCTGCCGGCGTCCTTGCTGCTGTTGGCGCGGCGGCCATGCCACGAGGTTCGGGATGCTGACGACATGGCGATGTCGCTGTTCTGTGTCCAAGTCGCCGACGGGTGGCGGACGGGAGATAGTGGGTTGCTCAGGACGCGAGATGATGCCCAAACGGTCGATTTGCGCCCTGGCTCATGCCGACAACGGGAGATGGATAACCACAGTGGTTGTTGAGCAGCGGGTGTGTGAAGCTTGGCGAGAAGCTGGCGGGGGTAAGTTGGACGTGGTCGTGGTGCGGAAGAGGATACGACAGATGATGTCTGACAGAGGAGACAAGACAAGACAGTGGAGGTGAGGCAAGGTATGCAGCAGGATTGGGGACGGGATGGAATGACGAGCTGATGTTTGGGTACCTGCTGTACTAGTTCAGGTCTGTAATTTAGGTACTAGGGAGGTACAGAAGTTGTAAGCCGCAATGGAGGCTCCCTAGGTTGCATTGACGGTGAGAGCCGCCCCCTCGGCTCACCTCATCGCACCGCAAAACGATGGCTGTTCTTTGCAGGTCCTGCGCTATCAACGCACGACCAGTTTTCGTGGTACGTGAATTTCTACGTTGCTTGTCAATCATATAAAGGGAACAGCACGCACTGCGACAGTTGTCCGTCCCTCTGTTCTGCTTGCTTTCAATCAAACACGCAGACCGACAGTCCGCAGACACGGCGCCTAGGGCGACGGAAGTGACGCAAGGCCAAAGTGCCCGACGGCCCTAAATAGGTCTCCCTGGGGTAAGAGGATCCCCTGAAGCAGCCGCCCCGGCCAATGGAGGCACAGGCCACGCTGCCCATGACCTGGCGGCAGGGCGTCTTCCTCTCCAAGAGCCTGTGAGGCCGGTACGAGGGCGGTACAAGCTCGCCAGGTGAAAGGCAGGCGAGGTTCCCGCTGAAGGGCTGAGGTGCCCGCTGAAGCCCGAGCCGCCAAGAGACGACGGGAATTGCATATTAATAGTACTGAGGAGGTGCCATAGCTTCAAGGCTTGATGTGAACGACCACAACTGCCGGTGGAGAGTTCGAGTTCTCAGGCCCATTCTCTAACCGGAAATAAGACCTTAAAATCCAGACGTAGGGTGCTTAGGTAGCCTTCACAGCGAACCGCCAATCGGGTTAAACAAGACGAGAGAGGCATGAAGGGGAGAAGTTTTCGAAAAGAGTTGCTTCAAAGTAGCAAAGGGGGCCACTTCTGCACCTCACCTCAGTCATCATCGTCGCCGATCAGTGCACACATGTTGGTAGGCCTGGTAGCGACCCAGTCTTCGAGCTATTAGCAGTGAAAGGCGAAGATGAGTTGGGATTCCTTTGCATTGACGTCGACTCTGTGCACACAACGTTGCGACCTTAACAGGTCATGATTTGCTCCCTTTCTAAGCTCAGTGATTGTCTGCGAATGAGACTCCGAACCCTGATGTGACCGAAGTGACGGCGCCCAATCGTTTGCCATCAGTCCCAAGGACCTGGAACCCGCCAAGGTTTAAGATCCCATTTGAGTGAGACACTTGGTATTACTGTCATTAATCAAAACGAAGTAATTAAGTCGCCAAACGGCGGGCGAAGAACACCACAACGCCGGTGCCACTGGTGTCCTTTAGCGCTTGAAGGCCAAGCAGAACAATTGCGTGATTACTTCTCAGGTTCTCTTTTCCAGAGCAAACCTACTTTGTCTTCACTTACCAAGTCCGGAGGGTGGCTGCTATTTCAATGAGCGGATGTTGAATGTTCTGTGCTTGATTCTCCACCCATCTTGAGTTGGGGGACATGGCAACGGAAAGGCTGCGTCTCTCGGATTCGCTATTGTAGGTGCTCCGCCGTGTTTGAATATGGGATGCCTGAAGTTCTTGACGTCTTTGTCCTGACTCGCTGAGATGTTCTTGGTAGATGCGATGGGAGCCTACGTTGTCTTGGCCACTTAGCCACAGATGGCACGTGGACCATGTCGTTGCCACAAGTCAGCTGCCTTTCTATTGTTCTCGTGTTCTAGGCATCACGGCTCAGAAGACAGGATGACTCACGAGGACGCGCATGTCGTCGCCGCAACCTCGTCCGCATTGTTCCATCTATGAATAGCATTCGCACAATGTTGCTTGGTGGGTGAATTGCCGGCAATGACACATTCACCTGTGGTCCAGGGTGGCTGCCTCTCGCCATTAACATAAGACAATACCGGACCGTCATATCAAGCAACGCCACCAAAAACAAAACAGTACCGCAGAGCAAGACAAAGAATGCTTATCTCCCGGCACAAACGTGATAGGATGAGGCCGGACGTTGACGATTGGGCAAGGGAGCAACGTTCGTGGCCCGCTTGTAGTCATTGGCGATATAACCCTAAGTTCTGAGTCGGGGCTGGAGGAGGGGAGGGTGCGGCAGGCTAAAGCAGGCCGCAGTTGGCGCAGCTAGCGACAGGTGCCGTTGAACCCTCAGTACAGCCCTCAAGGATTTCGAACGTCAGTTCGGTACTTGCCCCAGTATTCCACTTTTAGGTATCTATCCCTTGGAATAGAAGCTTAAGATACCTAGCCGAGTGGCAAAGAATGAAGTATCGAAGTACCGAAAGGTGCCAATCAGCTTCCCTCCGTGAACGAATCGACCTCTCATCTTTCACTCTCTAGACCCACGAAATACTGTACACGAACTAACGTTTGAAATCCTTGAGGGCTGTAGTGAACCACAACTTACCCCGGCTCCTGTTTCATCGATGGATGGAGGTTCTTCACTCCGCCAATTTCAGCAGTGGAGGAGCATGGTGCCGCCTGCTCTGATACGGACTACGGACTGTTGGACCCGAAGCCGTCGCACAGCAGCAATGGGAATGAGTGATTTGCGATAATATGGTTCCAACCATCATCGGCCGTTTGGCTTAATGGAGCAAAGAACATCAGCAATCCCTGGATGCCAATTCCGACCCTGGTAAATGGAGGACGGTGCAGGTACGTGTATACATGCACTTTATCCACGACAGAGCAGACATGAGAGCAAATCGAACCCGGCAGGGCCAAATTTGGCGAGACCGGTGTTCCCACGGGCCACAAGCCCATATCCAGTCTCCAGTTCTCCGCTGATCCTGATCAGGGCTTTAGACTACAGGCCTGCGAAGTCGGGGAGGAGGGAGGATATGCGTTGTGTGGTGGTTGGTTTCCTCTTTGTGTGTGTACCGACCGGGCCCTCGATGCCGAGGACTGGGCCATGGACGAATGAAAGGGTGAGTGAATGAGTGAATGAGGGAGTGAATGAGCGCCTCCGGTGTCCTGCGTGGTGCATGCGTCCTGCCTGCTTTCTGCAAGCCGAGGGTCTCTGTACGAATAATGCAGCCGACCTTAACTTGATTACCATGTGCGTGCTTTTGCTTGCTGCAGATGTGTCTTGAGCTAAGTATGAAGCATTCTCCTCCGCCAACGCACGCACACACGCACACACGCGCACACACTTCTGGGTGACTTGGATGCCTCCCTCCTCCATCTCAAGGTCGCTATCTACCTACCCAAGGCACACAGCTTTACCTGCAACATCCCCGGTAGACTTTTCGGGGCCAACGTAGGATTGACTCCTTCATCCATGCTTCTTTCAGCTTCTTGCTTCAGCTGCTTCTGATTTTCCCCGGTATTGCTGCTTGGTTTGCGAGCATCCATCCTCTGAGAAAATCCCGTCCACACCCTTCATCCTCGGACGTCCTGACTCCTGCCATTCTCCTTCCCTTTCTGCCTCCTCTCCCCCCCCCCATCCGCTTCCTCCCAAGGCAGTCTAGGTCTTCCACTCCTCCTCCTCCTTCTCCTCCTACCCCTGTCTCTCGTCAACCACGTATTCAACCGCCCCTCTCCCCGGGGCTTCTCGTCGTCTTCCTCCTCTGTCTGCTCTCTCCTGCCACCGTACCTGTCTACCTTCGCTCCTAAGCCCACGGAGGTTTCCATTATCGAAACATCGAAGCAGCAGCGCTCCACAAAGCATTCAACATTCAACACGGCATTCAACCGCCCACGCGCCCACGCGCCGACCGAACGCCGCCCGCCACGCCCGCCCCCTTCGCCGGTGGCTACCTACTACCTACCTACCTTATTAGACTGGCTACGTTTTGGCTCCTGGCCCTTGGCTCAGAGAAGCTTGAGCCCGACCAGCGACATCATCTTGCACAGTAGCGAGTGGGCCGCTCCGGTTGGCTCAGCGCCAGATGACGGTCCCCCCTGTCCCGCCCTGAGCCCCGCGCTACTAAGGTACTGCATCCTATCCTCCTGCTGCTGTCACGGTGTCGTCGTCGCCGCCTGTCACCCGCCTGTCGCCTGTCGCCTGCCGCCTTCCGCCTGTCGCCTGTTTTGCTGTCGTGCCGCCGTATTAAAAGATCCCGATAGCTGCTCGGCAGGCCGTCAGTCCGTCCGTCCCCGTCCGCGTCCCCGTCTCCGTCGCCCGTTCTCTCGCCGCCCTCGCAACTTGCTTTCGAGATGGGCATCGTCAGCAGCAAGCCCGACGATGGGGTATCTCTCCACCTGAGAGACCAGAATCGATGTATGATCGCGTTTCCCCGTTCTCTTCCTGCCCGAGCCACTGCGCTTCCTCCTACCTCAACCCCCCCTCGCACCCCTCGAGTCCATCCATGACTGAACTGACCTTTATCGCCAGTGAGCATCACTTCCTTGGTCATCACGAATCCGCGGAAGCATACCACCGTAAACATCGTTCCCAATGCATTCCCAGCGTCCAGAGTATCCGTTCACCGACCCATCGGCGACACAGCTCCCGTCGAATATGTTCAGGTTTGTTTGCGCCATTCTTCGCTTCGCCCCCTCAGCGTCGCAGACGACTTTCGCGACCGCTTCTAACACCGCATCCAGGACACCGATCCCTCCAACCCGAACGGTCCCCCAAACTTCCTCCTGAAGCTTAGCAACGATGACGAGCTCATATTTACCTTCACCTTTGTTATGCGCCAGGGCAAGGGCGCTGTGCCCGCCAGCCCAGACGCAAGACCCCTTCCCGTCGACACCAGCATCTCAGGCCTGACTTACGTCAATGCCTCAACATCCAAGGAGGTCGAGAATCTCGTGACCCGCGAGTTTCACGCCGACCCGAACCTACACAAGAATGCAAACGTCGCCTTGGTCGGCGATTACTCCACCGGCGGGAGCCCATCAGTGTCATTCGAGTGGACTTGGAAGTGGAAGCCACCTAGAATCACCGAGGATAGAGGTGGTGGCTGGAGGAATTCGTGTAGCGTATGGCGCTCCTGCGATTTTCCCTACTTGACGTCAGTGAGCTGACTGTATTTAGTTTGTCGAGTATGATCCTCGCGCCCACCGGCTTAACACTCTGGCAAGCTTCTCGTACTTTGTCACAGGTATACACACACATTCCCGCCGCCCGTCCCCCTCTGTTGCCAATATCGAGCTCACATACTTCTAGGCACAGGTGCATCTTTGAGTCATCCCAATTCACCCTCGCCCCCTTTGCTCCTGGCATCTCCGCCTAAGATTCGAGTTGCCTCGGCCCAAACAGTTGATTCCCGCATGACGATTCCCGATATCGACGAGCCTGTGTCACCCCTGCTACCAGCTTCCGAAGTGCCCATGCCCCAAACGCCATTTCTATTACAAGAGCCTGTCAAGGTCGACGTTGCTTGTCCGAAGCCCACCGAGGATGTCGCAGTCAGCGATGACGGCCCCCTCTTCCGGGCTACTCTGAAAGCCCTGGAGCAGAAGACGGGGAATCTGAGAATACAGATGAAGAAGGTTTTGAAGAAGGCAGAGCACGCACATGCTTGCCAACAAGAGGCCAACGAAGCATTCCTCGGATTTGTTGATTCCTTGCGAGAGGCTTCATCCACGAATGCCAACGCAGTCCAACCTGCTCTCGAGCACTATTTCGACAAGATTGCCCGGGAGATCTTGTCGTACGAACGGCAAAACACCTTTAATCTTCAAAAGATAATCATCGAACCCGTAACTAAGCTCTACCAAGTCGACATCAAGCAGGCCGAGTCCAAGAAGCGAGACTTCGAGGAGGAGAGCAAGGATTACTACGCATATGTATCACGGTACTTGGGTCAGCGACAGGACTCCGTCAAGGCTAAGAAACTTGCCGACAGCGACTCCAAGTACCAAAACAAGCGCCGCAACTTCGAGCTCAAGCGCTTTGACTATTCTAGCTTCATGCAGGATCTCCACGGTGGCCGGAAGGAACAAGAGGTGTTATCGCACCTGACCAAGTTCGCCGATACCCAGACTCGAGGCTTCCTTGCGACCGCGAGGAAAATCGATGTTCTTCTCCCTCAGCTTGAGGCGTTATCTACTGAGGTTCTGGAGGCAGACAAGGAGTATCAGTATCAAAGACGAGAGCGAGAGGAGAAGCGACGCCTCCTTGAGAAAAGCAATACCCCCTATACGGAACCCGAACAGTCGAGCACAGCGAGCACAGCACCCATCGCAACAGGTTCTAACGGCTATGCGGGTAATACCTCGGATTCTGATCTGGGCCGGGCGGACAGCACAGGATCACAGCTGAAGTCTGCTCTTTCCGGTGGGTCAGGTTCCGGAGGTGTTCCTCAAGCCGCAGATCTCTCTAGGTCTCCAGGCAGCCTCGGTCAGTCATCGGTGGGAAGCCCCGTAGTTCCATCCAAGTTCAAGGGCATCCGCGACCTGGAAGAACGGGACCCAATGCAAACCACCGGACTGGGCCATCGAAAGGAAGGGCTTCTCTGGGCCCTTAACCGTCCTGGAGGACACGTGGACCCTCGGAACTTGAACAAGCAGGGTTGGCATAAGTGAGTGCTGCGTTTCAGGCCTTTGAATTTCTCTGCTAACCGTGAATAGGTTCTGGATTGTGTTGGATCAAGGAAAACTTTCCGAGTACAGCAATTGGAAACAGAAGCTCGACCTTCATATGGACCCCATTGATCTCCGCATGGCATCAGTTCGAGAAGCCCGAAACGCCGAACGACGTTTCTGTTTCGAGGTCATTACTCCCAACTTCAAGCGCGTTTACCAAGCTACGTCCGAGGAGGATATGAATAGCTGGATCCTTTCCATCAACAATGCCTTGCAGAGTGCCATGGAAGGTCGGGCTTACCAAGGCAAGCCGACGTCATCTAACGGAGACTCGTCCCTTAAGAGAGACATCGGTTCAGTGCTCACTGGAAAGACGCAATCTGTGGGTCATGGGGCACACAACCCCCATTCTAACACCGGAGTGCCGAGTCGTAGGATCACGGTTGGCGCCCGGCCGACAGCGGTACGAACAGCCAGCTCCGGATACGACGAGAACCCGGACAGGCTCCTACAGATGGTCCGGGACAATGATCAGGGCAACATGTGGTGCGCGGATTGCGGGTCTGGATCCAAGGTGGAATGGGTATCCATCAACCTGGGCATCATCCTTTGCATCGAGTGCAGTGGTATTCACCGGTCGCTAGGCACTCACATCAGCAAGGTGCGGTCTCTCACGCTTGACATCAAGTCATTCACCGTCGATATTGTCGAGCTCCTCCTGCTCATCGGCAATCGTGTGTCAAACATGGTGTGGGAAGCAAAACTGGATCAGTCGCTGAAACCAACCGTTCAAGCGACTAGAGAGCAGCGGCTCCGGTTCATCACGGCAAAATACGTCGACAGGATCTATGTCGAGCCTATTTCGCCAACACTTTCCCGGTACGGGACGGCCGACGAGACCCTCCTGGCAGCGATTAAGAAGAACGAGATCCAGCAGGTCCTCTACGCTTTGGCGCTAGGAGCGAAGCCCAACACGGTCGACAAGATGAGGGGCACCCATGCCGTCTGGCTGGCTCTCGCCGCGGCTGACCCGGCAGCGCCTTCGCCAACCCCCGGACAGACGACGTCCGAGTCGGACGGAAAGCCCGTGCCGTTCCCTGTGGCCGAGCTGCTGGTTCAGAACGGAGCCGAGATCCCTGCCACAATGCCTGCGTTTCCCCTAGGACGCTTCGCGCAGTTGTATGTGGAGCAAAAGCGAGGACGGACCATCGGGCCGAGCGATGCAGTGCCATCATTGCCTTCTAACATGAGCGCGGCGGAGAGGCTACAACGCGAGAAGGAGGCCCGACTGCAAAAGCGGGTAAGCACAGGGGGTAGACTGGCCAGGTCTGCAATCCCTGAGAAATAGGAGCCCAGATTCTAGGATCGACTGGCGGGCTTCGGTCTATGCTACCACCTGTACGAATTACCTCGGTTTCGGAGCTGGGAGGGCGAATGACTTTGATTTTATGGCGACGGCTACATTTTCATGATGACGAATGGCGGTCATTCTTGACCGGAGGAGGTTGGCGCAGGGAGTTTTACGGCGTTGGAGATGGCTTTTCCGTTTTACTACCAGCGGGAAGACCAGACGAGACAACGCACGCGCGTGCGAGAGAGTGTGAAAGAGTGAGAGAACGAGAGGCAGATGGGAACGGAAACACAATTATAGGTAGTAGTTGACGATAGTGAGACGGTTCTCGTCTACGCGGGTTAATGGTTGGGCCTGCTCCGTTTGGATAGGGCATTGCGCGCTGTATAGCAGTGGATGGCATGGATATTGAATAATGGTAATGCCGATACATATTTGAGGACTTTAAGTTACTGAGACTTGCGATTTGCAGATGTGAACTGAAGGTGTGAGAAGTGCGACTGGCACCGACCTTTGCAGTTGACTCGTGAACTATTGTCAACCAGTAACACTTTAACTAGGTAGGTACTATGCCAAAGATATTGGCGGCTGTTGACCACTCAGGTATCGATCAAAATACTTAATCCATAGTATGGTTGATGGCCCCTGGAGTAAGTGTTACAACACCGGACTGCTGACTTCGGATCTCGTCGAGTCGTGACGCGTGATGATGGAAACGGGGAAGGCTCATGCTGGCCCCGAGCGTGACTAACCGAGTGACTCGGGATGACGACATAGGCAGTTCATGGGATGGTTGAGATAACGGATGGGCAGGTGATTGTGGCAACCAGCATGCAAGGCACGTCGTTACTGCTTGTGGGGGGAGTCACTGAAGGGTTAGGGGAGTCGGTTGGGGGGTGACAGGCGCAGATGACTGGGAAATGGATCATCTGGAGCTGAGAAATGAAGGCACGACCTCGGATAAATGACTGTAGAGAGTGAACTGAGCTCATCAATTAACATCCCTGACGGCCAAGGCAGAGACGGGGTCGGACCGCGGGAATCGAGTCACAGTGGCGGGGATAGTGATCGGTAGTGGCTGCTGGAGCCCGGTGGAGACTTTCAGTTAGGAGCCTGCACCCGCCCTGTCATGGATGATTGATGGACGGGACTCGACTGGACTTGAACTTGTTGAACACTGCCCGCCAAGCCATGGGCCGCCATTAGGGGGCTGTGACGACCCCCCGGCGCGGCCGTTAGAAGATGGGCTGTGTGCAGCGTGTTGTACCTTGTTTTCAGTATGACCTGGCCTGCTGCTCTAATTACCTGCTCGAGGTGTCTTTTGATCCCGTCAGCTCAGCCGTTCTATGACAGCGTTACTACTTACCTAGGTTGGTACCTAGACAACTGGACTGCTCCTGCGTTTTATTTGATTTTTCGATCCCTTGCGTCCGCTGCCCACGCAGTCGAGGAAGACCCCTGGAGAAGAAAAAAGTAAGCACGATACTCGTAAGAACCTACGTGCGGTCGTGGTCTGGGGCTTCAGGTTGGGGGCCACAGGTGGCTTGACCTCCGCTACATGGATAGCTCTAACCTCTATTAGCCTCTAGCCTCTTGTCTCCAGGCTCCCTCCTCCACTCACACGTCCTCCACTCACGCTCACTCACGTACAAACCGCCCGGCGCCCCGGACTCGTTCACGGCACCTACTTCCTCCCCCAGGCAACATTCCCCCATCAACCACATCCGCTGTCGCCTCGTCAACTCCCGTGCTCGACTTCTCGTCGCTTCTGTCCAGCTTCTCAACCTGCTTGGCCATGGCCGATATGGCTCCGCGGAACGAAAAGAGCCAATTGAAGCGCCCGCGCGTCAGTCTTCCGTCCCTCTCCCGTCTCCCCGATCCCAGCGCACGCCGCTGATGCGCACGACGTAAAACCAACCATCTTGACCCCTTTTGCTGACTTTCTCTCTCTGGCATCTGCAGGCTTCGTTGCCAGAAGACGAAACAGACACTAAGAAACCCCGCCGGTCCGACCCTGAGTCGCCTGATAAAACCCCAATCGCCAACAAGCAGCATCTGCCATCGCCAGTCACACATTTCACCGCCGAGGAGTCCAGCGAGCTCTACAAGGAGGCTACCACCACTCCCCCAAAACACCGAGCAGACGAAGTCACCCCCAAGAAGACGGAAGAGACTTTCTCCCAGGCCCAGGCCCTGTCATCACCGCCCCAAGATACACAGCCGCTTAGTCAGTTCGTTGACCGGCACCCTGCCATCTCCGAGGACATTGAAGATGAGGCCCGTGAAGGTGTATGGGGATACTTGGTCCCCCTAGATCCTAAATATGGCGATAAACCCCTGGTGCTGAAGAAACGGAGCGCTTGTCCGCTGCCCGAAACCGTCGCTGATGCGACCAAGACCGAGCCTAAACACTCCAAGGGCAAGGCGCCTTTGGTACAGGAAGAGGAAGCTTATGAAAAGAAGAAGGCCAAGGGTATCACTTCAGGTGGCTACCTGATCGGGCGACATCCCGAGTGTGGTTAGTTCCACGAGAGTCACCCAACGAACACAGAGAACTAACCTCTTCGCAGATATTGTAGTCAATGACGGCATCGTTTCAAACCGACACTGCCTAATCTTCACTGAAAACAAGGGAACCGATGCTGTGGCAGTTGTGGAGGATCTGTCGAGCAACGGCACATACGTCAACGAGGCCATCGTTGGACGAAACCAACGGAGAGAACTGGAGGAACAGGATGAGATCGCCGTCCACGGCAAGGCGCGCTTCGTCTTCCGGTACCCCAGGAGCCGGCAGACGAGCGCCTTCAAGCAACAATACACGCTACTCGAGAAACTTGGCAAGGGTCACTTTGCCGAAGTCTACCTCTGCGTAGAAAAGTCCACCGGCCAGCGATACGCCGTGAAGATCTTCACCAAGCACCCAGGCATGGAGGACCGATCGAAGACTGAGGGCCTGCAGCAGGAGATTGGTGTGCTGATGGGCGTTAGCCACGCCAACGTGCTCTGCCTCAAGGATACGTTTAATGAACGGGATCGCGTCTACCTAGTTCTGGAGCTGGCCCCGGAGGGAGAGCTGTTCAACTTCATTGTTATGAAGCAGAAGCTCAGCGAGGATGAGACACGGAAACTGTTTATTCAATTGTTCCAAGGGATTAAGTATCTTGTAAGACTCCCCACTCCCAGCCCTTGCCCCTTATCAGTGTCGCCTACGCAGAAACTGACAGTGCCCAGCATGAGCGAAATATTGTCCATCGGGATATTAAGCCGGAGAATATTCTCCTTGTTGACAAGAACCTGCATGTCAAACTGGCCGACTTTGGCCTGGCCAAGATCATTGGAGAAGAGTCCTTCACAACCACTCTCTGTGGAACCCCCAGTTACGTTGCTCCTGAGATTCTCGCCGACTCGAAACAGCGCAAGTACACCAAGGCTGTCGATGTCTGGTCTCTAGGCGTTGTGCTCTACATCTGTCTCTGCGGCTTCCCTCCCTTCTCCGACGAACTCTACTCTCGCGACTTCCCCTTCACACTATCTCAGCAGATTAAGAGTGGACGATTCGACTACCCTTCCCCATACTGGGATTCGGTTGGAGATCCAGCGCGTAAGATTGCTGTCATCATCTGCCTTTTGGATGTCTACTAACTGAGAATAGTTGACCTCATAGACTCGATGCTGATAGTTGATTCTGAGAAGAGGTTCACTATTGACCAATGCTTGGCGCACCCCTGGCTCAACCAGGCGACGCCAAGTGTTAATGATAGCACTGGTGGTCTCGTTGGTGGTATTGCGGGACTTGAGGTCAACCGTCGTGCTCCAGCTCGGGAGCGAACACTGCTGTCGTCTCTTAACTCGGTCCAAGTCACGGCACAGTTGGAGGTGGGTAAGGACCAGGATCCCGTCAAGGTGTTCGCGAAGAACAAGGGACGCGTGACGAACGTCGCCAAGGAGGCGGGGCCTGCCCACCAGCGAGGTACTGGGGAGTTTATGGAGCTGGGAGGCAAGGGAGACCAGGAGCTCTTTGCGGACGAAGACGCGAGCATTTACCCAGATGCTATAAGCAAAGCTAAGAAACCTGTGGGCAAGGCAAACGGCCGATGAGGTATGAGGTGGATTTGTTTTGGGATGTATTTTCAGATATGTATTACAGGGTTATTGTCTGTTTTATTTCTCGGTGGAACTGGTTCTATAGATGGCGGAGACAGGCCGCACTTCCGGATGGGACGAGGGAGGGTTATCGATTTGGACTATTCGTGTTACGAGGGCGTTGTCGTTTCGGATCGTTGCGGTGTCTCCTACCCGACGAAGGAAATGGGCCGGCATTGCAAGGTTCATCGGCGATGATATTGCCATGCTACTGGTGCCTTACCTGAGAGTCATTGCTTCCGTTTGCACTAATTATTCGCACTTTGGTTTCCGACTCATCACAAAGCAATCGTCTCAGATCTCAGTGTCTCAGAGGCTCAGATTGCACGTGGGCGAGCCGATAGGGCGGCCCGAGGATTCCTCCGTGTCACCGCCCTCGCTTAGCGCCCACACAATGAGAGAGTGGCAGAAAAAATGGCGGGGCACAATCCAAGCCCCACCAGAGGGCTATTCGGGCGCCGACCCTGCTCGGACGGGACGTTCACCCTCACATTATTCCGCAAGACGACGTTGCCCGCCCCTCCCCGACGCTCTCGAGATCGCCATCCACGGACCCGACGACCCCGACAATCGTGAGCGAGCGACCGACCGACCGACCGAACGACGTCGCTTTACCCTTGAGAGGCAAAAGGCATCATGGCCGCCGCCGTTGCCCCCACGCCCGCTGGCCAACCCCAGCTGATCTTCGTCGATGGATCCTTCGAGGACCTGGCCGCCGAGATGGCCGACTACCTCAAGGCCGATGACGCCAAGGCGCTGTTGGTCCAAGATGAGAAGCCTTCGACTGAGGATGTCCTGGCCAAGCTGGTCGCCGCCGCCAACGCCCTCAACACTGTCTCCGAGAAGGAGTACACTGCTGCCACCAACCTCATGATCCACCTGGTCCTGCAGTCCTCCGACCCCAAGAAATACCTGCCTACGCTATGCAGCACCTTCGCTAAGCCTCTGGCCAACTCGCCCGTCCACGGCACCGGTCTGTCGCTCAATGCCTTGACGACCGTCTTCAACCTGCTCGGACCCACCGACCCCGTCCGCGCCCGTGTCTTCATGGAGATCCTCAAGTTCCTGCGATTGCATGGCATGTATGAGAGCCTGCGACCGTACCTCGAAAAGCTTCCCGAGTGGCTGGAGAACTGGGCCACTGCCACGGACCTCCAGCGTCAAATCTACGAAGAGGTCGCCGAGGTCGCCCTGGAGGCTGGTGCTGAAATGTGAGTAGGGTCTTTTTTTCTTCCTAAGAAGGATACGACATTATGATATGGGGTACTTGCTTGTTTTCTCGACTTGCGGAGTGCCTGAACGTTGGGTGATTTTCGACAGTCGCGGGACAACGAAGGATAGGCATGCTCGAATGCTACGGTTTAGGCTGTACGACCGAGTCACCCTACTAATCTCTGTGATGTAGGCAAGGCTACGAGTACATTTTGAAGGCTCTGCGAACATTTGACGGCGATGAGAAGGACGATATCACTTCAGAGGAGGCTCAGCGATTATCCCTTCGCGCCGTGAAGATGGCCATCCTCTCCCCCACCTACTTCCTCTTCCAAGACCTGCGAGGCATTCCCAGCGTGCAGGCCCTCAGCGATTCTCACCCCGTCTACTCGCAACTCCTTGACATCTTTGCGGAACAGGACCTCGAGGACTACAACGACTTCACGGAGGAGCACGAGGGCTGGGTCGAGAAGGAGAAGCTGGATCACGAGAAGCTCCACCGCAAGATGCGCCTGCTCACCTTTGCCAGCCTGGCGGCGGCAACCCCCAGCCGCGAGATCGAGTACGCCAAGATCACCAAAGCCCTTCAGATCCCTCAGGAGGAGATTGAGATGTGGGCCATCGATGTGATCAGGGCCGGTCTCGTGGAGGGTAAGCTGTCGCAGCAGCGCAGCATGTTCCTCGTGCACAAGGTCACGTACCGCGTCTTCGGGCAGAAGCAGTACCAGGAGTTGGCCACCCGAGTTGACCACTGGCGTTCGACACTGCAGAGCGTTCTCGGAGTCCTGCAAACGGAGCAGGCCGCGGCAAAGGCGCAGAGGGAGCGCGAGCAGCAGGAGCTGGAGCGCAAGGTGGCCAACGCCGGGATGGGCATGGGCGGGCCGACCGGGCGGCGTCAGCAGCGCGAGCGGACGGACAACGACGACTAAGTTACGAGACAAAACAGGATTGACAAGCTAAGGGGGATGGGGTTTGGGAACGGGTAAATTGATACCCCTCTGTGTTAATAACATCGTTGGGGCAAAGAAGTCTTGACAAAACGAGGGTTGCGAATGGCGTAGCCGGTTTAACATCTATGGTTCTTCTATTCCTCAGCATCGAGACGGGAGGGGGGTGTTGCGAAGGCGCTCTCCTCGGTAAATAGAATCAAAAGTGAACGCCAGTTGACAAGTAACGATATCACACATCGATCGTCTATGAATTGGTGAGCATAAGCCTTCCAATGAGTGGTTTCCCGGTGTACTACGAAGTACGTACTTATATATAGTAGTATCTGTAAGTGCCCGGTTGATTCCTTGAAGAGAACAGTACAGTAAACACTAAACCCCTGAAGAGAAACCCCTGAGTACATTACGGGTCCCTGATCTCTGATGAAGTATGGTAATTGGGCGCCGATTTTCTTTCTCGGTAATTAAATGGCCGTTCTTTTTGCAATCGCTGATAATTCTTTGGGGGAGGGGGCTTCCCGGTCCATGATCCATCGTCCCTCAATCCTAGACGTCTATACTTGGTACTGAATGACTGCCTCTCGTTGCTCTAACGAATAAGCTGGCCTGCGAAGTAACTACACCGGGGGATGGATGGAAGGCTTCATTTCTTGCGGTGGACGCCACGTGACTACGTGAGTGGGCTTGGCCTCGTCGAGCTTGTCCCGTTTGCATCCTAGTCTCAGAGGTACCTCCGCTTTAGCTGTTAACCTGTACCTAAGTTCAGGTACCTCCTGGACCGGTCCCCGAAATAACACCCCTTCCATCCAAAGCGATTGTCCTTGTTCGGTTCTCGCTCCTCCCCTTCCAACTTCACTTCACGTTCGCTCTCTTCCCATCTCATCGGCACCCCCAATTGCCTTGCTCGCGCCCGTCACCGCCCCCCGTGTGGTCGCCAGCTTCGGACTTCTTTTTCTCACGCCTCACGCCTCACGCCTCGCGTCACCCAAACAAATTCCCGTCCCAATGGCCGGCCGCATGCCCCTCCTCCCGGCGCGACTCGGCGTCTCGGCCGCCCGGTCCTCGCCTCGAGCATCATCGTCGTCATCGTCACTGACTGCCCCGTGCGCTCTCCGCCAACAACACCAACACCGCCGGCCGTACTCGTCGCAGCCGTCGCCTCGCAACGACAAGGTCAAGTTCTGGCCGTTCATCGCCGTCATCGGTCTCGGAACGTTGGGGTACATGGGCCTCGTCAACCGCCGCAAAGGTGAGATTTGAGAAGAGCCTCTCTCTGCCCGCTTTTTCTTCTCTCTGGCCCTTCCTAGCTATCAGTCGATGGGGGAGATCCAAGCGTCCTCCCATCGGCATGGCCTCCCTGTTCGTTCGAGGGCGTGCGACGATGCTTGTACAGCGCATCGCACCTCCTTTTAAAGGCCTCCCCACCCCTGGTTTCACATGTTCGTGACACCTTCAACAAACACCTCGCTGACAAAATCCCACCTGCTCCAGACATGCCTCAAAAACTCGACGCCCCCGTTGGCGAGCTTCCCGCGCCCGCCAAGTCTACACCTACCTTCAGCCCCTCCGATGTCACGGTTGTCTTCGTGCTGGGCGGCCCTGGCGCCGGCAAGGGCACCCAGTGCTCGAAGCTAGTCCAGGAGCACGGCTTCACCCACCTCTCGGCTGGTGACCTGCTCCGCGCTGAGCAGGAGCGGCCTGGGTCTCAGTTCGGCGAGCTCATCAAGAGCTACATCAAGGACGGCCTCATCGTCCCCATGGAGGTGACGATCCAGTTGCTGGAGAACGCCATGACCGAGACGCTCCAGAAGACCGGTTCCACCAAAGGCCGTTTCCTCATCGACGGCTTCCCTCGCAAGATGGATCAGGCCGTCAAGTTTGAG
This sequence comes from Neonectria magnoliae, assembly GCA_037954305.1. Classification (NCBI taxonomy): domain Eukaryota; kingdom Fungi; phylum Ascomycota; class Sordariomycetes; order Hypocreales; family Nectriaceae; genus Neonectria; species Neonectria magnoliae. Next base: position 96,521 of record JAZAVK010000014.1, on the reverse strand, counting down.
GAGTCTGTCTGCCCCGCCAAGATGATTCTCTTCTTCGACTGCCCCGAAGAGGTTATGGAGTCACGACTCCTTGAGCGTGGAAAGACATCGGGCCGATCCGATGACAATGCCGAGAGCATCCGCAAGCGATTCCACACATTTATCGAGACCAGCATGCCCGTTGTCGACTACTTCGAGAAGGAGGGCAAGGTGGTCAAGCTGGATGCCACACCTACGCCTGATCAGGTCTTTGTCAAGACCCAGCAGGCTCTCAAGGACAAGCTTGGCGCCAACTTTTAAGAGGGGAGGCAGGCGATCTATCTTGTCTGGCTCATGCACGCACATACTCAACACGATCATACGCACACACATGCACGGGGGGCACCGTCTCGCATGAGGAGCAATGCAACCGGGGGTGGGTTTTTGTGGGAGGGGGGGTTTGTAGAGGGACTGAAGTTATAAAAAAGAAGCCTCACCTATAGACTTGGATCGGGCATGAGAAGCTCTAGTGTTGCATCACGGGCAAGCCACTGGCCCTTTGTTCTTTTGTTCTTTCTTTCTTATCCTCTTCTTTTCTTCTTCTTCTTCTTCTCTGTGTCTTCCTGCTTATGTACGCCTAGTGTGCCTTTTGTATAATACATGCTTCTCGTTACATTCAAGGGCTCAATGTTCGGTCTGTAGATAGATACCTGACAGGTGGGAGCAGATGAGACGAGAGATTGTGGAGATTGGGCGCCGGGCAATCTCATCTACTTGGGACTCGCTTGAGAGGCGGCCCGAAGAGCGGATACTCGTTTCGGGCATGGTGTGGAAGTGCCAATCTTACCAAACGTGCCTCATACTCGGCCGTCTGCTAATCCATCCAGTTCCTTGTCTTTATTGCGATATTATCCGCATGTTTTGTACTCAGCGTTGAAACGCGTATCGTCAACGACAATACGGCTACATTGGTGAGAGCTGATAGCTGAGAACCCAGCCCCCACCTTTCTTTTCCCATCCCCGCCCGCACCAACACAAAATGCACTGTATGTTCTCAAACACTTGAGCGTACCTAGGTAGTCCAATACTTTGTACCTAACTACTTGTACTTTGCGCGGCTGCTCCCGCCTGTTCCCCCTCCACTTGAACCCTCCATCTCCACCCTCTTTTGCCGCTTTGGAAGCGTTGCTTGCAACCCGCATTCTCATCGTCGCAGCTGCTTTCATATCCGTTCCGTCATGACTACCAAACCTCCTCACCGCAAATACCGCCCTCCACGACAGCAGCAGCAGCAGCAGCAGCAGCCCGAAACTCCCCACTCCGGCAAGAAACGCCCGGACAAGGGCCTCTTCAGTGACGGCCAATGGTTGTGTATGCGATATTTCCCCCCTTCATACATGCATGTCCTCTCTAACGCATGCTGTCTGTCTAGGTAACTGTGACCCCCGCAAGAAGCTCCAGCTCCTCGAGACCAAGAAAGAAGGCCCCAACAAGGGCAAGCTGTTCTACAAGTGTTTCGACTGCAACCTCTTTCTGTGGTGGGATGATGCCAGAGCTCGCGAGAAGGGCCTCACGTCGCCCTCCACCGCCGAACCGCCGCCGCCCAAGACGCCGTCGTTGACCCAGGCGCCCTTGACGGCCTACGGGTACCACGTCACCCCGGGCACCGAAGCCAATGCCGGAGATGGGCTCTTCACCGACTCCGGCTCCGACTCCGACGACCTGGAGCCGGGTAACAACCGCACCGCTGCCGCCGCTCCCCCGATGGACACCCCCTGCCCGCCCTCGTCCAAGAGGAAGCGGGACGTCTTCGAAGACGACTCCGACCCGGACGAGTTCAGCGACCTCGAGTCCGACGAGGAACGCCAGCTCGCCGAGATGACGGACCAAAGCGCCCGGAAACTCCAGGCCCGACAACAGCACCAGCAACAGCAGTCACGATACAGCACGCCCCTCAACTCCAGCTCCACCGACGTCGTCTCCGGCCTGCCCACCCCGTCCGTTGCCCGCACGCTCTTCCCGGGCCCGGGCCCCGAGACCAAGCGCCCCAAGCAGGTCACCTTCGACGACGCCGCTCCGCCCGGCCCGCCGTCCACCCCGGCCAAGCTGGACCGGAACAGCACCACTCCCGCGACCACCCCGGCCCCCGACCGCGCGCCCCCGAGCAGCCCGCCCAACGACGGCTACGACGTGACGGACGAGGTCATGGGCCTGCTCCGCGACCAGGGCCTCAGCCCCCAGGTCCTGCGCGTCGTGCAGAGCACCTTGGCGACGGCCGCCCGCCGCACGCGGGGAATCGTGCTGGGGCGGGACTCGGCGAGGGCCACGGTCAAGGCGCGCGACGAGAGGATCGCCTCGTTGCAGGAGCGCGTCGCGGCGCTGGAGAACCGGGACAAGATGCACCGCACCCAGATTACCACCTTCAAGGCCAACCTGATGAAGATGTACGAGGACAACTGAGCTCTGGAGACAGACGGTGGCATATATGAGAACTGAGAAACAATTGATGAGACACGGGGATGGACGGGCAAGGGTAATGGGTTTCGGATGAATTCATGGCGACAGCGGCTGGACCACGGTAATGACTTTTTAAATACGGAGTAATAGCTCTGCAGATACCCCCTAGGATATAGGAAATATGAATTGTGCACTGTTTTGTTTTATTCCAGTAATTTGCCCGTCGAGTGTTCATCACATTGGGTATGTATCACTTGCAATTGCGATTCAAAAGTGTTTTTTGCTTTTATTCGCAACTTCAAAAGTCGACAAATACATAGTCATGGGGCTTCCATTTTGGTCCCAAAACTCCCCATTTGGGTCTCAACTTCCTTCTCCTCTCTCTTTCACCTCTTCGCCGCGGATATATCGCACATCTTGCCACAAAGGCGACGCTGCCACGCCTATAATCATACCATGTCCCAACAATCTATAAAACTCCCCCATCGTCTGGTTCCTCGCTTAGTACACGCGCTTGAAGGGTGGTACGGGCTTGCACTCGTTCTCGTCAAGCGTGGTAGAGATGACCTTTCGGTACGCGAGGTCGACTGAACCATGGGGTTTCTTCTGGAAGGAGAGAGTGTGCTTCATCCAGTTTACGTCGTCCCGGTCGGGGAAATCCTCGCGGGCGTGTGCACCACGCGACTCCTTTCGGTTGGCGGCGGAAGTGGCGGTTTGGACACTATAGACGGTAAGTTGTATGTTCAAAGTGGTTATTAAGTTGTGACGGAAAACACTTACGCGCAAGTCAGGAGGTTACGGAGCTCCAGAGTCTCAACGAGATCCGAGTTCCAGATCATGCTGCGGTCCTTCATGCCGACCTGGTGGTACAGCTGGTCGATGTCGTTCATCTTGCGAACACCCTCGTCCAAGCTCTCCTGGGTTCGAAAGACGCTGACGTCGGTCTGCATGGTCTTCTGCATGGCCAGGCGAATCTCGGCAGTGCTCTTGGGGCCGTCGGCAGTCCGGACCTTGTCGAGGACCTCGATGTGGTCGGCAGCGGCATCAGCGGCAGTAGGCTTCAGCTTCTCGCCGGGGGTGAAGTTGTCGCGGATGGTGTGGGAGACGGCACGGCCAAAGACAACCAGATCCAGCAAGGAGTTGGCGCCCAGACGGTTGGCACCGTGGACAGACACGCAAGCAGCCTCGCCGCAAGCGTACAGGCCGGGAACGACCTTGTCCTGACCGGCCTCGTCCACGGTGAGAACCTCACCGGTGTATCGGGTAGGGATACCGCCCATGTTGTAGTGGACGGTGGGCAGGACGGGGATGGGCTGCTTGCGGACATCGACACCGGCGAAAATACCGGCAGTCTCAGAGATGCCGGGCAGACGCTCAGCAAGAATCTCGGCGGGCAAATGGCTCAGCTGAAGGTAGATGTGATCCTTTTCAGGGCCCACACCGCGGCCATCACGGATCTCCATGGTCATAGATCGGGAAACGACATCGCGAGAGGCAAGATCCTTGGCTGTAGGCGCATAACGCTCCATGAATCGCTCACCCTCAGAGTTGAGGAGGTAACCACCCTCACCACGAGCACCCTCGGTAATCAGGCAGCCGGAGCCGTAGATACCACTGGGGTGGAACTGGACGAACTCGAGATCCTGGTTGGGGAGACCGGCACGGGCGACCATGGCCATGCCGTCACCGGTACAGGTGTGGGCGGAGGTACAGCTGAAGTAGGCTCGGCCGTAACCACCGGTGGCGAGGACGGTGTGGTTGGCCAGGAATCGGTGCAGAGTGCCGTCCTCCTGGTTGTAGGCGAGGACACCGCGGCACTCGCCGTCCTGCATGATCAGGTCGAGGGCGAAATACTCGATGAAGTAATTGGTGTTGTGGCGGAGGGACTGGCCGTAGAGGGTGTGAAGAAGGGCGTGTCCGGTTCGGTCAGCGGCAGCGCAGCATCGGTAAGCCTGGCCACCCTTGCCGAACTTTTGCGATTGACCACCGAAGGCTCGCTGGTAACTGCGTTGTCGAAGCTGGTTAGCCAAAGGAGGGGACGAGAGTGAGTGGTAGTTCTGAGACGAGGGCCACTTACATCTTGCCGTCCTCGGTTCGCGAGAAGGGGCAGCCGTAGTTCTCGAGCTCGACAATGGAAGCGGGAGCCTCGCGGGTCATGTAGTGGATGGCGTCCTGGTCACCCAGCCAGTCGGAGCCCTTGACGGTGTCGTACATGTGCCATCGCCAGTCGTCCTCGTGCATGTTGCCGAGGGCGGCATTGATGCCGCCTTGGGCGGCCACGGTGTGGCTTCGAGTCGGGAACAGCTTGGAAATGCAGGCTGTGTTGAAGCCAGCCTCGGCGAGACCGAAGGCAGCTCGAAGACCGGAGCCACCGGCACCGACAACGAGGGCATCGTACTCGTGGTCCTAGAGGAAGGGTCAATTGACGGTCTTGTCGGGAGGAGGCAGGAGTCGACACACAATAACGGCGTACTTGGTGCTCACGAAGGGCGAAGCCTCCTTGGCCCGGAGAGGACCGTTCGCAATGACGCGGGCTGGGAACCGGGAGCGGTTAGCATTCATGGCCATTGGAACCAAGCGAATACACGGAGAAGCAAAGCACTTACCAGCAGGTCTGGTGGTAGAGAAGGCTCTCGCGGAGAGTCTCGAGGCCGGGGAGATCTGTTTGTCCAAACGGTTAGCATTACAAGCCCTCGAGTCTCGAAGCCGGTGGCGATGGCGATTGATCTGCGAAGGGCGGCCACCGGGCCGGTTCGCGAACAACCACCACAGTGCATCGCAAGGAGCGGGAGACAAGAGCACGCACCAAAGAACCAGCGGCGAACCGCCTCAATGCCATAGAAGAAGCCATCGTCAACTCAAGTCTGTGTCGCCAAGCTGCATCCGCGATAGAATCGAAGGGGGGGGTGGACGACTCGAATTCGGGGAGCAGGACGAGAACTTTGGTTGGGATGGGGGGGGGGAGTAGTAAGTGCGAATTGACCCTGGCCAATAGACGATTTTCTGACGCTTTTTTGGGCGCATGTCCTCAGGTGCTGCGAGGCTCTGGCCGGGACGGATTCTCTCGGCTCCTCGGTTGATCCGGCCAATCACCGCGCGCTTATTTGTAGTCCCGAGACCTTAAAGAACCTCGCACTGGCTACCACCAAGCTTTGTTGTTTCACTGCAGGGGACATTAAATGCCGGCCGAGGTGCTTCTTTTATTTCTTTTCATTCTCGCAGACTTGGGAAGAGTAGGACAGATGGACGGACAGACCCAATTGTCTTGATGTACTCCGTATAAACCATTGCTTCCCCATCACCGAGGAACACACTCAACGCTGGCTGCTCTTTGTCGGGTCTTCTCGCCGCCTCGGGAAAAGTAATTCATGACGGGCAGACTCTCCCCGGCTCCATCACGTGCCGAACCGGAACGCCTTTCATCCATCGGGCTCCACTCCCCGCGAAATCGTCTCCATCCCGCCGTCCTCGCTCCGTCCGCCTCCTCCGCGGACACCAAGCCGAGATCCAAGGACAACTACCTCCGATCCTGTCTTCTGCCTCTGCGTGTGCCTATCGACGCCAAAGTCAAAACAATATAATCGATTGCTTAATTGCTTCTACCTACCAGCCTGTGCACATGGCCTATGATCCAATTGTCCCACACTGCTCTCCTTGTCAGCCTTCCACCACATGAATGCACAATCTGTACCATGATCAATCACGTCCTCTGAAAAGAATGAATAAAAACTGCCTGTCATATCTGACTGACTCTCAACTCTAGGGTAATAATACTGCCAAAATGTATATGAACTTTGCCTCCTGCCTCGCTTGTCTGTCTCTCAAGACTCCGGAGTCACGCGCGCGTAGCAATAACACTTCAAACACAAAAACTTCCCTTCATGGTCCCTAATTGGCCAGCACCTCCCGCAACATGACTAAGAAATTATCCTTCAGCTTGTGCACCTCGCTAATCGGAGGCTTTTCTGGTTCTCCCGCACTTCGCCGTAGCCGATCCTGTTGCTTCGCCCTCCGCCTCCTCTCGGCTTCGATCGGGTCTAGGTCATCCTCTTCTTCCGCTTCTCGCTCAGAATCTGATCCGTCGTCGTACGCCATGTCCTCTAGATCCTCGTCGTCGAGCCCAAAGTCGGACGACTTGAACGCCATGCCCGTAGGCATCAGGTCGCTTCCTGCGTGTCCCTCGGCCGCCATCTTCTGCCGCGTCTTGTCGGCGTGCCACTTCTTCCGTGCCTCCTGCCAGGCAATGAGAGAATTGATCTCCGCAATCGCCTTGTCCTTGTCGATTGATCCCGAACTTGCGCCGCCCTCGAACAGCGCGTTCACGTTGAGTGTCCCGTTCTTCGGTCCCTTGCGCAAGAATTCCAAGATACCCTCTGTCCACTCCATAAGTTGGGTAAAGAGTCCGTTGTCATGCGTGTGCACCTCGTGCACAAACTTGTAAAAGTTGTGCTCGTGTCGTTGACACAAATCGATGAATGCCTGCACCGTCTGGTTGGGGTCTGCCGAGGCGTCTTGGTCCCTGCACTTGTCGACAACCTGTAGATGCTCTGTTAGTCGTCTAGCTCCTGTCAAATCGTGATTGAAACGTACCTGAATCATGTCGTCAATGAACACCGCAAAGTCGGTGACACTATTATAAACGTTTGCCGATTTATAGACTCGAACCAGCGGCTCATAGAAAATGGTGAACAGATCTCGAAAGAGCTGGAGTGTGACGGGCTCCTCGATTAGCTGAAGCATCATTTGCTTGTCCCGCTGACGAGTGCAGAGCTTCAGGTGTTGTTTCAAGTACGAGAACAGCTGTGCCCCCTGGCGCAACTCTTCATCAACGTTTTCCACCGCATTGTTGAACGCCACGTACGCGTTGAACAGCCTCTGAATTTGTTCACCGCTGAGCTCGGGTTCGATCAGTTCTGACCTCAGAATCACCACGATCAGGTCCACGTCCTCTGCCTCTGCCTCCTCGCGGAGTCCTGTTTTGATGTACTCTTCCGCCTGGGTATACTTTTGAATCTTGTCCGTGAATATTGGATCCGCAATCTTGGCACTGAGGGCTTCAATAGATCGCTGGAAACTCTTAATTCCGTCGTTGAGAGTGAGGGAGAAGATGCGCTGCATCAGAGATCGGGTCCCAAAAGGCTGAGCGAGGAAAATGTCGAGAACACCGGACATGACAGCCGCGGGGTTGGCGATTCGGATGACGTTCTTGATGACGGAGTAAGGGATGAGGGAGTGGATGCGCTTTGCCTGAGCAAAGAGTTCGGGGGAGTTGTCCTCGGCGAGGAAGAGATGGTAGATGACGGCGGCGATCTCGATTCGAAGCCATTCGGCAAACTTTCGGTATTGGATGCTAAGGTCCGGGATCGTTTCCTTTTCCTTGATCTCCTGGAACAACACAGTGAGTCCGTTACGCTCCACAATGTCTCGTCGGAACCTAGATGTGTCAGTTAACACAACTTCATGCTAGAAATAGGAATACTTACTGCTCCATATACTCGTCAAGCTCGGCGGCCCTTCTCCTGGCAATCTCATAGAATTGCTTCTGTTCCTCCATTCGTTTTTCGTCAATCAACTTTCTCCGGATGATGTCTTCCACATCTTCATCGGTTGGGGTGATGGGGTTGCCGCTGAGGAACTCCTGCACTGCCTGGGTGTTGGCAATCTGAGAGTTATTCAAGAGCGATCTCAAAAAGGCTCGAAGGGAGATACGCTGGTTTTCACGCCAGAGAACGACTGACTAGGGAGATGGTTAGCAGGTTTAAAAATGTTATCTGAGCTACACGTACCTCCAGCCTGTCGGGGTTCGATGGAACATTCGGACTTAACCTGCTATCGGTGGATTGGCGTGGAGATGGAATTGCCTTTGGTGACGGGAGACCTCTGGATCGCACAGAGGCCGAGGAGCCAACTCTGCGATGACCTTGACTCATGTTAGCACATATTGCGCTGAAGGCGTAGTTCATAAAACATACCTCCGGGGCTCAATAAGGATGATGATGACCCATCAAGTCCATGGGCGAGGCTTGTCACTCTAGTCGAGACTGAAGATATGGATGACGCATCCGAGTCGTTGCCGTTGGGCAACGAGGTCATAAACGTGGTCGTGGTATCACTCTTGTTCTTCCTAGGGATGTCGGGCAGGATCCTCCCCGGAAGCTCGGTGTGCAACTTCTTGTGAAGCCGGACGAAGTCGCTATATCTCCGGCCGACGAACGACTCTAGCTCGCCCCTTTTCTTCACGCGCAGGAGGAACTCGGCGTGCTTGTGATACCTGATGGTATGCTTGACGGTGGTGACACGAACACCGGCGACGTTGACGTCCCACCCGTTGATGTAGTTGCCCTCAGGCAGGGTGTGCATTACTCCGGTGTCGATGGCGTTGCTGTCGACGATTTCAATCTCGGAGAACCTGATGCGCTCCTCGAAGCCGGACGAGGTTCCGATTCCAGAGACCATCATGAGCTCAACGAGCTTCCTGGCCTTGATGGCCAACTTCCGGCGTTTTGTTTCCTCGAGGCGATCCTCAGAGGACGAGATCTGCTTCCCGGCAAACGACTCCAAGAACTACGGCTTCCCGGTCAACATTGTTACACGCAAAGATGACAAAGGAATCCATCACTCACCACCTGGAGCTTGTCCTGCCAGAACTCCTTCTCCCGGGCCTTGTCCAGGAAGGGAAAGTCGCGGACATGGTGAACAAACATGTATCGCAGGAGAGGCAGCTCCGACTCCTGGGGCGAGACCTCGCCATGGTCGGAGCGAAAGGGCGCGCCGAATCGTTGGAGGGCGGTGGTGGAGTTGAGCTCGCTGATTTCGTACTTGACCTGCTCCGAGATGAGCTCCCTCTTGAGATCTGCAGTCGCTCGACCATCAGCACGCCGGGCACAAAATCGAGGGGAGAGCAGCCTCGAGGCGACGCGACTTACAGTGCTCTTGCTTGCCAGTGAGGGCCTGGCCGGGCGGCGGCACGATGTCCTCCTTCTTGGCGGCGCGGACAGGCAGATCGACGACGGGAACGGGAGCGGGATCGGGAGCTGGGACGGCGTCACCAGCGGCCGCGGGGATTTCTTGCGACTCGGCAGCCATGGCTCGCGAGAAAGACAGGATCCGAGCAGGACGTTGGGACGGGGACGGTGAGGACAGGAGATGGAGTCCGCCGAGAGAGAGGATTGGGATGTCTGGGGGTGCGTATTGTGCTGTCTTGTTGGAGGAAAGCCTCCAAGATTACCTCGACTATATTCCCCCCAGCCACGCCTCGAAGCGTGCTCTGTTGGGTCGGTCGGCGTCGCAGCGTCGCAGCGTCGTAGCGCTCGCGGCGGCGGGTTGACTTTGGCGGGGCAGGGCTGCAAGTAGTAGTGGGGAGGGGCGTGCTGGAATATTCGTACAGTGGTTCGCTAGGTCGTAGGTGGGTAGGCGGTCACCTACGTCAGCTGGAGGCAGGACAGCACCTAGCCACTCGTCTCGTCTCGTCTCGTTCTCGTCGTGCGTAGGCAGTAAAATCCAAGGCTGAGGGTAGTGCTGAATGGGGAGTTCGGAATACGGCAATTTCGTTTACGGTCCTTGTTGGTGTCTGTCTTATGTACAAATAACCAAGGAGTCAAGGACTCATAAGGCAGTACGATGATACGCAGTAGACTAACAATAAGACGCTGGCGCATGGGAAAGCGCTAAAGTGAGGGGCATGACGTGTGCTGCCAAGTCCCAAGCCACCCGCCCAGACTCCCACAGCCCTGTTTCTTCGGGATCACATTGCCGTCAGGCGGCATGGCAGACAAAATGCGGATGTGAGATTTGACTCAACGGCTCAGCTTGTGTCCAGGTTCCAGGTTCCAGATTCCAGATTCCAGATTCCAGATTCCAGATCCCGCGTATCCGTTCATGTATTGTTTTCTTTCTCTTTCTTTCCCTGCACTCCCCCCTTGTCATGTCACCGAACGGAAGCAACGGCACTGACATGGTAGGGCCCGGTAGTAGGTTGATTCGAAATGCCTCCCTCTGGGACCTCCTGTCAGTCGCGATGGCATCCACTTGTTGAGCTTGCAAGTTGGGGGTGCTCGTGGCGGCTCTCAACCCTGTAGACGGGGGGCCCCGGTACAAGAAACCGAAGAATCTCCAGGCTCTGAGTATCTCTGCCTGCATCTCCGAGTAGCCCTTGGCAGCGCGTCGACATGACGATGCAGTAAATGTTGGCAACATAAGCCAGTTATTGCGCAGCCAAGTCCCGCGCTACGACAAAGTAATTAATACCCAGCCAACCAGCCTCCTGATGCAAGACAGTGTAACCTGCCAAGTATCACGCATAGCTGCGTCGGCATTGCTATCAACAACGAACAACAACGATGTGCGTCAAAGGAATCCCATAGAATAGTTATCCATATCCCATTCTCTTCTCATCTAGATACCCCGCTGTGTAAGTCAACCAGTCGATGAGATGACACCTGAGAGACCTCATCCCACTGTCTTAAATCAGACTCTTCAAAATTCCTCACGCTTGGAAGCCTTGCTCCCATTCCCGAAACACCATTTAAAAGCAGGTGTCCGCACTTGGTGATCGTCAATGCCCCAGAAAACCTCGTGGGCATCGACGCAAGACATGTCCACAAGCCACGACGGCAACCTCCAAAACTCAAAAGTCTCCCTCCCAACCCTCTGGACCGGGAAAGCGGCTCATTCTCGTTCACCATTCCAGAGCAAACAGCACAACCCAGTAACTGTGACGTCTTGTGTATTTAGTAGACTAATGATAATATGTGTGCAACACTCGCTCTGCCGATGCTTATCTGCACCCGAGACTGTAGTGTAGCCGTCATCTCTAAAAGAATGAATTTCAAAGTCAACAAGATAGGTACCAAGCAAGCATCCTCGTCACTCCGCAACACCAACAACGTCCAAGCTGAGCCCCCTCCACTGGATTATGACTATTCCACCTTTTTTTTTCTTCTTCCTCTTTCAAAATTGCGCTCGACACAACGGACAAATTGCACACAGACAGGTTACCACTGCGCTGGCACGGGGCTCAGACACTGTGGCGTTGTGCCAAACACGCACGCAGCTATTCACCTCAAGGAAACGACTGAGGCTCAGCCTTGCGCGTCGCACTCGTACCCCAAACCCCAACACCGGGCGTCTCCTCTCATCTCGAGCCGCTTGGCATTATTCTCATATCACACCTTACGTAGCAGGCGCCGGAGAGCGCCGGAGAAGACCGTAGGGAGAACCCCACAAACGCGGCTCGGCAAGGGATCACGTTGGTCAGCCGGCCGCGCCGAAAATGGTGGCGGCTCGGCGAGCATGTCGAATGGAGACATTGCGTAACACGCCGGCATAAGCGTCGTCGTCGTCGTCGTCGTCGACAAGAACGGTGCAGATCTTGGCTTGGTCAAACAGAGCTGTCACGCTTCTTAGGTAATTTTGCAACTTGAATTATCTGGGTATCATCAACTCTCTCTACCGCCGAGACGAGAGCTGGAGCAACATGTTGCAAGCGTGAAAGAAAGAAAACACATCATAGTTCATCAAACACTCGCAACCGCTCCTCCCCGTCAACAAGCCTCTTCCGTAGATATGTGCCGTCGTCTTCCTCGTGGCTTTCCACCGAAAGGTTCGTATGGCCTGCCCCCTTGCGAGACTCGATAATGGACTCGGCTATGCGGGTTTCCGATTCCCTGAAGGACGAGCTGGAGTGTGCATATTGGGAACCAAAGAAGAATAACAGGATCATGGCTAACATCACAACGGACATGCAGATCGAGATGGCTTTGAGCCGCCTTCGGGTCTTCTCCTGTGACACCTTGTCGAGTTGTTCCCAGCCCTCTACACGCCTGCGGACGACCTCGACACGGTCACTCAACGACCGAATCTTGGCGCGGCCGTCTTGGATCCGCGTCTGGAGGGACTCGATGCTTGCCTCTTGCTCTTTAAACTGCCCCAGCGATTCCACCTGCATCGTAATGTCGTCCTCGAGCTGCTTAGAGTCTTTTTCAAAGTCACCATGGATGTTGCGTGATGTCTCTGCCAAGTCCTTCAGAGCGCTGACCGTGTGCGAGAGGGAGCTCATCTTCTCCAAGACAGCGTAGTATGTGTCGTCGAGTCGCCGGGACGCCGATGTCGAGAAGGCGCCAAGGTCTACGAGGGATTGTTTCAAGGCTCTAGGGACACATCCAGGTTAGCAGAATTACAACCAAGGTAGTAGGGAGGGGTTTGGCTCACTCGACCTGCGATAACGTCTTTTCCCGCTCCTCCTGAAGCCTCTCCTCCTTGCTAGCCTTGGACTCGAGCGGCGACCCGGGGTTCGGGGCGCGGTTTTCCTCCTCTCGCTGCAGCATGATGCTGGGTCGGCGGCTCTGGTCTGGACTCATGATGGGTGTCACGCCCTCGGAGCGAGCCATGTCGACCGAATTTCTGCTCCAGATGAACGGGTTCGCGGATACTGGTTGTGGGGCCCGATCGTCATGCTGGCGGTCGCGGTCCTTGCGCTGCTGGCGGGAGAGCTTCACGGGCGACGCGAGCTCGGTGATGGACCGCTTGAGCTGATGGCGGTTGCCAGACTTGGTGCGGCGGACGGATTCGGTCGAGTGGCGTGGGCTGAAGCTGCTGGCCATGGTGTAGTCAGGCCTATCCGTACTGGCGGTCTGCGCGGTCCTCTCTGGTGGTCTGCGGCCTGATTGTTCCGATTCGTTCCCCCCCCCCTCATGCGCGGAGTCCACGACTGTCCTTGGTGCAGAGGTGCAGTGCAGTGGTGCAGTTTGCTGACTTGCTTGTCCCTGCTGTGTGACGCAACGACGGGGGCCCTGACGCAAGATGGTTCTAGTTGGCGGCGGCTCGTTGCGCTGCATCAGGCCAGTCACCAGAGGCCGAGCCGGGGTGAGGTGGGACCCGCGCACGACTGACGGCCGGTTTCACGTGCCACTGCTGGGTCGTCTCTTGGGTCCGCGCAACAGATTCCAGATTCTAGATTCCAGCCACCAAAGGACAAGTTCGGTTCTTAATTATGAATACGGTGGTCAACTACGGAGTAAGAAGTACCAATACCAAGTGAAGTCTCAAGACTTCAAAGGAGGTTTGGGTATGTAAAGTACGTATCGTACCTCCCTCGCATGTTCTTCATTAAAATGGGGGCGTTCATCTTCATCATCCTCCACCATCTATCAGATTTCTCATTTTCCAGCACCATAACATCCATCAAACGCCTTTTGACTCCAAAAATGGGACGGCGTCGACTTCTCCAAAGCATGTGCGTTGTCCTTCCGGAAGAGTCCCAGTGCGCGGGCTTGGATGTGTCTTGCAACAGCCATAACTATCTGCTGTCGATTTTCAGCTTCAGCCTCGACTCGTCCTGCCACTGCGAATTCCCCCTGATCGACAGACCTCTTCCCCCACTCTGCATGAGGTGAGGTTTTGTCACATCATAGCTCGTAACACTGACGGAAATCTCTGGTTGATGTGGGAGACTGCGCCAGATCAAGAGTTGATCAGCTTGTTGCGCTTCTCCTTGCGCTTCAAGCGCTCAACGCGCTTCTTGTGCATGGTTTCAGCCATCTTCTCGTATCTCTCTCTCTCCTCTTTCCTCGCTCGCTTGTCCTTGATGGCTTGGGTCCTTTGCTGCATGTGGTGGTTAGATTCCTGACTTTTTCAATTATGATACACGCGGTGTCCCGTGCTCACCTTGCGCTCTGCTTCCTTCTCCTCCTTCATTTCTTTCTCCTTGGCCTTCATCTGCGCAATGAGAGCGCGCTCCTGGGTTCTCCTCTCGTAGGACTTAAGTCCTGCCGTCGGCCGGAACGCCTTCCTGGGAAGATGCCATTGCTTGCCTAGGTTGGCAGGGTTAGTTCGGCCACGATTTCCTGAGCGTTGGGAGTGTCAATACCATTCTTGCGCATTCCCTGAAGCTTCTCCGCCTGGGGTACCGCAACAGGTGCGGTGATCGTTCCGTCGGACATTGTTAATTCTGCGAAGGGACGTTGCGGTGTTGAGGTGTATCGGAACATATCAATGAGCTTGCCCGCCACTGATTTCGATATCCAAATTTTCTGCCGTCAAAAACGGCTAAGGCGGGGATTCCTCCCAAGGCGGTGTGCTGGTGGCTGGGCTCATCTTGCTCCAATTACCCCACAGACAGGTGTGGCTGGAATTCAGGGTCCTCACCCCACATCAAGTTGGAGCGAGGTGAAAGGGGTTCGATTTTAGGGGGGGGCTTACGGCGGCGCATAACACGTCGTTTCACGATTGTGAGCATCTCCGTCCACTCCCACAGGATGTAATTCCAAGTGCAGCAAGTTAACAGTTAACCCGTGTTTATCTCTCATTTTGACATAGCATGAACACCTGTCCCGTCCAAGTGGCGATAACTACATGAGTGGCGGTATGGGATGAACACCCACCTTCAATGCGTGGCTCCCCTTTACGGGTAACGGACACTGATTGGCAGAGGGATCAAGGTGTCAAGAGCCTCATTCATGTCGCTCATGTGGAATCGTTCGTTATTGGATCCATGTCAACACGTTTAGGGTATTAACTCTGTCATGTCAGCCCGAACGGCCTCCCACGTTCCCCCGGAGCTTCGGGCTGTCCCTAAAAATGCATGACGATATTCCAGGGGGCGTGCTGGTTCGTATTGCAAACGCGCGTACGGGCCCGGCGTCAAAGGGAGATTGACCGTAACGTAAGTTCGAAGGATGTTGGACAAACACTGACGTAGGTATCCAGCTCCGTACAGTACGGCCCTTGCCCATCTACCGTGTTTACGGGAAACATGGCCAGACAAGTAACGAGCCAGGCCAGGCCTAACGGAGCAGCCCCTGCCGAAGATTGCCTATCGTACCTGAGGGAGTGTCTTGGCATCGTATTGATAAATGCGGCGCCCCTGAGGGTTTCCCAACACCGGGGATGGATGGCATGGGGAATGTTGGGTTGGCAACATTTGGCCATGGACATCAATAGAACCGCCATGTTCCTTTCAAGAACTTTAGGTTGGGTTCCGGCATCCGAGCTGGGCTCTCTCCTGGGGAAACATGACAGAGGATCTCGATTCTTGCGTGCTAGACTACGTGTTCGATATGAGTGTAATTAGCTGGGGCAAATTGGCTGGCTTATCACAGGGCGTTATAAGCAAACGCATCCCACGAACACCGGCGATATTGGCGAGTCACTCGTAAGCTGGCGAAATTAGCTGGTCACGATATGCAAGGAACACACTTGCTCGCGCAAGATTTGATGCATCTGCGAGAGGCAATTCGCGAAGGAAGCGTACGTCGGGAACCTGGCGGACTGTTGAGAAGCCCGACGTGAGATTTCAGCCCTTTCACCATAAATCCGGACACGATGAAATTGCCCTGCTCGAGGTGGATCCAAGCGAGACAATGAACCGGGGGCCTTCAAAGAGGGACGATCCATGAAGGGGCCTGGCAGGTGGAGATAGGCTATGGGCCTTGGAAGCCCTTGGCACCATCATCAAGGCCCCATCACGAGCACCAGCCAGAGTGCGTGAATGATTGAGCGAGCGTGAGTGAGCGAGTTGAGTGTTCTGAAAGGTGACGGACGCTAGGAGCCCCAATCGTGACGACAACGCCTGCAAAAGAGCGCGGCTCGCCTAGCCTGTCTAGTCAAGTACAGCGGCCGCGATGCGTCTCCTTTGCCCTGCCCTGCATTTGGGCGACATTGCCGACCTGCCAAGAGGTGAGCAACGGTGTCTGCTCCTTTGGTGGCTCTTCTCGGGGCGTCACTGCGCCAGATCTGATCATCTGGTGCTGTTGACCGGTCCAGGGCACGGCGAGACCAGGGGTCGAAAGCCCGACGGCCTGGAGAAGGGCGAGAAGCATCCAGTGCAGTGCAAACCCCTCATCGGCGTTTTGGTGGTAAGTCCCTGTATCGGTAGACAAGGAGCGCAGCTTCCGGATGAAACATGCCATTTTAGAAAGATAGATCTGGTAATCGATGCTGTGAGACGGGCGTTGATGCGCCAATCATGTCGAGGAAGCCGTTTTGCCATGCCTGAGAGCGTCCATTGTCGTCCCAACTGGGAACAGGTCCCTCTGCAGCCTCGATTGCACCCGTCATCCTGCTGCATCATCATCAATCCCCCCTACCAGGGGCAACGGCGAACGACCAGGAATAGTGCCAGGACCCTAGCTGCGTCGCAGGCGCCGCCAAACAACAACACGCAGCGACAAGGAAGTGGGCGCCGCGTCTATAGATGGAATACGGGTGGGGAACGCGGGAGAGCCTGCTGGAACCCGACGACACCGATGCGATAGCCAGAACTGAATGATAATGACTAGGTAGATACCGCACGTGCTCTACGATGTACTTCCTGATGGGTGAGTACGGATACGGATATCTTAACCTAAGATAGACCATGGACTATCGTCTGAGTTAAGCCAAGGCGGATGAGCCCATCTAGTCCCTTTGATGGCTTGCCGGACGGAGCTGGAGCCAGGGAGGTTCGCTTTCCGGACAACTTGGTACGTAATGCGGAAGGTCTCTGTTCGACCTGGCTGGCTGACCGACAAGCGACTGAGTCGTGTTCTCGCTGCTCAGCCTCGACCGAGTCGACGTCGTAATTTCTCACGACGCCGTGTTGACACTTTGACAAGCTGAGCTCGTCGGAAGCGAGACGCAAAAGCGAGGCCAACTCATCTCAGACAGAATTATCTGGTGGATCGAGGCAAGGAGGCAGAAGCAAAAATAAGCCACGGAAGAAGCAAATCATTTGGCGTGGTCCAGGTCTCTACGAATAGGTCGTCTGGGTCTCCGTCTCCGTCTTCGTAATTGACTCTTGTGTGGCGCATTGTGGGCTACATCTACAATAGTTCTATGTATCCCCGAGTCAATCGTGCAAGCCAATGTCTCGCGGTGGGTGTTCAGCTGAAGAGGTGAATGGGTAGAACAACTGGAGTGGGCATTTCTTCAACAAGCAAGCAGCGTGCGTTGATGCGGCCGTGACAGCCAACTAGCTGCAGCAATAATAAAAACAAATCGCCGAGCCATTAGGCTGGTACTACGAAGTACCTATGTACAATGCTTTGTAGTGCGCGAGTACCTTAGAGTTCCCACATGGATAGCGTGCACATAGTGCTGTGGATTAGAGGTTATTGTTGAGGGTACTGCAATGATGGCTGGCGGAGAGTTCTTTTTCATCGGATCTGCGATTGCATCTCCGAGTCAGCCAGGGCTGTTTTTTGTAGGCGAGCGGGAGTCAAGCTGGGCATGTCATGATTTGCTTCTTATTACGAGTACATGACTGGGGAACTGGAAGGGGAAAAATGGAATTACTACGTAGTCAGCTAGGATTTTCTTCATACAGAAATCAACCCCCTTTGATACGAATAGAGTCATGTCATGTGAAGTCGCAGAAGCACGACATGATGCCGTCCGCCACATTCACATCCGTCGGCTCTGCAGTCTTATTCATGGCTCGCTTCCCCCGCTCGCCTCCGTAGTTCCCGTTAACCGACCAGATCTTCACAGACGGACTCGTTGCCCCGGTGGCGGCTAGCTGGCTCGCTTGCTTGCAGCTGGAGGCATGTTGGTTCTGCTCGTTCGTCCGTCCGCCGGCGCCGCTGCTGTCGCACCACGGCACGCACGCATGCACAAGTGCCTCTCAGGTGCAGGTACCAGTCTATATCCACGACCGCTGAGAGCGCGACGACAAGGGCCAGGGTGCAGGCGGGTGCATGGTGGTGAACGGCCCAAAAAGAAACAGCGGACAAATCGCAGCGCTCCAGGACAGGACAGGCTAAAGGAGCCAGGGGGGCCCGGCCCGAGCCAACACAGTCAACACAGTGTGCGCTGCGAAAACTTGGTTATTGTCCACCAAGGATGGCCCATCGTAGGTAGGCTGTGCGACGTCTATCCGAGGCCTGAGAGGTCTAGAGCGATCACCGGCTGGGGCGGCCAGGGTGGCCATGGTGGCCACCATTAACCATCAGCAAGGCACCAACGCATCGTCGGGTCCTGCAACGGTGGCACAGGCACAGGCAGTGTCCACTGCCCGCTAATACGGATCCTCACCGTTTGCGTCAGGCAACAAATCGACGGCAAAGTGCGGCGGCGGCCAGCGTCGTCGGCCTTCAACACACCAGTAAACCCTGTCCCTCCGCATGTGGGCAGGCAGGTAAGTAAGCTTGACAGAGAGACAGACAAGACAGCCGCCCAATCAATCAAATTAAACAAGCAATGGGGACTAATCAATTAATCAATCGATCGCTGGCAGTGGGGAATGTCCTATGGCGTACATGTAGGAGAGACAGTCTGTAATGGAAAGCTGCCTGGAAATGGGAAATGGGAAACGGCCAGGAGGGACCTGGAGTCAATTTACCTCCCGTCTGGACATTAGACACAGTACACAGTGCGCACGACGCGATTTGAATGAAGATGGATCATGGACGCGAGGGATCAGACGGGTGGGAGGGATTGGACAGGATAGGATGGACGGGGTAGGTACCTTACTAAACTGGGAAGACTTACCTTGCAAAGTTGCAAGGGGGTGTGGGCTGTCCTGCATCCATCCCTCTCCCATCCCTCTCATCCCTCGCGGGCGCCCCCTAGTCCCTAATCGTTTCCCAGGACGGCCGGACTCCGTGGGCGGCGTGTTAGAGTTGCCCGAGTCGACTCTCTTTTGGGACGTGAGTGCGACGGTGCGGTTACGAGAAGGGGAGGGAGGGAGGGAGTGATGGATGGATGGATGTGTGCGTGTTGGATGCGTGCAGCAGCAAAGCCTCATAGAGGGGAGGAACCACTTCAAGCTTAGGTAAGGAGGAGCCCGTAAGACAAGTGAGTGACGAAGGTGACGAACACCTTAATTACCTATTAAGTACTCAGTAATTGAACTTGATGGGATGCGGTATACCACTGGCCGGGTGCGACAGGCGGAGAGGTGCGATTGTGTGAGCCCGGTGAAGTGAGTGAGGCCCATGTCTCTCGGTACGAACTGAACCCAACCAGGTCCGGTACTTCGCACTGGGCCTCGCGCCGGGCACTCCCTGGTGCGGCCGGTTCGTGATTACAGGTACCTCGGTCACAGGACTCATAGTGGATTAATGGGGCCCGTGGAGGGAAGTGGAGCACCGCGAGCGCCCAGACGCCCTGGGACGCCCTGGACTCTACTGCTCACAGTGGGCGCTAGGTGGCTGAACACCCCCCAAACCCTGGCCTAGTCCTCTTTTTGCCTTTTCCCTCCATCTCTCCATCTCGAAACCGCCTCCCCCTCCCGTCTCGTCTCCGTCTCTCGTCTCCGTCTCTCGTCTCTTCCTCACTCCTCCAAGATCACCACCCTCTTCCGCCCATCTCCATCCTTCATCGCCGCCTCTCCGCGAGCGCCAAACTTCCTTGGTGCGATTCCAGTTGCTCTCCTCTCCTATGAGTTGCGCTGGTCTTGGCCGTCCACTCCTTTTCTTCAGTTTAATTCTCCCCAGTTAGGCTCGTCCTGTCCTTCGCCAGCGATTCACCACCCACAGCCTTATTGCCATTTCCAACTGGTCCGTCTTCCTCCCACTCTCGCTTTCTGGCTTGTTCGCCTTTTTTGCGCTCTCGCCCTTTCCGCAACTGTCCCTACCGCTCGCTCTACACATCAGCTCTGTGTCTTTGCTATTCTCGTGCCCTCGCCAACCCGATAAAAACACCAGACTGATCGCTTGTCTTCACGCGTCCAGAGTTTGATCTAGACCTTGCCCCGGTTCCGACAACCACACACATACATACACAACTCGCCTCCATCCACCTACTCAATCACAAGAACGAAGCAATCAAGCAATCCCATTGACTTCGAATCTCCCGCCTTCGCTCCTCCTATGATCACCCGAATCGGCTAAGTTGCCCGTCGCTTCTGTTGCCGCTGCGCGGCTGGGGAAAAGATGGCAACCACTTTTGGTCCCGAGCCGTTCATGTTCGACAACAATCCGGATCGTCTAGCCGCCTCGATGGGCTCCCTCGCCGCCTCCTCTCTGGGCCCAGATCCCTCACCTCATGGTGAAATTCCGCCACCGAATCCCCCGTTCGTCTTTCCCGCCATGCCTCCTTCCCCAGTGTCGGCGCCCATAAACTTCTCGCGAACCACGACCAGGCGTCCCATGTCAGCCATCGAGTCTCCAAATAGGTCTTTCGGCCTGTCTGATGAGGACGATGACAGGCTCTCCAGATCTGCTCTGCCCCAGTTCAGCTTCAATCCTGGTGCCTCACTTCCTACAGATCCACAGGCGTCGTTTCTTCTGAGCCCTCCTGTGTCCCCGGCCTCCATTCGAAACGGTGCATCTGTTGCACGGCCGATGGGCCACGGCCACCGACGAGGTGGAAGCGAATTTGTTGGTGGCCGCCTCCGTGAAGGCAACTCAATTGCTGTCATGAGCACCAGTCCCACCAAGCCGGAGAGTGGATTCAATACGCCAACACTACAACCTCCTCGAAGAGGCCATCGACGAGGAATCTCAGGCACTATTTCTACCAACGACTTGCCAATTCTTCAACCGCCAGTCTTCGATAGCTCTCTAGGCCGTGGAAACAGCGCACCAACCAGTCCCACGAGTTTTGGGCAACCACCAGAAAGTGCCATGACCACATGCCTCGACCTACCAGCACTTCCTGAGCCAGAGACTATACCCAAATCAGAATCAGAGGGCGCACCAAAGCCTGTTGAACGCTCCTCGCCCGAGAACAGCCCAAAGCAAAATAAGTCCGGGGGCAAGGCAAGGGTTGGCTTCTCTGATACTCTCGAATTCATTCCCAGGCCTCTATCACTCGTCTCCAACGAGACTTCAAGTACGATGACCGCTCGGCCAGGCCACTCGTTGTCTGGCAGCATCTCCTCCATTGTATCAGCCGCATCACCCAGTGGCCGAGGCAGTCCCGTACCGATTGAGCCGATTGAGAGTATTCCGCTGTCAAGGACTTCAACCCGTGATCCCACCGATTCGAGGCCCAGCACGGCGGGCGCAATTCTCGAGCGTACCCCGGATATTTCGGCTCTCAACGCCTCCCCCAGACGCCGGAACTCTATTCCTACTCTCATTCACCTAGCAGAGGCTATCAAAGCAGGGCAACCCGAACCCAGCCCTACGAGGACCCCCAAACGATGGTCTTTCTTCGCTCGTGATTCTTCTACTGCCAGCTCATCTCCCACCAAGACACGTCGTCACAGCTCGAGTTCGTCGGATTCAGTAGCAAAGGGCTTCTCGTTCGAACACGGCTCCGACACACCGGTTGAAACGCCGGCTGCAGCGCCTGTCAAGCAAAAGAAGAGTGGAAAGAAAAACAAGAAGAAGAAGAAGGTCAAGGTCTGGGCAGGTTCAATCTTACCGAAAAAGCCCAAGGGCCACAGCAAGAAGTCGAAATCCGACGTCGTGCGCCTTCCGAATCAACCCCCCTCGATCATCCAGCCTAATGATGATGATGACGACTTCCTCATGGATGATCCGGAGCTTCTAGAACCGTCAATGCCCACGGTTACAGTCACAGAGTCCCCTGACTTGCCTGGACAGAAAGGGAAGCACTCGGAGGAATCCTTCTATCCCATGATTGACTTGGATGCCGCGCTCGGCCCCTTCAACACACCTCTCCCTATGAACCCTGAATGGGAGGCTGCCCAGCGCGCCGCTGGCAACGCTGGTAAGCGCCGACTTCACAGCGCGCAGGGAATGAAGGGATTTAGCGGTCCTGGTATGCACTACCATCGTCGTGCGGAATCTGCGCCAGACCTGCCTCCTTTCGATGCCGGCAGGTCAGCCATGCACCGTTTCAACAGCAGTTCTACAATGGCCGATGTCTTCGAGGAAGATGAGGAGGATGAACATGGAAACCCCAAATCCAGGTCGCCCTTCCCAGAGTCAGACAGCGAGTCCGAGTCCGACAGCGACGTGACGCCACCAGCTGCCCTTTCCAAAGATCCGTTACTTGACGTTCAAGACCAATTGTCGACACACAGCTCTGCCCAGAGCGTGAGACGGACCACCTCGAGCTTGAGCGACAAGGAACAGTCGACGGTTGGCTCCGTCCGGGCAGAACGATCAAAATCTTCTTTGCATGACAGCATCATCGTCGAGGAAATGCCGAGCGTCATCTTCCGATCTGCCAACTTGTTTGCGGATCGAGTGGATACCTCGGATGTGCCCACGCCGTCTCCTCGGCGGTTCTCGGGCAACAAAGACCTGGCTCCTGTGGACATCAGCCCAATTCATCTCCCTGCGCCCAGCAACGTCCCCATCAGTCCGTATGCAATCAGCCACTCGTCGTCGTTTCCATCTCCTCGTTCGCCCATGTCAGTCGAGGTCCAGCGCATCTCCACAGCACCTTCATCTGTCACGGATGAAAACAACTTCCAGTCTTTATTGCTGATGGGTGAGCCTGGGCCCGAAGTCCGAATCTCTGTGGACTATGACATCCCGTCGCTCACGTCGAGCAACTCGACCATGACCCGGGACAGCATGTTTATTCCGGGTTATCGTATGTCTCAGCCCACGCTGCGTGAACCACGACCGGTCTCGGTCTCGTCGACAGCTTTTGGACGACGACGGTCCAGCCTGGCAAGCCTCAGTCGGCTGATTAGCAGCTCACACGGTGAACGCAGCAAGCTCTCGATGGAAGTCACATTAGACAACGAGCCCTCCAAGAAGTCCAAGAACAGCCGAACAAAGCGGCTAAGTCGAATGATGCAATTTTGGAAACCCAACAAGGAGAGCACTCCCAACTAGAGCAGATTTCGCAAAAGGCGCTCGACACACAACAGAGTAGGCATTGGCCATGCTCGAGGCCATGCCGTCACGATTGTATATGGATATTATGTACAGCACATTTCATATTTGCGTTCGCCGAAGATCTAGCCACTCGGATAGCTTTATCTACGAGCTTGCTGGCAGGTCATGAAGCGAGCGCACCAGCCTTTACGGGGACACGTGGCAAACAGACTTGCACAACGGCTCGGTCGAAGGATCTATTATTCACTTACGGGACAGGGCGCAGCGTTTTTTAATGATAGCATGATCAGCATTTGGTACTTGGCACAAGCGGGCCCTGGCTCCCTCGCCAGTGGCCCATGGTTGCGTCGGGGTTCGCGGGCAGCGAGAAGTTTGGCTTCTCTGGACATGCGACAAGAGGGAAGGAGATTGGATGATATGCTCTTGTCGGCGGTCGTTTGGGCGTGATCGGGTAAAGTAGATTAGGTAGGCAGTTGAATGTCAAGCAAGGGTGGAATAGCTAGCTGTAGCCTGGTTGATGGATACAGACTATTAATGAACATAGTGCTGAAACAAGCCTTCCCATCCATCCACAACGTGCGAGGGTGTCTGGTGTCACGTTTCAAGTTGATGGGACTTGGGTTACTTGCAATCTGAATAATTCATC
The DNA here is from genome assembly GCA_037954305.1 of Neonectria magnoliae. Taxonomy (NCBI): domain Eukaryota; kingdom Fungi; phylum Ascomycota; class Sordariomycetes; order Hypocreales; family Nectriaceae; genus Neonectria; species Neonectria magnoliae. The sequence goes on along the minus strand of JAZAVK010000014.1, from coordinate 72,779 downwards.
ATTCATCAATTCCGTGCAGGTTCTATCTGGTCTGTCTGATTTTACCTAGTAATAATATCCGTCGGTGGGAAGCAAGGGCGTACTCAGGCCAAGCAAGCATGAGAGTAGGTACCCAGCAGAAAAGATATGAAGCAAGGTAACCAAGGATGCCATCCAAAACGCCCACAATTCCAAACACGTGTCTAAGATCAAGAAAGGTCCTCTTTCTCTTCGTCTCGCACATTACATTCCGGTCACATAAATTTCTTGGCCATGCCGACCAAGCCACCACCGACTAAGCCGTTGCCCCAGCTGTCGTCGCCACCAGTGGTAAAGCTGCGTTGCTCGCGCTCCATGCGGACGGAGGAGGCGCCACCGCCGAAGCCGCCAGAGGCCATGCGGACAGCATCGCCGACGAGGCCGACGGAGTCGCCTGAGGCGGCCTTGGAGGCGGTACTGAGCATGCGCTCGATGACAGGGGGGATGCGGAGGCCGAAGCGGGCGAGCAGAGCCGTCAGGAAGCCACCCGTGATGAGAGGCATGATGACGAGGAAAAAGACCTTCCAGGGGTGGCGCTTAGCCCAATGGACCAGGTCGCGCAGCAGCCGTTTGACTTGCTTGTACGACTTTTGGATGAAGCCTTGCCGCGGTGAACGCTTGTAGTAGGACGAACGGTCTATGGGCACGCAGCGGTCAGCGAATGTCATCAATTTGGTGGGGGATTGCTTGTCTCATGGTCGTGGCGCCACGGCTGGGGGGCATTCCACATGGGAGACACGATGACGATGCTTGCAAGACACAAGGGTGGTTGAAAGGAGGTTGAGGAGGGAAACGTACTGCTGCCAAAGAAGCTGGATCGGCTATTGTTGCCGCCGAGCCCGAAGAAGGAACCGCGGGACGAGCTGTGCTTGTCATGGCGGTCGCGATCGCGGTCACGGTCGCCACCGCCGCCGAAGAACGAGCCGGCGAAGGAGCGACCGCTGCTGCGACGGTGGGGGGAGCTGGAGCGCGACCGGGAGCGTTTCTTGTGGTGATGGCGGGATGAGGATTTGCGATGATGGTGGCCAGAGCGGCCGGAGATGACGGAGCCGCCGTCGTTGAAGGCGTCGAGGAAGCCCATGATTGCGGTTGTGGTTGCGGATGCGCCCAGAGCTGTGGGACTCGAGTGGAGGAGGGAGAGAAGAGGTCAATTGAAGGGTAAACGAATGAATTATATCCCCCGTCCGGCTTCTCTCTCTCTCTCTCTCTCTCTCTCTCTCTCTCTCTCTCTCTCTCTCTTTCTCTCTCTTTCTTTCTTTCTTTCTTTCTTTCTTTATCCTCTGTGTCGAAGAATTGTGCGGAGGGAAGAGAAGTGCCGGTCGCGAGATGCTTGCGGTATGCACCAACTGGACTGTGCAGGATGCCAGATGCAAGTCAGTCCAGAGAGGGGGCGAAATAACGGGACGGGAGCTGAGCTGAGGGTCCTTCACCGCAAATTCGAGTGGCTGGACGGGAGCGGATTGGAGGGGAGCCGGGGGATCGCACGGAGCTCCATGGCGCTAATGCAAAAAAGCACCACCCACTGTAATCAGTGTACAGATAACGACAAGTAAGACCTGCTAGTTAGTGCTAATTAATGCTTGCGTCTTGCGGTCCTGCGTACGACGCTTCGTATCAATCCCAGTCGGCGAACCGGTGGGAGTGGGAGTCGTTGTCTTCCGGGGACCCAAGTCTACCAAACGCTACTGGCGTAAGTTTGCCTTGATGAGTCGATGTTTGGGTAATAACGGGCGTGTACATGCGATGCCTTACCGCATTGAGTAAAAGCATATCCATTCCAGGTCTGTAGTGCTTGAGGTCTCGGTGCCTAAGCTAGGGGAAGCTGGATCCACGGTGAGGAAAGGTACGCCAAATGGACGTTGTTCCATTAGCAACACTCTTGGTGATTGACAGACAGACACTCCATCCGTTCAGTCAATTCCTACCTTGACTTATTCAACTTTGCAACATCTATGCAATTGCATCCACATACTTCATACACTGTGCAAAGTGCATACGTACTGTCCTCCTACGCTGTGGCGGTTTTAAGGGTGAGCTTGGCGGGGCAGCGGTAGGTGCGGTGCGGAGCGGTGCGGAGCGGTGCGGAGCGGTGCGGAGCGATGCACTAACGTCGAACAAACAGCCCCAACCCGCCGATAACCGACCAACCACGGACCAGCTCGCTCGCTCGAAAAGCTCCGTTCGCCCTCTGTCGTTCTGTGTAATTCATTTTCCACCTCAACCAGCAAGACATTTTGTACCGTAGAGCCCCTCAGTGAGTTGTGAGAACTGATGCTCTCGGGCACGAACACTAAACTAGCTAGCTATTAGGTGGCATTGCGTATTCTGGAGCTATACTAGGATCTTTCTCTCATACTTTGGTTCGCTTATTATGTCGGCCACTTGTCACTACGTGCGATGCAACGCTGAGCTCAACCCATCCTTCAACAACACGCCCGTTGAGTCACGGCATGAACGCATTCGCCACAGTCAAAGCACTGCGGTGCCAGATCAAGCCCAATGCACAAGCAGGAAGCCCAAAGAGAGAGCATGGCCAATTGGGAATACGTGGAATAGCCTGCCGTGTCGGGAAAAGTCCACCGACAATTCGCGTCGTCAGCAAAACCAACGTGTCCCGGGTAGACCAAAGTCAGGGACCTCTGGTTGGCAGGGGCTCCATGACATTGCAGCAAATATCACACGAACAATATAACTTTTATTGACGATTCGAGTTCACAACGCATCGAATGCATTGATCCATGGACAAATGTACTACATCCTTTGTACTGTGACTCATCACAGTCAAAGCACCGCCGTGGTTAATTGCCTGAGTCGTAGTCATGAATGCCCCACACGTGAATGTCTCCGCCGAGGGCTAGGGCAAAGCTCGCGCATACTGATAATGGTCGTTTGGTTGTCGATAGTTCATTAGCAACAAAGCAATTTGGCGCAGTGGAAGCGCGGTATGTTTAGACTCTAAGTCCGTAGCAGTTCCGAACTCATAGCTAACTTGCCTCAGCCGGGCTCATAACCCGGAGGGTACGTCTCACATTCGAGTTTGATGTCAACCACCAGCAGTAACTGACTCCATCTTCAGTCGCACGATCGAAACGTGCAATTGCTATGCAATTAACCACATTACAAGGTGGCTCTCTTTTTTTTGCAATTCCAGGTTAAACTGGATTCTAAGTTTTTGTTCGGGGGTCAACTTTGCATATACCATAGGAAGCGAGATGTATCAGCTCCACGTAAAAAGACAGATGCCAATCACTACATCATTGGCCAAGAGCAGACTAAGAAACGTCTTTAGAACATTCACGTTTCCCTTCTATCCTTTTTGATATTTACTTTCGGTAACCGCTTCATAAATAAAGAGCTAAGGCTCTATTCTCTTGCAACTGGGCTCTGGCAAAAAAAAAAAAAAAAGAACATGCTAGCAATTGCACATTTCGATCGTGCGACTTGAATTGCTGTTAGTTGATGTTCCTACACCTTGGTGGATGGAGGTGCTTACCCTCCGGGTTATGAGCCCGGCTGGGATGAGTTAGTTACGTTCGAACATGAATCTTGAGGATTCTAATGTATACATACCGCGCTTCCGCTGCGCCAAATTGCTTTGATGCTTGAAGTAGACCCGTGATTGTTGCTACTTATGCACCGGAGGGAATTCCCTGTGGAGTATAGTTGAGGTATCGTCGGATCCGGACCAGCATGGCAAAACAATAAACTCCTGGCATCACATCTCACAGTTGGAACAGGTCCTAGATATTTACACCACATAGTCTACACTTGAAACCATCCTAGATATGGAAGTATCCAGACCAAGGAAAGGCAGAGGTCGATTCGAGGGATGCCACTGATGTACAATGAGGATGTGGATGGTCCACTGTGATTGGCTTCATAAAAGTCCTTTGAGTGTGACTCACTGACGACTTACGATTGCGGAACAACAACAAGCACTGCCCCAGTCGCACTGATGGTCTCTGGAGATATTAACAAACCAAGGGCACGAAAGTCTCAAAAAGACCAAAACTGAAACAACGCATTCAAAAAAAGTCCCAAAAAAAGAAGTTGTGCTAGCAATTGCACGTTTCGATCGTGCGACTGATTTGCTTATTAGTCGACGTTCCAAGGTCTGGAGTCGAAGGATAGGCTTACCCTCCGGGTTATGAGCCCGGCTAAGAAAGGAATTATTAACGGTTCAAGCTCGTTGACAATCATGTTGCGAACATACCGCGCTTCCACTGCGCCAAATTGCTTTGTTGCTGATGGAAGCGTTTGGCTGTATTTCCACTGATATTGGCACGATACCGTTGCCGTGTGGCGGGGCGCTTTGTTGGTGGGGGTTTAACCCCGCCCCAGATAACGGCGTCGGGCTTGTGGGAGAGAGTGCAGATCACGGTTCGCTCCCGGCAGTTGAATATGATAATACTCGGAAATAGTCAATTGTGCCTGAAGAACGGAGAATACCCTTGAGATTGGATTGGATAGTTTTACTGCGTATACAAGACAGATCTGTAGGCATGGCTTTCCAGCTGAGCCTCATAGCATCGGAATAACTACAACATATCTGTTTCTTTACTCCGTACATGTCTGAGTTAATCCACGCAAGCGGGGGCAAAAAAACTTGGCATACGGACTGGTAAACCAGAACTACCGACAAAATAATACAGCCACTCAATACCCTAGACACATTAAGTGACTGTCCAAAACATTATGTCGCTTCAGCTTGGTGTGCCATGTTTTTTTTGCCCCCGCTTGCCACGGTAGGCAACTTACCTAGGTACCTGAGGTACCTTAGCTTAGGTAAGTAGCGAGGAAGGTAAGCCCCACCAAGAACCTGCAGGATTGCGAATAAGTAAAACCATTGTGACAGCACCTCCAACAGCAACAAAGCAATTTGGCGCAGTGGAAGCGCGGTATGTCTACGATTGAGTCTCAAAGATTGATGTTCGAATGTAACTAATTCATCCCAGCCGGGCTCATAACCCGGAGGTCGCACGATCGAAACGTGCAATTGCTAGCACATCTTTTTCTTTTTGCATTTAAAAGCCTTTTTCCTTTTTGGTGAGAGTGTGCCCGGTGAACAGGTTGTGGGCGCCAAGTCACGGAGCTGTGAGTCATCAGCACTAGACAGTGGCTGTAGTCAAAACGACACACCGAACGAGGTAAAAGATTAATACATAAGTTAAGACTCAGTCGTCGGTGAACGTAGTATCAAACGTCAACCTGCGAGTCCCTCACGAACCATTAGAACTAACTCGTTGACAACATGCATTGGTGATAGCTCCCATCATACAAGCGAGGACTTCTCAAAATTCACTGTTCCTGACCATCATCTCAACATATTCAGGAAACCACGCTCCTGCCTCTGGTGCTCCTGACCATTCCATATCTGGACCATTCCCATCACTTTCTCCTGCAGGCTTAACCCAAACGATCTGGTCAACATATTTGTTGTCGACACGCGTGCCAGGGCGCAACCCGAATTTCGCAGGGTGAACGTTGCCAAAGGCTCCCCATGTGGCTCGGGCACCTGGCAGAGCGACGCGGCTCTGGTCGACGATAAAATGCAGCGGTAGCCCTTGTTTTTCGAGATACGGGACAAGCGCCTCAATGAAACGGGACTCGTCCGATGACCTAGAACCCTGGGTGTACGGTTCGGGTATTTCGGCGTTGAATGGGTTGAAGTTGGAGACGTTGGTCGAGAAACCCCTGATCTTGGTGCGATTCGATGAATGGTCTCGAGCTCTCTTGAGGATTCTAGCAAGTTGTTTTGCAGCTATCGTGGGTTTAGTGACATATATCCTCATGACGCCAAGATGGTACTCACCAGGCTCAAGAGCGTCGTCCCAGCCAACCCATCCACCGTTCGCCGCGTCCAGGTACAGACTGACGTGTGTGAACTGCAGCGACATAATGGAGTATGCCGTGCCCCTTTCATATAAATGGGCAACATTCTGCTTAAAGTAAGGGTCCTTGACGGTGACGAGATTCCCCAGGACGTCTGGCTCGAGGATGATGGCGAAGTTCAGATCCCGGGCCGCGGCAACCTTTGCAGCAAAAGGTTTGACGAAGTGGTCCTTGTATCGCTGCAAGCCCTCCTCCGTGGCGGGGATGTTGTTCGGGCTGGATCCGCCGCTATAGTCCCGGCCCGGTATGTTGTAGAGAACTAAGCCGACGATTTGCTGCTGTCCTGTTTCTGCCTCCTTGGCGCGGGCGGATTGGATAGCCCTGTCGATGTCGGGGAGGTTTCCGATGCTGGAAATCCATACGAAGGTGCCAGTGTTCTGGAGGACTCTGACTTTGGCGGCGTTGTTTTCGTCTCCTAGCTGCTTGAATAGGTTGTAAGTTGGTTCCAGCTTCTCAGCCCAGCGAGGATTGGCGAAGAAGACCTTGCTGCTCCAGGGGTTGTTTGAAACGTTTTGCGCCCCGTGGACAATGGGTTGAGTACCCATGGATTGAGTGTCCATTGGTTGACTATCCATGATTGTTGCGGTACTTCTTTCTAAGAATTCGTGTATACGCAAAACTGGGCTGCTTAATAGCGGCAAAGAGACGGCTTCTTCAACGTAGGACAGGCCCGGCTCTTATAGTGAGTCAGTCATGGACAAGGCTCAATAGCTGAGACAACGATGAACACTCACGGTAGTAAACAACTGATTCGTGGCGGTGCTTGGCTCTCGCTAACAGAGTCTGGACGCAAATGAATGGCGACACAAAAAGCAACGAAAATAAGGCTGAGTGTCTCATATCGATTAGCGAACTTGAATCATAATGCGTAATCGGGTTTTTCAGCTCCGATTCAGCTCGGTTTTCATGGCTGAGTGGTGGTCATCTGGGCTTCACCAGGGAGGGTGCTGTAATGACTAACCATTGGCAAGAGCTCGTGGTCAACGTGCACCTATGAGCTTTCCTGGCTGAGACTTCCGTTACTTGGCAACGCCTCGTTTTAACTCAGCCTCTGACAATTTGACAAATGACGCTCCCGAGTTGCAACCTAGACACCACAATGGCCGATTGGAGACAAGGTAAGGAAGGGGCTGGGAGTTCAGCGGTACGCTAGTAGTCTGGACTAAGCCGTGTTAGCTCCAGCGATCAGCCGTCTCAGTTGTCGCCACCAGGTGACTCGGTTGGTGATAGCTCCGGTGGGCTCACAAAAAGCATGCACAACTGGATGAGAGAGGCAAAGTCATGGCTGGATAATTTTACTTCAACCCCTGTCTCTGCTAATGGATCCGTGGTTCCCCAGACTCGGCGTGGCATGTGTCCCAGATGTCGATGGGATAAAAAAGGAACGAAAACTATTGCATTGTTGGTGAAGAGTCCGAGAGCCTGTGGCTTCGCTGATCTGACTACCGACGCTTGACTTTCCTAGCTTATGAAGGGAGTACAAGATGTGATCCGGAGAATTTTGTGAGTACCAATTGATAACACGATCACAATGCGCCTTGTCAGTTCGTCACATTGGAGTGCTCACCTGACTGCAGGAAAGCAAGCTGAGTCGTCCCAATTGTGTTCCTGTCTAGCACTCTCTCACTAAGGTACAAGCATGTGAGGATGGTTGCATCATCGATATTTGGTGGATGGTCACGCTCTTTCGCAAAGGTCAAGAATGCTCATAAATTGGAAAAGCTAGTTACGTGACAATTCTCATTGACGTGTGACGTGTTCTGTTACTTGGAGAGCGTATGATTTAAATTATGCTTCTGCGTAGTCTATCTGCTCGGGCTTTGGATGTTACACCTGGGCTTTTGCGCTGTACCACAGCATCAGCACAGGTAGACAGGTATTTCGTACCTAACCACGGCTTGCTCAAGATGAATCATAAGTAGCTTCGGGAGGTCCTACTTGCTAGTCTACAGTAGGAATACACCTAAAGTGATAGCACGATCCTAGTAAAACGCGCTTGTGGCGTCAGCTTTCGACTCGGTTTTGGAGAGGAAATTTTCCGTGCCTGGTGAAGCTCCAGGGTAGCCCCCCTGTCGCGCTGGCCTCTTCGTGCATTAGATTAGGTAGGTACCCCCTGTTGCAAAGGCTTAAATGGAACGCAAGGGGTCCATCCCTCAAGTGGCCACGACTTCTTCACGGCCAGTCGCAGTTCGTTTTTTTTCCTCCTTCTTCAAGCAAAACACTGCCCGGCGCGGACCCGAGTTTTTTTCTTCTTATTTCTTTCAGTCCTGCCGACCGTCTGTGCTCCAACAGCTGGCCTTCCGATCTGGTTGCTTGCTTGCTTGTTAGTTGCAGTCGTTGCAGAGACACTGGCACGCTTACGACCTTGGGCATACGTATCATGCAAAGATGAAGATCTCGTTCCTTTCCGTTGGGCTCTTGGCACTGCTGAGCCCGCTGACAGCAGCATGGAGCAAAGAAGGTTCGTCCACGTCTACGATTGTGTCCGCGATCGCGTCCCTGTTCGCGCTCCCTTAGCCAGGTCGCGAACAATGACGAGACGATCCTCTCCGACCCTGTAGCTGACCTCGAGCTTGCTTCTAGATCGCGAAATCTTCCGCATTCGAGATGAAATCATGGCTTACCAGACCGATCCCTCCACCACCTTCTACGACATCATCGGCGTCTCTCCCTCTGCTTCCCAGGATGACATCACCAAGGCCTACCGCAAGATGACTCGCTCTCTCCATCCCGACAAGGTCAAGCAGAAGCTCAAGAACGATCGCGCCAGCGACAAGAAGGCGGGTGTTAACATCAAGCCCCCTACTCCTGCCCAGATCAAGACAGCCGTCAAGAAGGCCAGCGAGGCCCAGGCCCGCCTGTCCCTCATCGTCAACATCCTGCGCGGCCCCGAGCGCGAACGTTACGACCACTTTCTCAGCAATGGCTTCCCCCTCTGGAAGGGTACCGACTATTACTACAACCGATACCGTCCCGGCCTGGGAACGGTCATCGTCGGCCTGTTCCTCGTCATGGGCGGAGGCGTCCATTATTACATCATGTTTATGAGCTGGAAGCGCCAGAAGGAGTTCATCCAGCGCTACATCAAGTTCGCGAGGGACACTGCTTGGGGCGGAGGTTTCAACATCCCCGGTGCCGAGCCTGCGCCTGTGCCCGAGCCTGCGCCCGCGCCGCCTTCTGACGATGAGGATGGCCCACCTCAACCTATGAACCGACGACAGAGGAGAATGCAGGAGAAGGAGACCAAGAAGGAGGGCACGAAACCTACAGGAAAGAAGGGCCGCAAGGCCCAGACATTGTCGAGGGAAGCTTCGGCTGGCCCTTCTGCGCCATCTGGTGCGCGAAAGAGGGTCGTCGCCGAGAATGGTAAGATCCTTGTCGTTGACTCTCTCGGTGATGTGTACCTGGAGGAGGAGGATGAAGATGGCAACGTCAACGAGTTTCTCCTTGATGTAAGTCCCTGATTTTCAGTCCTGATTTTATACTCGTGACCGGAGCGCTAACACGATACAGCCCAACGAGCTTGCCAAGCCCACCTTCAAGGACACCGCTGTTGTTCGCGCCCCCATCTGGCTCTTCAACTTGACCGTCGGCCGATTTCTTCCCAAGAAGCCCGTCGACCTTGAGATCGATGTCCTTGATGATGATGATGAGTCTGACGTGCCTCAGCGCACCCCGAGCACCGACTCCGCGGGCGAGGACTTTGAGATTCTCGACAAGAGCACCGACTCGCTGAACAAGGCCAAGGCCTCTGGTGCCCAGCAGGGAGCCAAGACCAACAAGAGGAAGGGGAGAAAGAAGTAAACGGGATGGATCGTGTAGGATCGCTTGATCCATGGACAGCCACCGTACCTAAATGTTCCCATGAAATAAAACAGCATGTTAGGTGGGCTCTTCCTTGGCCCCTGATGCTACATTTTTGGCGTCTCGAGGAAAATTGGTTCTGGATAGCTGAAGCTTAGAGGGAGGGTTTATCTTGAAGCAGCCGTTGGACCCTGAACGTCAAGCGAGACTGGCCTGCTTCCTGCGCCACGTTTTGTGTTCACATTCGCCTTTATCTGTGACTGTTGCATTCCCTAGCTATTCGTAAACCTCTGGGGAAGACATTCGTTGCTTCAAAGGAAATGGTGGATGGAACAATGGAACAACCACCATCCATGGCCCCACTTTGCTTCATCTTCCCACCTGAGGTGTTCAGCGTCATTAGGACGTGAACGAGTGAGACACAAAGAGTGCAAGACTCTGGCTATAGTGTCCAATTTATGTTCTTGGAAACTAAGGCTAGAGAACCAGCGTTCCTGAGCGGCTGCTCCAAGGCGAGTTCGCACCTGAATGACATATAAGTGCGGCCATGGGATGAATTCCAGGCGATGCGTAGTCCGACCACCAAACCACCTAGATATACACACCAAGCTACAATCCCCCCAAACGTTTCAAACTGAGTATCTCCAGCCGAGAAGCCAGCATCATGTGCATTCGCATCACCTACACCCAGGCCTGCGCTAAGCCCAAGTGTGACCGGTCGCTGGAACCCTTTGGCAGTGTGCGAGGTTGCGACGCGGCGCTGGAAAATGGGGAGTTTGGGAAATGCGACGGAGGCCTGGTGGAAATGGACGTGATTCAAAAAGGTGACCTGTTCTGCTACAAGTGTCTGCGGGCTTCTGATGGGGTCAACCCGTATTGTGTGACTCGGGGCATTGCGGTGAGTGTGAAGAAGGGATGGATGATGTTGATGACATGATAGGTGGCAGGCTGGAATCTACATGGAGGAGGTGGGTCTAAATAATCAAGGGATTTCTTTTTGTCTTTTAAAGAATGTTCTAGTTTCTTTAATGTATTTGAAGTAGCCTTTGTCTGGGACCGTAAGCATTGCGAATTTCACACGCATCTGGTGACGGCTATCTCAAAGATACGAAACAAAGACCATGAATCAAAACTATCCCATAAGCGAAGCATTATCATTACCGACTAAATCTTTTTCTTCTTGGGACGGAACCTGCAGCCGTTTGCAAGTCATCAATTGGTAACAGTTTGGTTCTGGGGAGGCGCAACAACGGGAGGCGACGTCGTCGTTGTTGGCACTTCGGACGAAGCAAGATGATTCTGCTGGGGAGCCGTGTACTGCTGATATTGCTGCATTGGCGGCTGGTTTGGGGTGTAGGTGGGCTGAGGCTGTTGGTACGTCTGGCCCATGGGGAAGTTGGGAGGGTACATGATGGTGCCTTTGGAGCCGGCTGGGATGTAGATGACTTGCTGGGCGCGGGAGTTGCGGTTGCGAACGTGGGTTTCGTAGCAGGCGATGACGAACAGGGTGAAGTGGACGAGACTGGGAAATCACCGTGTTAGCCGGGGTTACAAAGAGAGAAACAGAGAGAGAAAGAGAGGATTTCGACTCACATTTCTAGGATGCCAAAAGCAAAGATGGCACGGTAAGCTGAGACGGAAGAGCCGCCCAACGAATTGTAGTAGTTGTAGTAGCCATAATAGTACGCGCCGTCGAGACCGAAGAGGGCAAAGAGGGTAACAGAGACGATGTAGCCGAGCCAGAGAAGCAGATCGACACCGACGCAGGCGCCGGGGTGGATTCCGGGATGGCCTCGACGCACGCAGAGACAGATGGTGTCGGCGATGTTCCAGATGAAGGCGATGCCGGCCTCAGATGAACAAGTCAGCAAGTATACCGGGAGAATTACAAAAGGGAAGCATAAACATACGGGAGGGCAAAACTCAATCAGAGCCCAGGGATCCATAGTGCCAGCGCAGACGCCGATCAGGATGATGCTGAAGATGACGGAGAGGATGCGCAGGGTCATTTTGCTGGACCACATTCCCCTCGGAGAGACATGGATGACTTCCACTACGGTGGCCTGAGGCTGGAACTGGGGCATCGGGTTGGTTTGTTGTTGATACTGCGGCATCTGTTGTTGCAGTTGATATTGTTGATACTGTTGGTATTGTTGCTGTTGCTGTTGCTGGTGGTGGTTTGGTGGTGGATAGTACTGCTGCTGTTGTTGCTGTTCATGGTGTTGTAAATCTCCCTGCAACTCTCCTTGTTGCTGCACCTGCTGCTGCGGTGGAACCGGCGTTTGCGACATGATGGACACTGGAAACAAGGGGCTTCTCTGCCCTCGAAAAACAAAACGAGCTTGTGGGTGTCGCCGTCGATCCAGAACGGCGGTTTGCGTTGAACAAGCAAATCGTGTGCGCGTTCACCGGTCGAAAGAGGAAGAGGAGAACCGAGAAAGTAAAAGCAAACGGGTGGAAAGTAGAACAACAAGTGAAACCAGGCCCGATCGTAAAGGGAAATGTCCGAATATTCACGGTCCGGTACGACGAGAGATCCATAAGCTCTCTCTCTCTCTCTCTCTCTCCCCCATCTCATCTCGTTCCCCCCACCACTCAGGAGCTTTGAAGGAGCCGATCCCTGGTCCGTCTAGTGTCACGCCAGCGAAAGATCAAGGGGCGTTGAGTGGCTCCCCGGTTCAGCTTTGGGAGGCGCAGGCTAAATGAGGTTGCCTTGGCGCAGCGATTAATTAATTGATTCACACGATGGGACTGTGGTGTTGGTTGGTTGGTCATGCACGCAGTAGCCAGACATGTGTCATTTGGACGCAGGGAGGAGTAATAGCCTAGAATGCCTTGTCTCAAGTTTAGGTACCAGTGATTCCGTGGCAAGAGGTTTTGTCATTGTGCTCGTGCTCGTGCTCTGATTGTTTTGTGTCCTCGTATTCTCGTACTCCGTATCCGTAGGGCTGGATTTGATTCTATCAAGGTTTGATGAGTTACCAAACCGGGTAATACCAACATAGTGCAGTCAGTATAAGCTTTCACTGTCCGAAGGAGCATGAAATGTCCAGGTCCGGATCGTCTTCAGGGATCTTGTTATTGTACCACTTTGGAATACAAACTATTTAGATGACGAGGCACAGTATCACAAAGGAACCTACATAGCACAACCGCAACTCTTCTCCAATTCTTCCTTCATCCTCTCATCCTCTCATCCCCGCTGTAAACCCGGCCAAGCAACACCCACCTGCCACCCACCAACTCACTTATTACTGAGCCCTGGCTTCTTTCTCATCGTCGTTCTCAGCGAACCCAAGAATGGGTCCGTTATCCTTATCTCCCCGGCTCCGCACCCCGGGGCCCGACTCTCGGAACTCGATGTTGCAATTCCGACCTTTGCTTGCTAATCCGAAATTCGCCCAAAAGTCCAATAGGGCTGCCTTTCGCCAATTACTAGATTCCTACCTTGTGGTTCTGTAGCAGTTCGCCCTTGAATGAAATACATCTCTTTTCGCATAACCACGCCATTGCGTAGACATCCGGTGACAACCCCCAGTCTCTTGTCACCAAAGCCGACCTCGGCCCAAGAGCAAACACCATGACGTCTTCCCCTCCCACGCCCGAAAAGCCGTCGGCTTCGGATCTTGAATAACTCACGATTCAAGCCCTCGAGCCATCCTCGAATAGTCACGCTTCGACGGACAAGGAAACCTTGGCTCCTGACTCGGACAACTCGCCCACGTCAGGCGACGAGGCAGACTGCGGCCCTCTGTTGGCCATCTCTAAGTATGAATCTAGTTGGATCCTCAGGACGCTGACGCCTAAGAACTGTCGATGGGATGACAACGCTCCCACGCAGCTCACGATGGCTCACTGTGTGCTCTATGCCATGGTTGGTTTCATCCCTCCCATTGCCTCTTCTAGCCTTGTAATTAATCAAGAAACAATTTACCTACTCCTAGTCTTCAACCTTCACAGTCGCCAATCTCTACTACAACCAGCCAATCCTTAACAAAATGGCCGTCGACTTTAGAGTTAGTTACGAAGAGTCTTCCCAAGTGGCAACTCTGATGCAGTCCGGTTACGCCGCTGGCCTCGTCTTCGTCCTACCCTTGGGTGACATTCTAACAAGACGACCGTTTATCATTTCTCTTATCCTTGCAACCGCCACAATGGTTAGTTGAGTCCCTTTCTTCTTCTCCTCTGATATCTTAACCGAGTTTAGTGGATTGGTCTATGTGTTACCAAAGACTTCGCCGTCTTTCGCGCACTCTCCTTCATCTGCGGCGTCACCACCGTAACACCACAGCTGATGATCCCACTGGTGGGAGACTTTGCTCCCGCTCACCGCAAATCGTCCCTGTTGTCTATTGTTGTCTCCGGCTTGATGTTAGGGATCCTGGTTGCCAGGCTCCTGTCTGGCGTTGTCGCCAACTTCACCAGCTGGAGGAACATATATTGGTTCGCTTGTGGTGTACAGTATTTACTCTCTGTCACGCTCTTCTTCTTTATGCCCGACTATCCGTCCACTAACCCTGATGGACTGAACTATTTCCGAGCCCTGTGGTCGATTCCATACATGATGGCTACAGAGCCGGTGCTCATCCAGGCCTGTCTCATTACGTTTTGCCTCTGTTGCATTTTCACCTCCTTCTGGACAACCTTGACCTTTCTCCTCGCTTCGCCGCCTTTCGATTATTCGTCGCTGCAGATTGGACTATTCTCCCTGACGGCCCTCGTCACTATCATCACGATCCCTATCATCGGCAGACTCATCGACCGTTTCGTGCCCCTGCTGTCGACCTTGTCCGGCCAGATCATGGCGTTGATCGGGACAACCATTGGGACATTTATTAGCACTTTCACCATTGCAGGGCCCATCATCCAGGCCATCGGAATCGACATTGGCGTACAGACGGCACAGGTTGCGAACCGAGCGGCCATTTTCAACATCAATCCCAAAGCGAGGAATCGTGTTAACACCGCGTACATGGCTTGCGCGTTCTTGGGACAGTTGACAGGTACCGCGGTGGGAAACAGACTCTACGCGGCGGGAGGTTGGAGGCATAGCGGTGCATGCAGCAGTACGTGAACACCCGTGTCTGAGGTCGTTTTATTTAGTCTTCGATTTACTGACTAACACTCTATAGTTGCTTTTGTTGGCGTATCACTGATATTCGCCCTCGCGAGAGGCCCCAGGGAGAAAGGATGGGTTGGATGGAAAGGAGGTTGGAGTCCGCGGAGAGATTCACCTTCTCCTCCAGTTCAACAAAACCTCGAAACAGGCGTAGAGCCTAAAACAAAGGATTGATAAATAAAGAAGAATAACTTGCTAGTAAAGTTGTTCTTCTTTTTTTTACAAATGTTAGGATATGGCCGAGTCTCGTTGGCAGCGTTCATTCAGTGCAAATGAATTATGCAAAGTATACGGACATGACAAAATACCATGAGATTACGGAAACATAATAGAGACTTTGTTTCTTCATAGTTTACTCCAATTATTCATCTCGTCTATGATTAAGTTGCAATCTAAGCCAGTCTGATCTGAGTTCCTTCTTCAGTCATCGAGAAATCGCTCCCAGTCCTCCTCAGTGACCATCACCTCCATCCTCGGACCGACCACGCGCGGAAAAATATCTAAGAAATCCTGTTCATCCTTGTGGAAGCGACCCAGACGAGCAAAGACGTTGAGCTCTTCCTGGCTCAATTCCTGTACATATATTTTTCTTGCCTTCTCTTGGGACTGGAGGAGAATGTCGGCCAAGTTGTCCCTCTCTCTGCTGGCCCTGGAACAGCCTTCTCTGGCTTCTCCGTTCTTTTCGGGTTTCTCCTGGGTAGGAACCCCCAGCTCTAGCTCACGCAGACTGGCTTCAAGATCGGGAAGTCTTTGCTCTCTATAGTTCCGGAGTGATTCCTTGACTTCTGTAGCACCGGCGAGCGTATGCTCCAAATTGTCTTGAAGTAGAGGATCGTTGGGCGAGATAATCTGTAGAAGGGACCTTGCACGAGCCTTGATCGTCTCTCCTGCATGGACCGTTTGAGGTGGCTTTATCTCTTCATGGCTTGAAAGCTGACCCTTGAGATCCGGCTTAATTTGTCTCCGGCAGATATTTCGGAGGTCAGACTCGACATGCTGTGGTGGAACTGCGGGTAGCACATGTAGAGAAGACCCATCCGGGGGCGCCCTGGCACGTGGAAGATCCCTGTTGTTACGTACTATTGACTCCCAGTAAGAGAAGTCGTCGTGGAGGCCTAGCTGCTCGAGGAACACGCGCAGAATATCCAAGTCGTAACGGTCTGGGCCCCTGCACAGCATCAGGCTACGTACCAGCCCCTGCCACGCTTTTGGCTCTGCCTTGTCGGCGAATCGGAACAGAGTGGTCAGAAGCTGGCCGAACCGGAGGATCAAGTCGGGATCCAGACTGCCCTCGAGATGACGGAACTCGACAGCCCCTGAGAAGCTCCCGGGTATTTCGATAGCCTTGATCCGGTTGATACTGACGCAGTTTCTGTTTCCACGGGGCGCGACAAGGTAGTGGAGGCTCTCAAAATCAGGCGCCATCCATATCTTCTTCAGGGCGGCACAGTCTGCGAGACTGAGCTGTTCAACGGGCATGTACTGGGCAAAGTCCGGCGTAATGGGGAGGTTTGTCCATGCCTCCTCGTACTCCCCTAGCAACCCACTGCCATCCCGTAGAGGATGAGCATACCCGATCTTGCATCTCCTTTCTGGATTGCAGAGACTGAAAATGACCGGATCAGCGCAATACATAAGGCAGATCAGTTTCCGGAGGAGATGGAATGGCATGGGCTCCAGGCCTTTTCCGACGTTGAAGTGGACTCCGCAACCCTCGTCGACGACAAGCCTCAGCTCTTGCCGTAGGCCGACAAGGACGTTGAGGATGGTTTCCCAACCCTCAGGCCTGTCTCTCAAGATGGGGCTCACTATCTCCACGCCGTCAGCGCTCTTGTAGCCTTTCCAGTCCAGCAAGGCCCTCAAAGAACCGTCCGTCCTGACGCTCCAGGCCTGCCATTCAGAGTCATAGTCGGGTTCAATGTATATACCCCCTTTCATTGCGAAGAACTGGTTCAACGCGGTGTTGGAACAGCTACTTGAAAGTTCACGCAAGGTGAAGTCACAAATTGCAAAAAGTCCCAATTTGTTCCCCATAATCTCGGCGATTTGGGGATATCTCGTATGGGGCCATATGCCTTGAACACAAGATCTGCCGTCACTTGGATCGGGGTCCTCCCACGGTTTGGTCTTCGGGTCGGTTCTTTGAAATTTGATGTCCTTGTCTGATTCATGCCCTGGAAAATGAACTCGATTCAGCCGTTCCATTCGCTTGACTCTGTCAGCCTTCTCCTCTTCTGTTTCGCCAGACGACGGAGTCAGCATCTCAAGCTCAATGCCGATGGTGTAGCAATCATTTTCGGTGGTTTTCGCTGAGCTCTCCCATATATTGAGCTTCTCTCCGAGGTCGTCCAGGAACGGGATTCCCTTGGTCCTGTCCATATCCAAAGGAATCGCATTCGGCTCGGACTCAGGGTTAGAGACTCCCTTCTTCAATTCTGGCCAGGTTCTGAGTTCTGGAATTCGAGTTGCCCAAGTCATCTTCCGGTAGTACTCGGCTGTATCCTCTAGGCCTCTGGAAGCGAGACTATCGAAAAGAGAAATACTTCGGTCCTGCAACTGTTGGCGGAGAATTGTCAACTTCTCTAGGATACGTTCTGGGGTCTTTTCGATGCCGAAAGAGACGAGATGCGTGCAGACACTTGCCCAGTGAGAAATGGCCTCAAAGTCGAGGGTACCACAGTGCTGATTGAACTTGATCATATCGCTGGCGTTGCGTGCTTCAAGTCCTTGGAAGTCGTAGGCAGGTCTCGGTCGAGAGTGGCGCTTTGTATGCGTAATCGGAACCAAGCGCAGAAGGTGAACGAGTTCTGGGAGGCCCTTGGTGCTCTGAATTCTGCCTAGCCCGTGAGCGAATCTGGGATCGGTCAACTCCCCTGGATGTGGGAGAAGGCTCAACGGTGGTCTATCGCCCGAGAGGCGATTGTTCCAAGGGTCCTCCATTGTATCGGCAGAAGCCAGTTCAACCGCCACGTCGACGTGATCATGGTTCTCTGCGAGGTTGGTAAACTGCAGACCCAAGGATTCCAATGAACCGGGCCCGCAGTGAGGAGGGTGTATCTCGTTCAGCAGAGGGTCTGCTACCCAGAGGAGTGATGCAATGGACTTTACAGCTTTGAAGGCCAAGGTTCCGCCCTTCTGCTTCACCGAGACTCCCAGACGCGTTTCGGCGTTCGAGATAGTGATGTGGTCTTCTGTCAGAGTGGAAATGACCTCGGTCAAGCCTTCCAGCGGGGAGAGACCTGTTGTGGCGTCTCGAGAATACATGGGTGAGGTGATCTTGACCCCCACAAAACTGAAATCTGGGTTCTCGCGTTCGTTGATATCCTGATCGTAAGATATTTTCCAGACAGTATTGGAATCAAAGTCAGATGCATCGCGTGGCTGCATCCATACTTCAGAGCCAAAGAACTTTTCAAAGGACTCAGGCAGGGGAGCATCTTCAGGCATTGCCCAGTTGGTGGCCAACTCCTTGCGGCTCAAGGAGTATGCAACCGCTGAAAGAACCCAACCTTTGTACTTTTCCTCCGAGCTTGGATAGCCAGCGTGACGACTAAGTTTTGGCGGAACGTGGCTGAAGGCCATGAGTGGTACGGGAATCTGCTTTCCGGTGAAGGGTAGGAATCCTGTGCGGGAAAATTCATGGCCCATGAAGAACTTGTTCGCTGCGAGCAACACCTGAAGCTCGATCTGGAACTCGACACTCCAGGGAACTTCCGGCATTGGAGACATGAAAATGTTTGGTCGACCAAGAAGCCTCGTTTGCTCGTCGGATACCTGCTGATCTAGTTGGATGCCTGTAGTATTCTTATAGAGGGCGTTGCCTGCTGTTGACTGCTTGGCGACTTTGTTTGAGAATCTCAATTGCTAGATATTGCGAAATGAATTGCGTTGTTGATTGTGCTCGAAGGCTTCTTTGCCGAAAAAAAATTTGGTATGAGTGCGGAACTAATGCTCTTTAAATGTTTCGACTTCTTTGTCATGTCGCCGAAACTGAACATGTAATAAGATGAACAGGCATTCTGAGGTACCATGCCACGAACACAGGCCGAGGATCCCCAAGTCCTGAAGAAGACCCTTTGTCACCTGTAACAAATGGTAACTCTGTCTGTTCTTCCAACAAAAGGTTCTGAACAGGTTGGTGAGTGACTTGAGTTCCTTCCATGTTCATGAAAATGGCCTGGAAACTCTGGTCCTTGAAATTCAACATGTGTCCAAGTTCCTCGTGGACATTCTCGAAGACATTCCTCGAAGCCCCTAAGCATCTGTCGCCTTAATCGTGATCCTCCTCCGTCAGCCCTGGGCACCCCTCCATCTCTAAGTCCTCGTATGCCATCTTACACCAGAAGCAGTATCGGTGCTTCTCACGAAGATACTCCAATACTCGTTTTAGCCTCTCCTCAATCTCTAATGCGTTATACTCGTTCAGCTCCTCATCTTCCTCGTCCAGATCCTCGGCAGTGGCATATACTGTGCGTCCCTTGCCCAGAGCCTTCTTGTCGTCTGCGTCCTCGAGATCGTCTTCGTATGTAGGAAGCCGGGAGAGTGATTGTTCGAGGTCATACCGCATACGCCTATCGCGTTCCTTTTCCTCGCGGTGCCGGGCGAGGCCTCGGTAGAGCACAGGGATGGACTTGAGTGGGCGCGATGAAACCGATCGCGGCTTCTTTGCCGACTCGGCTTCCTCGGGTGAGGCCTCATCTGCGCTCCCATGTCGGATGTCGGATTGTTCTTCGTCCATGCCTTCGGCAACGCGCTGCGCTGCCCAGAATTGTTTTTCGAGTCGGGCTTCCTCCCGCTCCCTCCTTACGCGCTCGCGATACTCGTCCGGATCCATTTTGGCCGTTTTCACTTCTCTTTCTTGCGCCGCTTCCCTTAGCTTCCTCTTCTTCTCGTTCTCCAAGCCAATGCCGCTGCGATCCTCCTTAACGCTGACCTTGATCGGCTCTGTCCTGGCCTGACTCTGACCGTCGTCCGTCTTCTTGCCGAGACCTCCTCCTGTGAAGCCCATCTTAGCCATCATGGCGAGGCCCTTGCTCTTCTTGGTCCGTGGGTCGTCCAGCATGGACGTTGACAGTGCCTTCTCCCGGGCAGCTTCTTCCTCCTCGGCGAGCTGGGCCTTAGACTTGACGATACCTCTGGCGCGGGACTCCCGTTTTAGGCGTTGTGTACGTGCAAAAGACGACTCTTTAACGGGTGCGGGATCGTCGAAGATCATGTTCATGTAGTCGTCATCGCCGTCGTCTGACGCACTTGCACCGTTTCGTTGCGACGTGCTCATGATGAGAATGCGCGCTAAGACCCGTAAGGATTGAGCCTGAATCTATGCGAAATGGGTAGTAGCTGATTAGAGATAGAGCACTGGTTGGGATAAGAAATGTGGTAGTATTGATTGTCGACAAGATGTGTGATGAGGGAGGGCTCTTGAGGCGAAATACCTGATCATGAGATGGGAAAACTGTCCCTGGCTTTTTAGTGGGAAGTCGCTGTCTTGCAGAAGGCCTCACGAGCGTCCCAGGCAAAAAAATCTCAGCTGGTCGGAGTACAGTCAGAATATCAGGCTTAAGCACTGGGCTAAGGTCCTGTTTTAGCGGTCTACGGGACATCTGCGGACCATAATAAAAGGAGGAACACGGTGCGGATATATAAAACACTGAGTCACCTTTGCTTTCCATCAATACATGAAGTAGAACGACAAATCAAGTGGGGAGAGTTGGGTATGACTGAGTTCCCGAGGACTATTAAGACACTGTCATCATTAGGTGGTAGCGTCATCTCCCTAAAACTCCAAGGTCATATATCAGGGAACATATTTGTGAATATAAATAAGAAGGTACTGGCATTTCGTGCACGGGATATCCTTCTACCTGTTCTTCTGCCGCTTCCTCGATGCCTTTTCCCTTTCGTAGATATTCGACTCGCGTCCCTCCTCGCTCTGGATCTCGGCCACAAGCCTCTTGTACTTCTTCTCGTACGCCTCGTCCTTGGCCTTCTTGACTCGTAGCTTCTCCCTCGCCATGAAGTTGGCGTCCTTCCGCAGCTCTCTCATCGCGCCCTTGCGTTCCTTCTTGTGCTCAGCCTTTAGCTTGGCGAGCTCGGCACGCTCGCGATCGGGATCGTAGTGCTTGTCGGGATCGAACGTCTCCTCGAACTTGGGCACGAACGTCTTGATCGCCAGGGCCTTGTGGTGGTGTAGCTCTAACGGGCGACGCGAGAGCTGTGCCACCTGAAGCATCCGTTCAAGCTTGGTTTGGAGCTTCTCGACTCGCTCAATTAGACCAGAAGGCAGATGAGATCGGCAGGTCTTGCTATCAAGGTGCTTCAGGACGTCTACTGCCTGAGAAAAGGTCTCAATGATAGAGCTCTTTCCAGCCCACGCATCCGCAGCCGCCCCGAGGACCTGGGCGGTTGTATCTAGGATGGAGACTTTGAGGATTTTGGCCTTCGTGCCCGTGACATCAGCACCCTGACAATCAGAGAAGTTCAACTTTCTCAACAGAGTTTTGCTGGTAGACTCGGCTCGAACGCTAACAGAAGCGCCGTGAATGGGAAAACTTCCCAGCTTTTTCGACGCCGCCACGGGAGAGAGGGCCCAGAGAGTGTTCAGAGAGAAGTTGACAACCTCAGGAACGTATCGCTTAGCCAGTTTCTGATAGCTGACAGCAAGGATCGATAGATAGGTACCAATCGCCAAGTCGGACAGCTGTTGCGGGACCTTCTGTCCGAGGTATCGCGAAATTGTTAACATGGCAGGCGTGACAACTTGGTGGAAGTGATCGGACGTAGGAAAAACAGTGCCGACAGCTGCGAGGAGAATCAAATCTCCAGGCTGCAAAGCCAAGGGGCGCTCGCTGTTCATCTCCTCGATATTTTGTCGGAATTGCTTGCTGATTTCGATGGGGAACATCTTGGCCAGAGAGTGGATATGACGAACAATGCTCTCGAGGACAGAGAACGAAGGAGATGTTGCAGGGTCCCAAGGAAAGGCGACAAAGTCGACCAGTGCTGCAGAGAAATTTGCAAGACGTTCCTTGTTTCTGCTGTCAAGCTTTGGGTGGTAGAGCGCGCGAATTCTTTGAACGATGGTAGGGATGCTTTTGGATGGATAAGGCGCAGTGACGGACTGGAACTCGTCACAGGACTGGGGACAAGGGAAGGTGTACGGTAGCCCCTCCTCGTCTCCTTTTTGAATCGCTGACGCCTTGGTGGATGAATCTGCCTCGAAAACGGGATTTCGGGCCTCCTCTTCGTTGAGCAAGCCTTTGGTGAAGTCGTCCTCCTCCTCAGAGCCCTCCACTTCGGAGTCTTCGTCGCTTTCCATGAGCTCCAGGTCAGAGCCACTGGCCACGAGGTCATCGTCGATCAGAAAGTCATCCTCATCGTCAAATCCCAGTCTGGTTGCGGTAGGCCGGGATCTGAGACCACTTCCAAGACCAAAATCTTCTTCTTCCTCCTCTTCGTCCATATCCATGAAATCGTGGCCCTTGGAATCTTTCTCCGCCTTGGCATCGCCTTCGCCGTCTGACACCTCCTCACCCCTCATACGCCGTTGTCGCTTGTCCTCAAGCTCCTTCAATCTCTGGGACTCCTCTTCAACCTTTTCTTCGTCCGTCTTCGTGCGGTCGGCAGGCTTGGCTCGCTTGTCCTGGGCTAGCTTCTTTACTTGCATGTCAAAGTCTTTCTCGAAAGCGCTTCGGTCTACACCTGCGATAGTAGCGATCGGTTCGTCCTCGGCAGCGCGAGGCTTGGGGGCCTGTCGACTTTGAGAGAGAAGCCAGTGGATGTTTGACAGCTCCTTGTCGAGTTCTGCGCGCACATCGTCGTCTT
Organism: Neonectria magnoliae; assembly: GCA_037954305.1. Classification (NCBI taxonomy): domain Eukaryota; kingdom Fungi; phylum Ascomycota; class Sordariomycetes; order Hypocreales; family Nectriaceae; genus Neonectria; species Neonectria magnoliae. Next base: position 50,122 of record JAZAVK010000014.1, on the reverse strand, counting down.
CTTCTTTGGCAGCCTGGCGTTCGTACTTGTGCAGCTTTGACTTGGCGATCACCTCCTCCATCACTTCTTTTTTGGTCTTCTTCCGTTCAGGTTCGCCATTGTCGTCGTCCTCTCCATCACCTACGGCTGCCAGATCGCGGATGCGCTTTCGCCTCTGCATCTCGCGGACGGAGGTGTCGCTATCGTAGTCCTCCTCAAGGTCGTCTTCCTTGAAGTCGTCCCGAGCCTCACCGTCAAAAGCCAAGGACTTGCCCATGTGGGTTAAGCCTTCTGAGGGCTCATCGTCTTCCAGGTCGAACATGGAACCCTTCTTGTGGCTTCTCTGCTTCTCTCTGGCGAAACGCTCCAGCATCTTCTCCTCGGGGGCCATGGTGGGATCGTTTTCACCGAATCGACGATCGATGATACCGCCGACCTTGTTGCGGCGTTGCATCTCGACGAGTAGGGTTTCTCGGCGCTGTTGTGTCTCCGTTAGTGATACACCAATGCATTGGAAGTTGTGTTTATTACCCTCGCTTCGCTGGCCGCCTTGGTCTGGCCCGGTCGACCTTTGATACTATCTGCCATGCCGGTAGCAGTCGGGCGATTGGTTGTGACCTCGAATTTGGGTCCTCGGGCGGCATGCTTCAGGTCGAAAGGGTTGAACTGCTCGCGGATGCCCTCCAGAACCACCCCTCTCTGAAGGCGCTTGTCGTTGCGGGCGCGCTCATCTTGAGCCTGACTTCGCTTCTGCTTCTTGGACTTCTGCGGACCAACAATTCCCTGCTCCCGGAGGGACGCCTTGAGGCGCTTGAGTTGAGAGCCGGCCATGTCGACTTGGATGGTTGTGGTAGTCTTTTGCCGTGGGACCTCCAAGGATCTGAAGCTGGGAATTTTTTCTTGAAAATGCTTATCGTTATCGGCCCCGTAGTCTGATGGATTGGATGTGGGGGCATTCGTTAGAGCGTAGGTCGCCTTGAAACAGTTGACGCTATTCCCCGTTTGGTAGCGGTGAGACCTGGCAGAACTCACCCATCGTCAGCAGCTGGCCGACAGCTTGCTTCCTATTGCGCCGTCGAAGGTGTCACATTCCTACCCTTTTCAGTATCATGAAATCAACATCACTCAGCTAAACAAAATGGGCTGGGCAAATAGCGTGCTCGCATTTTCTCGCGACGAGCGGGTTGTTCTCCTGACCCTGGGCTTGGCCACTTTTGGCATTGTCAGCACGGTGTTCACTGCTCTCACCATCATCCGCGACGACAATGAGATACCACCAACCCAGCCGAAGACACAATACATCACGCAGGACACCGAGGACTCGCTACAGCCTGAAACCCTGGAAAAGCTCCTGGATCACCCGAACTATTCCATCCGAGAAATCTCCATTAAAATTCTTTGTGACAGGGCCGTCAACGATCCCGAGACCACGCAAGGTCTGCTTTACGGCATCACGAGGCCAAACTACGATGAGCGCATGCGATGTCTCCGAGCGTTGGCTCTTCTCACCGGACAGACTATTGGTATGTCTTCGTGCGCGATGAGCTATAGACCCTACTGACTTCCTAGGTCTCGATGGACTGGCTAAGCTGAACAACCCAAAGGCGTACTCTGCTCTCGTGAGGTCACTCGAGCTGAGCTTGACCGATGTCGAGCGCCCAAAGCTGACTGACAGCCACTGGGATGAGTATTACCTACGTGATATGGCAGAGAGGTTCTGTCTCATGTTCATCTTGGAGCTGATCAACAAGTACGGCGCCAGCATGCTGGTGAAGGCCAAATTCGTTGAGAAATGGCTTGCCAAGCAAGACTGGGGCGATTCACCGGAGGAGAGACGCCGCAACTTCAAAAGCTATATGCAACTAAAGGGCAACCGAATCGTCGACATTGTGGACAAGATCAGGCTCTCAAGACGGGGTTTGAAAGCCTTGGAGAAGGCAGGCCTGATTGACAAGGAGAACTCCAGACGGCGGATCCGAGAGCTTCCTGACCTCATCATGGAGATCGAGGAGGAGACGCCTGGTGGACCACTCGCGGAGCAGCAGGTCCCCCGGACTCGGGAGCATTCCGCCGAGGAGCAACGGCTTCGACGACAACATCGAGAAGCTATGGTTCTTAATGACGGAACGAGGCCCCTGGGGCGTGAAGACATCATCGAGCGAGACCACAGCTCGCCGACTTAGTAGGTGCGGCATCTGTTTAACTGAGAACGAAACACTACAACAACGACGTCGCTCTGGGTACATGCGATGGCTACCTACTACCCTTAAGCCCTAGGCGGGCCTTTTCGGACTAAGAGAACAGTGCAAATGGGCCCAACCGGCCTCGACACAACCGGCCTCGACACAACTGCTGGAGGCGGACGCCAGCTATTCACGGGACCAAGAGGATATGTTTTCCTGACTGACGACGAATGCCGCAAAAGCGCCTGGGAGATGTTCGAATTCACGTGGTACGGGTTATGGTGCATCCACTGACAACGGATTGATCGCCAGCGGAGAAGAAGAGGAGTCGAGGACTCCTGATCAATGGGAGTTTGACCACATGTATGATAGAAGAGGCATGATGATTATGATGATTAGGCAGTGGATGCTAAAGACATGCAAGACCCAGGCGTCAGGTCATACGAGAAGCTTGAGCCTCATATTTGCCTGGTGCTACTTAGTAGTATCCCTTGCCCTTATTCACCGACTACGTACTTCCTCATGGCAATTTGTGATGCCTTGTGCTCCCAAGCTGCATGCGCACAGGGTGGCGGAGGGATTTGACAGCCCCGGGATGTAACGTTATGCCTACCTTAGCGGAGTGGATAAGGAAGAGCGCCGACCATTTGCCACGAGGCAGCTGTAGACATGCAAGTCACTTCGCTGCAGTCAGAGCAGTGTCGGATGGATGGATGCAAGTGTTATCAAGTGGATAGCTGCATGGTGGGAATAAACTGGATTGATCGAACTGTCTCCTGCGATTGAGAGGAAACGTTGGCAAATCGATGAATACCTACACATTAAGCTACGTAGTCTACAATGTACCAACGCTGCAAGCCCTGGCCGACTTTTGATTATTTTCCTAGGTACTCGGGAGGCTTAGGGGGAAGCGAAAGATGGGGCCATGCGACGTCTTATGACCAAAGGGCGGATTGTCCAGGTTCTGGTAGGCCCTGAATCCAGAGTTATCGGCCAGGGCGGCTACAGTCTGTACGACGGCGACGTTTCGTTCATGACGGGCTCTCTCTAGAGATGCTAAAACTGCTAGGTAGGATTACAGGCAGTCAATCAATGAGAGACGAGCGTCTTTGTTGCACCCTTTGAAGCTAGCAACTACCCCTCCGAACCCCGACGGCGTCAAAACGGGTCGGCGCAGGGAGCTGGCGGAGCAGCGAACCGGCCGGGGCGAATGGGGACGAGCGGTTGAGGCCGCGGGCGGGTGGTCTCGGCGGTGATTACAGCGATTGCAGCGATTTGCATCGTAGGTCTGGTCTGCCATTGGAGCCGGGCGGGGAGGTCGCAACGCGTGACGCAGCGGCTGCAGGCGATGCCACGGCGACAGAGGCTTAGGTGCATGTAAACACAACTGCAGGCGGATGCATCATGACAGCGCAGTGCATGTAAATAAAGGGACGGGCCGTTGGAGAGTATTATAACTGATGGAGAAGGTGTTTGCGCGGGAGAAAGAGTGAGAGCGACAGTGAGAGCGACAGTGAGAGTTGACGTCCCAGGTTGGAATCAGCGCAACACCAACAAGTCCTCCACCACCGCCGCCATCATCACCACCAATACCACCGGTTGGCATTGTAGGCGTTGTCTCGTCTTTCTGTGACAACTCCTCCTTCCTCCTTCTCGCTTTTGGCTGATCATCGTCATCGCCACCAGCATCAGCACTCAGCTCCCTCCTGAACCCCCTCCTCGCAGACACATAACCACATAACCCCCTTCCCTCACCTCCCCCTGCGTTTTCCCCGGAGTTTGCTCATCCCCTTCAGGGTCGCAAGGTCCAGGAACGCTCATTGCCCCCTTCGTCTACGCCCGTTCTTCCCCTGCATCGCCGTCCCTGGAACCTGTGTCAGAGGCTTGCAGGCGTGGAGCAACCACCGTGCAGAGGCGGTGACCGCTGACGGGACAAAGACAGGATAGCGGACAAAAGAAAAGAAGTCAAAAGGGCGCTGGGCTGCCGCCCCCCTTGTTGCTGGAACTTGTCGTTGAAGATCAGCTCTCTTCCCCTCGTTTTTGCTGTTCGTCCAGCCCGGCTTCGGCATTGGCCTCAACTCTATCCAACCAGCAAAAAAGCCCGCCTTCCTGTTATCCTCTGGATTATCTTCCTGTCCACTTCTTTCTGCGTCTTCCTCGGCCCCATCTCTCGCTTGCTCTCTTCCGAGTCTCTCGTCTTCTATTTCTCTACCTTAACGAAGCACTTTCTCTCGCCTCCAACTCGGCTCGTCGCCCAATCTCTCCTGCTGCTTCATTTCCTGCACCCCACCACAACGCTACCCTCGCAACCTCACACGCTTCTCGGGGTCTTCTTCATTTCTCTCTGAACCCCCCTCCCTCACCCATAACTCGGCTTGCACATGCTCAGTTCATTGAAGAAGAAGAAAACCCCACAACCAGACCGCCGTCCGCCCGCTCATCCATCCGTCGTCCCGAGCTCGGCCTCCGCAAAGAGAAGCCGATCAATCGCTGGGCGCTCAGTGCTCATTTCTCTTCCGGCAAATTTTCAGCTAGTCTCATTTTAACACCCAGCGCGTCACCGCCGCCAGCCCAACGAACTGAGCCGGGTTACTCCCGTCGTCGGTGCTTTTTCTCGGTGCTCTTGGTGCTTTTTTGAGGTGGTGCTCGGCAACCCGTGCGTACCACCACGTCTGCTAGTCTACGGGAGCTACGCAGTGCAGTTGTCTACCCACCCACTGCGCACCGTCCTACACTACCAGGTATCTACGCTACAACCACGGTACTAGCAACGCACAACGCAGCCCCTCGGGCTCTTTACCTCCGTCTCGTCCAGTTACACGCGCCGGGGTTGCTGCTCGACACAAGCCGCCCCCCTATTTACCGCATCCGGCTGCGACGTGGGGTGTAAACAAATGAGACACGCCCACGGCGGAACCACTCTGACTCCATAGCAAAATAAGGCCCCAAGTTGGCCTCGTCCAAGGCCGCCATGCCCTCCGCAACAACAACCACCCAGCAGCGGCCCAAGACGCCTTCGCGATCCTTGCGACGTCCTTCCAACACCGCGTCCACGCCCAATCTCAAGGGTGCCTACTCTTCCCAGTCCCGACTTGGCCTCCCTCCGCTACCACCGCTCCCGCGCAAAGCCTCCCTGGCTGCCCTCACCCCGAGTTCCCTGGCCACCATTCCCGATGTCACTGAGAGTTACGCTGTCGAGTCCGTCCTGAGCGATCAGTCCCAGAACATGATGCCCACCACCCCCGGCCGCCCCGATGTCGCGTTTGGAGACACGGTTGACGTCCCCGGTGGCATGCACGGAACCGTCCGCTTTGTTGGAACCGTCCAAGGCAAAAGGGGCACCTTTGCTGGTGTTGAGCTTCACCCAGACTTTGCAGCACGTGGCAAGAACAATGGCGATGTCGATGGGTAAGCTAGAGCCCGCAACTGGTTCATGCCAGGCATCGTATGTGTGCAGTTGTGCTGACAGAATCGTGACAGTGTATCATATTTCACCACCACCGTCCCCGGCGCAGGCATCTTTCTACCCGCGTCCAAGGCATTGGTACGCCGCGAATCGATTCCCTCGTTCCCCTTGACTCCCACCGCCAGCACACACGGCGGTCTGAGGCCTGGAACCCAAAACTCGATCAACTACACACCCCCGACCCCCGGTCTGCCCAAGTTCAGTGCCTCCATTGGCCCCGGCGCCCGAGCCGCGAGCCCTCAAGGCAAACGGGTCACGAGGACTTCTCTACCACGCGCCGACTCTCCCGTGCGCCGGATGCAGATGACTCCCGGACCCAGGCCGTCCATGACCAGTCCTGCCAAGTCACAGTCTGGGAGGTATGGCAGCCCTACGAACCGCTTTGCTCAGAGCGTGCGGGGAACCGCGGGGGACCCAAGCAAGAAGCTGTCCAAGTTTGATCGCAAGCCCAGCGTTGGGCCACGAAGTATCTCTGCGCTGGGCTCCATCTCCGGGCTGGACGATGATATCACCCCAATGGGAGTACAGCGAACCATGACGAATGGCAGCATGGGCTCAGTCTCATCATTCAGCATGAAGATTCGGCCAGCCTCACGCGCCGCCACTGTCCACGCTGCAAACGAGGAAGAGATTGAGCGTCTACGATCCCAACTCGAAGAGCGTGATAAGCAGCTCAAGGAACAGTCGTCAACGTTGTCTGACATGGAGAGCAGTCTCGTCGAGCTACAAGGGCTTATGGAGAACGCCGACGCCCCGCCACCACACAGACGGAACAGCTTAGACGACAAGGACACATCACAGCTCAGACACTTGCTACGGGAAAAGACCGACAAGATCGCCATGCTCACTTCGGAGTTTGATGCGCACCGAGCAGACTTTCGGAGTACTATTGACACGCTCGAATTGGCAAGCACCGAGACGGAACGGGTCTACGAGAAGCGGATAGAGGAGCTGATGGCGGATATTCGAGAGCTAGAGTCTCGAAACGTTGACGTTGACTCTGTGACCAGTCAATTCAAGCAGCTGGAGGAATTTGTTCAAGAGCTCGAGGATGGTCTCGAGGACGCTCGCCGGGGTGAGGCCGAAGCCCGTGGCGAGGTCGAGTTTTTGCGTGGTGAGGTCGAACGAACGAGAACAGAACTGCGCCGCGAACGTGAAAAGGCATCCGCTGCCACCGCCGGCAACAGTACCGAACCCACCATATCTTCGAAGGAGTTGGAGCAAAAGGACGACGAGATTAGGGGGCTCAAAGCCATCATCCACTCCCTTAGCCGAGACAGCATTCCCGGTGCGGAAGCGAAGACGCCTACACAGCGCCCTGGCTCCTTCATGGGGGGTGAAGCCGAGGCCAAGATCAACCTTGAGCGACAGGTTGCCGAACTGCAGACGCTTCTTGAGAAAAAAAACAACCGGGAAGAGGAACTGCAGCAGGAAGTCGAGTCACTTCGTCAGGGAGGGAATGCTCCCGTAAACAGGAACTCGCTGAGAGACTCCCGCGACACGGTCGTTCTCGCCAAGGCCTATGAGGCTCGCTCTCCCGACGCTATCCACAAACGACGAGCTAGCACCCTCGACACAATGGCCGAGAGCGATGTCTACTCCAACGCTACCGAAACCAGCACCCTTTGGTGCGAGATTTGCGAGACTAACGGCCACGATATCCTCACTTGCACCAACATGTTCGGTCCGGACGGGTCTAAGACCAACGGCGACATGCAGGCGGATGACGATGTCGCTCACGATGATCTGAAGCCTCACACCCCGACCGGGGACGATGCACCTGCGCCTCTGTCAACTATGAAGCTCAAGAACGCCGGACCTCCCTCCCCTAATGTCAGGATCCTGCCCAACCCAATGGAGTCTGGGCCTGTGGCAGGCAAGGAGAGCGGCATCATGGACCCGGAGAAGTGGTGCGCCGTGTGTGAGCGTGATGGCCACGACAGCGTCGATTGCCCTTTTGAGGATGCATTCTAATCGCCCGTTTCACATGGAATCACCCACCCTGGTTGGAAGAGAGATGAAGATCATGACGCGACCCTTGCGGAAAAAAAGCCCGGTGGGGGAAGCTTGGCGTAAACGGGCGTGATGAATTTCGCCCCATGCATGTGCCTTTTCTTTGTCATGTTTCTCGGTCTTGCCACCTTGAGCCGGCCTTGTTCACGGGCAATCGTTGGGCTGAGCATTTTTAGTGATACTATACCCCTTTTTATTGTTAGTCTTGAAGCCTTGTTCTGCTTCCATAGGACCTTTGTAATAATACATGACATGGTTATGTTCATGCAATTTATCCTGTGCCAGTTGCTGTAGAGTGAAGGTCTGCTTCACATTCAGGTGTATGAAGTTGTTGGTTTCTTTCGTGTCCAGGCTCCAACGGGTGAGCCACATCTCACTTGCTGCTAATTTTGGTGTATAGTTTGAAGAAGGAAGAAGCTATTAACACAGTCGGACCAAACCCTGAGGTCGCTGCGACACGCTCAACATGCTCCCATTACGACGATGGTGTAGTTGCAAGGGTCGCCTGGATTCGATCGCCACGCATACTATGCCACCGCCGAGCAGCCGTCCACATCTCATCGTCCCATCCCCCCACCAGGCGACGGTACTTGTGAAGAAACCAGACGCTCGGTTCCCAGCAGCGAGCGTCCCAGGGTACAGCGACATCCACACCGAGCGTATTGTGTTGAGAGCCGCAGCACACTATGCCAGCAAGAAGGTCCGGGCATAGCTCGTCCTCGTCAATGAGCGGCGGGTCGTGATCAAGGGCTTTGAGAAGGTTTTCGCGGAATGATTTGAAGGGCAAAACGTCCTGGCTCGTGTCAGTTGTTTGAGATATATCAGTGTAGCAGGTAGCATGGGTGAGCGCACAATGTAGGGGTGGTGAGCAAACGTCAGCTGTAAGTCACAGGGACGCAGGTCAGGCATCAGATTGTGGAACTTTGCCCTGACGACGGAGAGTTGAGATGGGTAATAGGGGATTTCGGGCCCAAGGACGAAGACGCTCCATCCCTCTTCGACGAGGAGGGGCTCGACATCGCTCATGCCGAGGGCGTAACAGTTTACAAAGAGGGCGCTGAAAAGCCCGGTATTCGTAACGCACTGGTTGGGAGTCCGGGAGGGGCCGGCGGCGGCGGCGAGGCTGAGGGCAAGGGAGAACTGCAAAGCCTCGAGTTGGAGTCTTGTAGAACGACCGGTATGGCTAGGCTGGGAAAAGAGAGTGGTGGAGTTCCTGGACAGTTGTTGAGAATGTGGTGTAAAAGAAGAAGGGGGTGTTGATGAGGGATTGGCGGTATCGTCGGTTTGTTGCTGGAGGAGTCGGATGAGATCCCCCGCTTTTGGTTTAGAGAAAGGGTTTCTATCCCTTGTAGGATTTTGAAGAGAGTATCAACCGTGTCCGTTGGAGCTGTAGGGCAGGGGCGGGGAGGGTATTCCAATTATTGACTATGAAAGGTAGTTGTTGATAGCTAGTGTTGCGCTCAGGTGCAGTACATTCATCGATGTTCACGTTGAGGACAGAGCCAATATGAGACGATTCTGATTCTGAGATAACAGGATTTTCCACAGAGATGATATCGTTGTCATTCACAGAAGCGCTGGCATTGACATCACCGCTGTCATGACTAGAGCTGAAATCGACATCATCGGGATCTAAGAGTTGATTCAACAGCGCCAGCTTCTGCTTCCGTTTCTCGCCTGCCGGATACCATCAGACACTTACATGGAGCACCTGAGCATAGGGTTCACAGGGAGACGGGGACGTACGGTAGTTGCGGCTAGCTATCCTGTTCTGTTCCCGCCGGGCCTCAGTCAGGCGCCTGGGAGCTGGCTTTTTGGATGCCTGTTCCATGCGGGGGGCGGTGTGGATGAGTGCAGAAGGTCACACAGGGAAGGTCTTGAAGTGAAGCGTTGAATGAGCCCAAACATGCGCTACTGTGTTGGATGAGTAGTCTAAGGTAGATAGTGATGGGTGACGGTGGCAGCTTCGAGAAAAGATCTCGATATTCCCGGGGTCGGAGCGGGATGGACCCGGAGCAACCTGAGAGGTGACGTCAAACCCGGACGCGGCTGGAGCGGCGGATTTTAACCCGAGAGACCTGACTCGTTCCCTCCGAACCAGAAAACTCTATGCTGGATATTTCGCCCGGGCCTTTGGAGTTCCTGGATCGATAGAACGTTTGAACTAAAGCAAGCCACAGGACGAACACTCATTCAGTGTTTGTCAAGTTGGGGCCTAGAACATGGGAGTGGGCCCAGGGGCTCTTTGTATCACATTGCTGAGGAAGTGATCAGTGAATGAGCCTGCCTACCTATTAAGTGGTGACCCGAAGCTGAGGAACATTATGCAAGCAGGCAGGCGTTGTTTGCTTCTTTTGGCCGCTATTTGCACATTAGATAGATCTCACGCTCAGCCCCCATTTTAGCTTAGAAACAATGTCTCTGGCTAACGTACCTTTATAGCAGTGTGCCTCGGGTGAGTTTTAGGGTGGCACCTCAGCCAAGGGCTTTTGTTCGGGTGCACCCCAAACAGGCGTCGCCCGTGCCACTCCACTTCAGCGGACTTTGGTGCGCAATGGAAGCCAAGTGGAGATCGGCCATCGGACCCTGCGGCTGGTGAACAGAAAGAAAAAAACATTAAAAATAGAGATTCTCGGTTTCTCAGTCAGGATTTACGGCGGTACTTGGACGCCCGTACCAGTTGGGGCCGGCGCCGGGGTACCCTTCGTGTTAGTGGTGTACATGGGCCCGGCAGCCTCGTTCGGTCAGTTTGGTTCAGGCTGAGGCTGAGGGGGGGGATCACTTCCGCTTACCTTACGTACTTTTGTTTGTCCTTTTGCATGTGCATCTGCATATTCATCCCGTCTGCATCCGCCGGCGGCTTGGTACTTGGTCATGAATGATTGCTTCAGCCAGACTGAATGACTTCGTATCCAGTCGGGACAAAGCTCAGCCGGTAGACGTCCATGCGCGCGGGGCAGCACACACCCCTGTACTGTACAAGCCTGCTAAGTACATCCTCAGGCTTTTCAGGCGGGCGCAGGCAGAAAAGGCACCCGGGGCGGATGTCGTTTTTTAGTCGTGGAGGGGGAAGCAAACCTGGGAAGTCGTGCATTATCAGCACCGCCACAGAATCGACTTTCTTCCACACAATTCCATGAGGCGCGCGCTCCGCAGGCCGACGACCCTGCCTGCAGCCTCCCTTCTCAAAACCCGTCCGCCCAGGTCCCCAGCGCCTAATCTCGACCTCGACGTTGTTAATCAAAGAAACCTCTTCTGCGTCTGCGTTTCTCTGAGTCGCGGCAATTTCTCAACTTCTTCCTCTTCCATTCTTCCTGCACTGCGACTTCCAAGACCTTTCTTCCTCCTCGTCCTCCTCCCCACCCTCGTCTCGACGTCGTCGTCATCCAACCCCTCCGATTGATCCAGTCAGAAAAAGAGACAGAAACCCGTGCAGCCTGCCGCAGCCCCGCCGTCTGAGTTCGAGATACGCTGCCGTGGACAAGGTACGAACGAACAAACCTCAACAAGCCTTTGCTGTCTTCCTCGTCATTTCCTTTCCTTTCCCATTCAAGACTCCCCCGCTGTTCTCGTCATCTTTTGCGCCCCATTGTCGCTCGCTGCCTGCTATACTCGGCCTTGCTGCGCTCACAGCCTGCTCTGTCATCCTCAGCGCTCGCATCGCCGCTTTTCGTTCTTGTTGCTTCATACTACTACCCCGGCTCTTACTAACTCGACCTCTTCTCTCCAGAGTCCCCCTCCTCTCACCACATCCTCCTCCCTCGCGATCCGACTTGTAGAACCCCCCCAAACCAACCGCAAACATGGTCAAAGAAACAAAGCTTTACGATACTCTCGGTGTATGTTGCCGACTCCCTCCCTCCTCCTCACGGACCTCACCTAACATGTTGGATCCCTAGGTCTCCCCGACAGCAACCGAGGCCGAGTTGAAGAAGGCTTACAAGGTCGGTGCCTTGAAGTACCACCCTGGTGAGTTACCCTTTGCCATCTACCCGTAACACTTCACCTAATCCCTTCCAGATAAGAACGCCCACAACCCCGCCGCCGAAGAGAAGTTCAAGGAGGTGTCCCATGCCTACGAAATTCTCTCCGATTCCCAGAAGCGACAGATTTATGACCAATATGGTGAGGCCGGCCTCGAGGGCGGCGCTGGCGGTGGTGGCATGGCCGCTGAGGACCTGTTCGCTCAGTTCTTCGGCGGCGGCGGCGGCGGTGGCTTCGGAGGTGGCCTCGGCGGCATGTTCGGCGGCATGAACCAGCGTGGCCCCCCCAAAGCTCGAACCATCCACCACACTCACAAGGTCTCGCTTGAGGATGTCTACCGTGGTAAGATCTCGAAGCTGGCCCTCCAACGGTCCATTATCTGCCCCAAGTGTGAGGGTCTCGGTGGCAAGGAGGGCGCTGTTAAGAGGTGTACCGGCTGTGATGGCCACGGTATGAAGACCATGATGCGCCAGATGGGCCCCATGATCCAGCGATTCCAGACTGTCTGCCCCGACTGCAACGGCGAGGGTGAGATCATCAAGGAGAAGGATCGCTGCAAGCAGTGCAGCGGCAAGAAGACTATCGTCGACCGCAAGGTCCTCCACGTCCACGTTGACAAGGGTGTCCGCACCGGCACCAAGGTCGAGTTCCGTGGCGAGGGTGACCAAGCGCCTGGTGTCCAGGCTGGCGATGTTGTCTTTGAGATTGAGCAAAAGCCTCATCCTCGCTTCACTCGCAAGGAGGATGACCTTCTCTACAACTGCGAGATCGAACTCGTTACCGCTCTTGCTGGTGGCACCATCTTTATCGAGCACCTCGACGAGCGATGGCTCAGCATTGACATTCTTCCCGGCGAGGCCATTGCCCAAGGTACGTCTCCAACCACCGACATCCCAGGTTGTGACCATAAAACTAACTCTTTCATCAGATGCTGTCAAGATGGTCCGTGGCCAGGGCATGCCCTCCCCCCGACACCACGACACCGGAAACCTTTACATCCAGTTCAACGTCAAGTTCCCCGAGAAGAACTGGACTGACGACGAGGCTGCCTTCGAGTCTCTCCGAAAGATTCTTCCCTCTCCTTCTCTTCAGAACGTCCCTCCGGCTGAGGCTATGACCGAACCCGCGGACCTCGAGGATCTGGATGGTCAGACCCAGAACAAAGTCTTCGGCAATGCCGACGGCATGATGGATGATGATGACGAGGATGGTCACCCCGGTGGTGAGCGCGTGCAGTGCGCTTCGCAGTAAGTGCTCAGCGCATGGGCACCCACCCCTAATTGGGTACAAAAACAACATCGGCGTTGTGACAGCGTCCATTTCCGGCGCGTCCCTCTTCGGGACCGATATATTTCAATCGCGTGGGGCACAACAGAGCGGTTGAGGGTGGACGTTGAGGTGCCGTTTGTCCGACGTCGCCTAGTCATACCTTCTCGACGATACCAAAAACACGGGAAGGCAAGTTCTCTCCCTTTCAGCGCAGTGATGATCAACGGAGTAGCAGTGGATAGCGGAGAGCGGACAGCGGAGAGCGAATGGGGATGACGGTGGGGATATACGCACATGATGGATCGTGTTTCGGTGTGGTGGAGCATTCGATCTAACTGGAAGGCGTTTGGAGGTCATAGACGATTCAATGAGTTTGGTAGTTGCAGACGTAGACTATGAACATGACGATTACTGTGACTCGCATCTTTTTTTCTCTTTGCATAACTGCGCCCATGTGTGGACAGTGGCTGGTGATTGTAGTAGCAACGTATTTATCCATGATTTGGTAATAATATTCCAGAGCCTATGCTGCCTGCTGTTCGCCACTTTGTTCCTCGCCCTGGTCTGTAGGCTGCTTGCGCAGATTCTCTGTGTTGTACAACAATCCTCGCACCACTGACTCCGACAGATCCGACTCTTCCGCCTCTAGGTCTCCGTCTGTCACGAAAGTTGTCGTGCCAACAGCCAACTTCTCGTCCGTCATGATCAAAGAGTAGATAGCGAGACTCTTCACGTGAATCTGCTCGCCGGCGTCAACAGCGGTGATGATCCTAGGCGGCTCGCCGTCCTTGGCTGGTTTGAAGGCAATGTCGAGGGGCTTGCCGGGAAGTTGGATGATCGACGGGTGGTTGAGAGTGTTGTCGTCTGTAAGTTGCCAGGAAAATATTGCTTGGATGCTACGTCAAGTTAGTGCTGTGGTCTTATAAGGGAGGTTGACAGGTACTTACTCCTCGCAAATCGCGACGACATATGTAAGGTCCCCCGTCTCGGTGGGATAGACAAAGGTCTCAAGACCGCAAACAGCAACCTTGGCCAGCTCAGGGACAATCTCTTGCGCGAGTGACAAAAGGCTCTTCTTCGTGAGGAGCCTGGATGACTTCCAGTCCCAAACAAACAGGTCCTCGTCTCCGCCCCCTGAAATGAGCACCTCCCCTCTGTAAAGAGGGATGGTCATGGCACTCACGAACTCCTTGTGACCGAAGCAGAAGCCCTCAATAACATGCGCCTGCGGGATGTACCTTGATACCCGGATGTGCTCGTCTCGGTCAGCCGTCAAGATGTACCTTCGGCCGTCGCTTTCACCCAGCACGAGTGAAATCAACATGGAGACGTGTCCCAGAAGCTGGGTGAGTTCAAAGTCGGGAGCTTCAGCCTTGGAATCTGCGTCGGTTTTTGACCGCGTAGCAAGCTCCATCTGGCGCTGCTGGTTGTTGAGAGCCCGAAGGTTGCGCTGCGAGTGCACCGTCTTGGTGTTTGCCTGCAGCTTGACGGCAGGCTTGGACGCCGCCGGCGCAGGAGTAGATGGCTGGGTCGTGGAGGGGGAAGGAATAGTCTCAATGAGAGGCAGCACGTAGACATCGCCGAACTTGTCGGCGCAAATAATCTGCGAGTCCGGAGCGATGGCGACGGAGCTGGGGCGCTTGGGCATGGTTCTACGAACATGTTAGTCAAGTTGCGCAGTCTTGGTTGACAAGGACCAAGTGTTCTCACCGTCGGCTGAGCTGGGTGAGTTGGCCCTTTCCGTCATGCTCAAAGATCCAGATGGCCTTGTCGTGGCCGGTGATGGCGAGGAGATGAGCTCCGTCGCCTGTACTTGTCAGGTGAGTGATGACAGGGCGGTCCGGGACCTTTGAGATCTGGGCATCCTTGCGCGACTGGTTATTCTGGTTGTTCTTGCTCTTTTTTCCTTTCTGATTTGACTTTCCCTTGTTGTTCTTCTCCCCTGAGCCCTCTGCAGCGTTGGATGCTTGCGCCGACTCTTCGCCAGCGGGCTTGTCGGCGTCATCCTTTGGCTCCTCCACGCGCTGCCTCTTAGCTGGCGGCTCATCGCCGTCGCCTCCTTCAGCAGCTTCAGGCGCTGAAGTCTCTGGGGGTTTTCTTGCGACCTCATCGGCAATAGTCTTGACCGTGGCGTTTACTTTGTCGACATCCAGGTGCTTCCATGTCGAAAGATGAGTCCCGTCATCTAGGCTGAATGAGTGGATCTTGCCTCCCCGCGCAGCGAAGAGAACATTTCCACTGACGTGGAGGACGTTGTACGGTATCTTCATCTTGCGTTTGTCTATGGGCTTCCAATGGCAATATGTTGGCACCGTGGCATGGGTTGCGGATATTTAGTTGACTTCACAAGGGCATCTCTTCGGCGCAAAGCTCTCGCCGCCGCCAAGGAAAAAAAAAAGATACATGGCCAATGTATCTTCGACAGATTCAGACCCGCTAAGCTGCCAAAAACAGACTAGTGCCTCTAAGCCCTAAGCAGGCCCAACCTCCCGACACACATTTTCCTGCCGCATTTGCTCAAAATCGGAAATTTCTCTTTCACGACAACTTCTAACTCCCACATAAACACCATTATACCCCGACACTTGCCCTTAAACAACCTGCCTTCAACAGAAAGAAGATATGGGGGGCAAGACTGATAACAAGGCTGGCTACTTCGACAAGCTCAAGGGCTTGTTGGAGGAGTACAACAGCATCTTCATCGTTGAGATTGACAATGTCAGCTCTCAGCAGATGCACGAGATCCGTCTCGCGCTCCGCGGCAAGGGTGTTGTCCTGATGGGCAAGAACACCATGGTATAGACGCCCGTTTTTACTCTGGCCCAAGAAACCAAATCGCTAATGCCTCAGTTAGGTCCGCCGAGCCTTGAAGACCTTCCTCGCCGACTCCCCCGACTACGAGCGCCTTCTGCCCCACGTCCGTGGCAACGTCGGTTTCGTTTTCACCAACGAGGACCTCAAGGAGATCCGAGATCTCATCCTGGCCAACAAGGTTGCCGCCCCCGCCCGTGCCGGTGCTCTCGCTCCCGCCGACGTCTGGGTCCCTGCTGGCAACACCGGCATGGAGCCCGGCAAGACCTCTTTCTTCCAGGCCCTCGGTGTTCCCACCAAGATTGCCCGTGGTACCATTGAGATCACCACCGATCTCAAGCTCGTCGAGGCCGGCTCCAAGGTCGGTCCCTCCGAGGCTACCCTGCTCAACATGTTGAACATCTCGCCCTTCACCTACGGCATGGGCATCGCCCAGGTCTACGACCAGGGCCAGACCTTCCCTCCTAGCGTTCTCGACATTGGTGAGGAGCAGCTCCTGTCCACTTTGGCCTCGGTCATCACCACCATTGCCACCATCTCTCTGGCCATCAACTTCCCCACCCTGCCCTCGGTCATCCACTCCGTCGTCAACTCGTACAAGAACGTCCTTGCCGTCGCCGTTGCCACTGAGGTGTCCTGGCCCGAGATTGAACAGCTCAAGGACCGCATTGCCAACCCCGACGCCTACGCGTCTGCCGCTCCCACTGCCGCTGCCGGTGGTGCCGCTGCCGCCACTGAGGAAGCCGCCGAGGAGAAGGAGGAGTCCGAGGAGGAGGACGATGAGGGCTTCGGTGGTCTCTTGTATGTGCCCCTTCTCAAACCACTAAGCGTTTCACCTGCTAACCAAGTTTCAGCGACTAAATGTAGTCACACTATGATGATGATCGGCCGGTTTTCAGGAATTTGGTTGGGTTTAGGAGACATGGATCTTAAAAGGGTACATATATCGTCTGCTGGACAATTAAACCTGTCGCGACGGTCACAACATTGCGTGTCCCATGCCGTGATATCACCCGGAACACGCCTATGCAACTAATCAGCCCCGCTGCTTCAAAAGGTTAGTCAAACTCTCTCTCATGTTTTATTCCCTTTATTTCCGGATGATTATACAATGATCCAGAGCTTTTTAACCCTGATCTCTCCTGAAGACACCTATCAACATTCTATGACGGATATTCTCACAATCACATGTTTTGACTATTGCTTTGAGGGGTATCAAGGCTAACATTCAAAACTATCACAGGCCCCCATATTTTGCTGGTTCTCATCGTACATCGTGTGACGCCCGTATCACCCCCTATCACCCCGTCCCGGCCTGTCCCGGGTTGTGCCCTATCCCAGTCGGCCCTGTGGGATGATGATCCAAAACTCGCCGTGCCACGCCGATTGCCGTCTCCGGCAGTCCTGCTAGTCTTGCGACTTTCAGGCAATGGCTCTCCCGGTTGACTCCTTTTCGTAGTTTATGTACGTAGACGAACCCACCCTCCCCGTCTTCCTCCACATCCGTGCAGTACATCTGGACGGGTCCATGGTTCTCGTTGCAGAGCCCCTCAGCTGCAGCGAGGTCTGCAACTCCGTGGAAGTGTGTCGCGAACAGCGTCCGGCACTGGTTGATCGTGGCCAAGTGATGTAGGCATGCAAATGCGACAGCTGTGCCGTCCTCTGGTGTCGTTCCTCGGCCGATCTCGTCCATAATGACGAAGGATCGCGGGGTCGCATGTTTGAGGATCTGGGCTGTCTCGAGCATCTCGACCATAAAGGTGCTCTGATCCCGGTACAAGTTGTCCGCAGAGCCGACGCGGCTGAAGATGGCATCCACGATGCCCAGCTCCGCATACGACGCCGGTACGTAGCATCCAATCTGTGCCAGGATAGTGATGAGGGCGTTCTGGCGAAGGAATGTACTCTTGCCGGCCATGTTGGGACCCGTGATGAACCAGACGCGGCCATCCTTTGGTGAGCCGACCAAGCAGTCGTTGCGAACGAAGCTCCGGCCCTGCTCGAACAGGCCGCCCTCGACAGTGGGGTGTCGGCCGCCGACGATGGTGTGACACGTCGTGTTATTAAGCGTCGGGCGCACGAGATTCTGCTCGAGAGCCAGTTTAGCGAAGGAGGTGGCGACATCGAGCTCGTCGAGGACGGCGGCATTGCGGCGGAGCTTGACGAGATTGCGCACGACGTGCTCGCGGAGGGAGTGGAAGACGGCTTGCTCTTCGGCTCGGATCTGGACGCGTACCTGGTCGAGGCGCTGGCCGAGGGCGGTCCACTCGTCGAGGTGGAATGACCGTGTTGAGCGGCTGACAGACAGCGCTCTGACGTCGACAAGGTTTTTAATGTCCTTGCCCTTGACGTGGGCGATGTGGCCGAGGCCCGGTGTCCAACGAAGGGTGAGAGATGAGGCGGCGAAGCGTTTGCGCATAGTCTCATTGAGCTCGACCTTTTCCTCGAGGAGAGAGCTGAGCTCGGCGTGCAACCGCTTGAGGGAGCGGCTAGCAGCCGGCTTCATGATCCAGGCATCATTGTCGTCGGCGTAGTACTCCCGGATGGAGGTGGGACGCTTCCGCTTGCCCTTGGGCAGGGTGGCAGCGGCGTCTTCGTGTGAGCCCTCGCTGGTTACAATGTCCTCGGCGAGAGCTATCATCTGGCTGGCCTCGGTGTCTTCGACCTGGTGCCGCTGGACGATACCATCTTCGTCGATTGCGTCCCTGATGCGACGGGCAAGCTTCACGGGGTCGGCCAGGCTTATGCGGGAGGTCAAGGAGGCAAGGCAGTCAGGGGCGGCAGCATCAGCAGCAACGGACGATGCGTCTTGGAGGAGAACAACGATGTCCTGGGTCGCAGCGACGGTGTTGGCGAGGCCGAGAAGGTCATCGGCATCACCTCGACCGAGGGCAAACTTCTGGACTAGGCGCTGGGAGTCATGGCTCCGGCGCAGTAGAAGTACTACCGAGTCACGGAGATCTAGGTCGGAGATGAAGCGGGCGACGAGATCGTGTCTAGCAGCGATGACGTCAAGGGACGTCGAGGGCGCGCTCAACCACTCGTTAAGCAGGCGAGCGCCACTCTTGGTAACGGTGCGGCGGATGGCATGCAGAAGACAGCCGCGGAAGGCACCGTCGCGGATGGTCTGCTTGACCTCCAGAGCGCGAAGGCTGTTCTTGTCAATGGCCATGATCTGCATGTTCTCGTGCCGCAGCGGGGGCTGCAGTTTCATGCTGGAGCCCTGCAGGCGATCCTTCACGTAGTTGAGGACCAGGCCGACGGCGAGGACCTCTTGGGGGGAGAAGGCGGCGGCGGCGGCGGCAGGCAGGGGGGCCTCGAGCATGGGAATCCAGTCGGACGGGGAGAGCAGACCACCCTGGGGCGAGTAGGTTGTGATGTGACGGTCGTCGGCCAGCAGGGGGAAGAGGGCGTGGTGCGAGTGGGCTTCCAAATCTTGGTCGAGGACGAGCTCGCGCGGACAGAGTCGGGAAAGGATCGCCGGGAGGGATGCGAGATTGGCCTGCTGGGTGCCAAAGGAACCCGTCGAGAGATCGAGCCATGCCAGGCCAAGTGGCACGTCCTCGACGGGGACAACGGGTTGGACAACAGCTGAGGCGGGCGAGTGGGCTGATGGTGGTGGTGGACTGCTCCCGCTATCGTTGCTCCGCTCTCCGGCGTAGACGTGGACGGCCATGACATAGTTGTTGGCGTAGGGGTCCATGAAGTTCTCGTCGATCAGGGTCCCGGGCGTGATGATCCGGGCGACTCGACGGTCGTGCAGCAGCCCTCCCGACTTGACCTTGTCCAGGGCCGACTTGGGGAACTCTTCAGCCACGGCGACATGGCGGTTGAGGTCTTGGACGAGGATTTTGAGGAAGCGGTCCAGCTGGAAGAAGGGGAAACCTGCCTGGGAGGAGAGGATTTTATTATTTTATTTAAATAAATAAAAACAGAAACATGTACAGTTGTGTGCTTGTGCCCTTCTGGACATGTATGATCAAGGTGTGGTTTTTGGTGTTGGTGGTGTAGGTGGTGTAAGACAAGGAGAAGGAAGAGGTGAACTAACCATGGGTACAGGACCAGCATTCGTCCTCTTAGACGCTACCTTGAGATTCAGCAAGGGTCCATATTCCTCGGCGTGCTCAAAGTACAATTCATAGAAGCCACCAACACGCGTCAGTAGCACACAGTTGTCGAACTTGCGCATGTTCTGGCGTGCCTGGAGCACGACGGTAGGGTATGCCGGCTCATCCTGGGGTAACGGATCGAGGGGCTGCGATGGCGGCGATGGTGGCGACGGCGACGGCGCGGGCCTAGACTGGATGAGGCCCTGGGGTAGGTCCGAGAGCTTGACGGTTGTTTTTGTCTTCTTGCCCCTGGTCTGGAGGAACTGGCAATGGGGAGATGCTGGCGGGAGGAATCGCGCGAGAGGGGCGCTCAGCCCAGGACGACCAGGCCGAGGCTGAGGGGGGTGGAGATTGCGAAGGGAAGGACGGGGATAGGGGACCCGGCAGGAGTAGGAAGACGAGGAGAATGAGGAGGGATGAGAGGAGATAACAGAGGAGGAGGGCCGAGATGTGAGACGAGAGACGTCATCATGGGCGTGTTGGTGAGCTGTGTAAGTCGTGTCAGCTGTGCCAGCACTAGCTACTGCGGTCGACAGAGCCGCAGCGGGAGGGGCAGCCCGGTCTGGAGCTTGTAGAGCATGAACAACAACACGAGCGGCTCGTGATACCGGCCGTGTCATTGGCTTCGGCGATACTACCGCCCATGATGTTACTGGTCCAGGTGGTGGCGCCAACAACGGTGCCTGCGTCGACGCTGGCGCATCCACGTCCGCCGCACCTCCAGTCGAGGTTGAAACAGAGAAAGGCTTAGATGCGGTGGTCGATGGTGCCAGGGGCCGTAGATGGCGGGCACGGGGCAGGCGAAACATCAAGATGAGCTGTTTGGGGATCGATTCTCGGGATCGATGCGGTGATGGGGGATCACGCAGTGGGTATTCGAGTGGCTCCCGTCACGTTGAAGGTGTAGTATGGAGGGAGGGATGGAGTGAAAAGAAGGGTGTGTGTGTGGGTGGGTTGAAAAAACAAGGCTCACGCAGGGCTCGCGCAAGGCTCGCGCAGGGCTTGCAAGGCTCATCTAGTGAAAACTCCCGACATACGTTCGTGAGTTCCATGTCCCAAGCGTGCACAAAAAAACGAACAAATGGTAGAGATTGGTGATGAAAGAGACGGTTACTATTAGCTAGTCCTGTCATGGATGCAAGTGGGCGGGAGGGTCCATGCTACGTAAGGTATCCGCGGAGAGTCCGGGACAGGGTGAACTGACGCACCGAAACAAGGAGCGGGAGACAAGACACCAGAAGAAAGGCAAAAGGGAAACGAAGAAGCAACCTTCAAATAAAGTGGTTCCCGATATAGATTGATTGTAGTCTGTACGTACTGTAGCAAAGCCGGACGAGCCATCCGAACGGGGGCCATGCTACGATATTTCCCTTGTGTGACGATGGATTGTGCGATGGAGGACGATCATCGACAAGACAGGACAAGGATTGTGGAGTGCGCGGTGCGGCCACAACTCCATTCTCAAGGGACCAACTGGACTAAAATGTGACCCCCGGGAACCATGGATGATGGATGGAACCCACGGCCCCTCTGGGGGAGGAGGAGGATGGAGGAGCCCGGGAAAGACAAGGCGACCTACAGGGAGATTTACGGAGACATTTCTGTAGCGGCGGCGGCGCGGGAGCCCGTGAGCGAACAGCGCATATAGCGGGTGGAATGGAGCGGAATGGGCCCATGGAGGCGCCGACAAACAGCGGGTGCTAACGGCGGTGCTGGGGCCGCATGGGGGCCGGCGAACGGGCAGTGAAGAGTGGGCGGGGAAGAAACCGGGTTCGCTGTCAGGCCGTCAGCTGTGCGAGAATGACTGCCTCCATCCAAGACCCAGATAGAATAAGATGAGACGGGACGGGATGGGATGGCTAGGGTTGGTCTCCTGCAGTGGGCACGATAAGTTAGGTAGTTGGTAGGACTAGACAAAAGACAAGGTAGAGAGACAAGACAACGGCCGCCCGGGCACTCAATGACAGCCCAGCTCAGTGGAGAGCCGTCCAGCGGTCGACAGGTTTATCGTCCCAGGGTGAGGTGGTGGCCGGCCTGGGTGAGGAGGTTGTGCCGTGCCGTCCATAGTTGGCGGCGCCCTCCTCGATTCCCCGCGCCGCGGCGAGCGAGCGGGAGAGAGTAAGGTACCTGGGAATGCAAGTTAGATAGTGCGGCGAGTGCAGTACCGTAGTAGGCAATCCAGACATCCATTGCTTGCCCGGCCTTATCATATCATCCAAGACCCAACTGTCGACCCGGGCAACTGGGCGGGTGGTGGTGCCACACCAGTAAAGGCCCCGAGAGACGGGGGACGGGAAGGAAAGGGAAGGGAAGGGAAGGGAAGGGAAGGGAAGGGAAGGGAAGGGAAGGCCCTGGAGATTCCGAACGAAATGGAACGGTCAGCGCGAGATCAGGGCGAAAGAGGACGAGAGAGGGGGGCAGTTGTCCCGGGAGATTCCAGCGGACCGGTGACAGTGACAAGAGCCAGCGACGGCGGGTGGGTGGTGGTGGCATGGAGGATGGACTGCTTGTGACAGTGGTAAGGGGCGGTGGTGACAAAAGACGTTGGCAGCTTGGAGATGGGACAGATGGACCTCTTGGGATCCGATCCGTAGAATCTACAAACAGCCCAGCCCGTAGTGCAAGCAAGATGGTAGTCGAGATACGATAGTTACAGCGTCGGATCACCAATACCTAGCGGGGAGAGAGGCGGTCTCTCTCTCTCTCCCTCTCTCTCCCGCATCTCAATTCCATGCGCTATGGCCCCATGGCAGCGTCATCATCATCCCCTCGCAGACTCAGCACGCCTCACCCACGGATCATGTCTTTCATGCCTTGATTGCCAGTGGCAGGTAGCCTTTGCTGTAGTAATGCCCAAGGTAATAATAATGCGCCGTCTGTCTTGTGCGGCGGACGCCTTGCCAGGCCGGGTCTGGTGTGCGCTGTGCTGTGCCGCTTCGAAAGGGCCGGGGCCTCATCTCCTGGGCCTATTCCGCCCATCCCTCACAGTGAACTCCTGCAGCCCGCGCACAAACGGGTGCCGTTTTCCTCCCTACAGCGCCGCCCAGCTCGTCCCAGCTCGTCCCAGCTCGTCCCAGCTCGTCCCAGAAACGCGCCCCGACCTGCACAGCGACGGAGCAGCTGGCACATAATAGTACAGTACGGCATAGATTGGGCGTGACCGAGAATGCCCTCGGTGCAATCCTCCCCGGGCCCCGCCAATGGCACGCGCCCTGGGTGTTGATGGCATAAGCATATCTGGCGGCACTCACCCAAGTCGCGGGGTCGGCGTGGGCCGATTCTCGGGAGCCTCAGACCATTTTGGATCCGCTGCCACACGTTTTCTCGCCAGACCCCTGGGCCCTTTGATGGCCGCATCTGTCGATTGTGACCACCCTACGCCCACGGGGAGCCCACCACGGCCAGGTCCATTGAGTCCGCCTGAGAGTCCCCGGCTCCCATCCTATATATCCCCTTTGTGCGCGGCCAAGAGCCCCAACGTCTGTCTGCCTACTCTCCCGTTTGTAGTCTTACATCACTTTCGTCGTGCTTTGGGTTTCCTGAAGACCCAAAAACAAGCCTCCAAAACATCATCCACTTACACCAGAAAACCACACACTTACCCCAAAAGGCTCTCCCAACCAGACCGATCAACACACACAACGAGCCAATATTCCGCGGTTAGAGGCTTACCAGAAAACGGACACGCAATCAAACGACCCGCACTGCCAAAAATCCCCAAACAATCTCACGGCTCCCCCCCAATACGGGAGTCTCCAAAAACCCAACCATATCTCTATATTCCAGTCCATATACATGGTTTCCGGCCCAAGCCCAGGCGCTCACATGGCGGCCATGATGTCGTCTGTCAACCCCTTCACCCCGGTGACCCCCCCACCGGAAAGCCACGCCTTTCCTAAACCTCCTGTCCCAAGGCCTTTCCAAAACAACCTCAAGCGCAAGGCTGCGATCCAAGAACCACACGCCCTCACCGTCCCTGCGATACCTCCTCCGCCGCCGACTTCGCAGCCTCAAACGGCCTCGTCTCCCGGGGGCTCCAGCCATGACGATTCCAAATCATCGCCGCCGCCTCCCAGCGTCGGAGGGGCCAACCTCGATCCCAAATACCTAGCCATGGTCTCCCGCATCGCCGCCTACTACCAGCAGCGGTGCCAGGCGGTGGCCAACTACCAGCAGCAGCGATGCCAGGCCTGGGCCAACATGCACCGGCAGCGATGCCAGGACATGATGCAGGCGTCCATGTTGGTGGTGGCCTGGTATGTGAGGGATCGCATCCAGCGACGACGCCGCCGGGAGAAGAGGAGGTTCAAGTCTGGCCTGAGACGCCGCACTGCCCAACCCAAGATCACCCGGACCGAGGTCGTCCGCCGCTGGGTGAAGCAGGTCCCAGAAGCTCCAGAGTCACCCAATACCACCGTCACAAACTTGATCACCACCGACCAGGCCGAGGCCGAGTTCTCCATGGACAAGGACCCCGTGCCCGACAAGGACGCGAAACTGTTTGAGATGGCCGACAACCTCATCAAGAGCCAGTACAAGAAGATCGAGGTGCCCATCATGGGTGTCCTCAACTTCGACGAGAGCGACAACGACAGCGAGAGCGAGCCGGAGGAGCCGGAGCAGTTCGAAGACATGGACGAGAACGAGGATGACGTCGAGGGAGACGAGTACTACGAGGTCGAGGACGACGACCTCTACGATGACGACGAGATGGAGTACGAGGGAGACGACGGGTCCGAGGTGGTCCACCACGGAACGGGAACCGGCTCAGGAAGTCGGGGCAATGACAGGAGCGAATCCTCATGATGACTTGTGCTTCTCTTGGGATTGGTTTGGGAAACTAATGACGGCGGCAACTCCATCGACAACGTGTTATTTCTTCTCTTCTTCGTGTTTTTTTTATTTTTATATACTCCACGGCGCAAAACTGCAGGCGGGTAGGGTCCAGACGTGAAACCCATGGGAGTCAGAGCATCTCACTTTTTTACACACATAACCATGATACCTTTTTGACCTTAGCATGCCTACCTACCTACAGAATACATCAAAACTCCGTACACAGCGAATGCAGTCGGCACGCGCCCTCCCTTTTATAAAAATACACGACAACATCACATTCAAAATGACTATGTATTCAAATATCGTAAACCCCTTTTTTGCTTTTCTCACATGATAAATGAACGCAAATGGCCGATGTGCAGGACTAGGGCCAGGGATCATGCCTGTAGAAGTGTTTCTGGGGACGGGGACGGAATGGTGCCATGGTGGCAGCTGTGTGCCCCGACAGTCTGGGACCATGTCGATCTGAGTGGCTCTGCAGGAGGCGTTTGGAGTTTCCTTGTGTATATTTCGTACAGTAACTGTATGCTCGCTGTGTCGAACTAATTAAAATGTCGTGTCGTGGTTGTCGCCGACTTTATTCGGTTAGGTTTGCCATGGAAGCCTCTTTCTGTGTACTACCTGTTTGGATGTCGTGGAACCTCCTAACTTAGTCACAGATTCTGCTTTCCTTGTGAACTCGGATTTTAAGTTAAAATCCCATTCATAGCGGCAACTACGACTTGGATATTCACGGATCTCCTGGTAAGTGATGGTAAGGCCAGGGCATGGACGTATTCGTAGTTCGTACAGTATCAATCATACCTGCCAACGTACCTAGTCTACCTTACTTACCCACCCAATGAACCCTGGAATAATGGAAAGCCCGACTTGCCCAAGTTTCGTCAGCGTCGTTGCATCTGCACCGGCAGTGGCTACCCACCGTGATAACTTTAAAGAAGAACGGCCAACTCTACTTACCTTACGTTACATAGAACGAACCCTTGTGCCTCCATCTCCGTCATCCTCCAACTCCAGCCTCTGCCACATCCACGTCCACGTCCTCCGTCGCTTCGCTGTCTGCCCTGGACCCTTCCTCCGCCCTGGATCCTCCTCCGCCTCTTACTCCAATCGTATAGTTTGCTCTCCCAGGGCAGAGCTTCTCACGGTTCGTTCTTTGGTCCAATCCGAGCTTCATTTGAGCTATTCGTCAGACATCAGGGTTTTCCGGGTTTTCCCTTTTCTGGTTACCTTACAGTACTCATCCTCGTTCTCCTTGTTGTCTCTATCGCGGCCATTCCGGTTCGCCTCTGCCAGCTACGATGAGGTACGTCCCGATTCGCTATTGTTTTGATTTTCCAACACATCCATCGAGTCGTTTCTTATCCCGCTCTCATTTATTGTCAAATCAATCCCATTGGGGAATGGCTTGGAGCACTTCCCCGCACCACGATCCCATCCCATCCATGCCTCCCAAGGCTAGGCCGCAGTCAGCTGGTGTGGGCTAAGCTACTGCACCCGGACTCGGTGCCCTGTGGCTTCCGGTAGCCCCCCTCTAAACGGCACCCGTGTGGACCACTGGAGATCGCATCTGGGGCCCTGTGACGCACGGGAACCTTGAAGCTTCCAGCTGCTCTCAGGGTGCCCGCCGAGCTTATTTGGCCCTGAGGCATTGGATGGGCCATGGACCATGAGGCTTTGGGTCTGAGAGCCTTGAGGGAGCTGGAGCTTTCTCCGAAACATGGAGCTTTGTGTATCGCCGGGTTCTCTACAAAAGCGCCCGTTTCCCAGATCTCTAGCCTCCCACCTTCTTCTTCATCTGCATCCCAATTCCATCCAATCCCCATCATCAATCAACACCCACCGCTCATCTTTCCATCCAATCCCGTCACACGTTCCACGCCTCGACTCCATCTCAGCTCCCTCACTTACTCATCTGTCAGCAACAGCCACACCAACGACACCCTCATCGACCACCTCCTCCCGGTCTCCACCGATTGTCCTCGCCATACCCCGTCACCTGACAACCAGCGTCGGCATTTCTCAGGGAAGCTCCGACGTCTCTCCAATCGTTCTGCACCTCCCGCTCCCGGTCACCCTCTCGACGCTCACACTATGGGTGGAGGCGGCGAGCTCAAGGGCCATGGCTCTTACCCCATCTTGGCCGACCGGCCCATCGGCGTGCCCAAGTCTAACATCCTGAAAGGCCGCATCGAACAGTTTTATAGGCCAGGACAGTATGAGAAGGTCAATCTGCTGGCGTAAGTCTCAACCCCCCCCCCCAAACACCAGGTTTCGGTTCCACGGTGCACCAATGCTGACGCGCTGAATGCAGGAACATGTACAATGCCAGATACTCGGGCAAGCCCCACGTCAAGCTTTGGGTCTGGGATGCTCCGGAAACCACCCGTCCGACCTTTGACGAGGCTGTCTCTAACGAGTTCAGAGAAACAAAGGTCGGCACCTCCTTCGGGCCCTCTTGGTCGACTCATTGGTTCAAGGTGGTGCTGTGCATCCCCGACGACCTTGTTGACGAGGAGCTCCTTGAGCTTCACTGGGACGCCAACAACGAAGGCACCATCTGGACCCACGACGGCGTCCCCATCCAGGGCCTCACTGGCGGCGGCGAGCGCATCGAGTGGATCATCCCCAAGCACTTCCGCGATGGAGAGGAGCACACCATCTATATCGAAATGGCCTGCAACGGCATGTTTGGGAATGCGCCAGACGGTAAGACTAGCATTGCGCCGCCGGATCCCAACAGGCACTTTACCCTCTCCAAGGCCGACATTGTTGCCATCAACCTCCCGGCCCGCATGCTTCACATTGACATGTGGGAGATTGGCGACGCCGCCCGAGAACTTCCGGAGAATTCGGCTGAGCAGAACACTGCCCTGTCCGTTGCCATGAAGATTATCAACACGTTCCAGGTCAACGATCAAGGGTCTATCCTCAAGTGTCGTGAAATCGCCAAAGCCATTTTGGGTCCCGATGTCGATTCCCACCGGGTCTACGAAGTAGGAAAGGACCCTGTTGTTTATGGCATTGGCCACTGCCACATCGACAGCTGTTGGCTGTGGCCATGGGCGGAGACGAAGCGCAAGGTCGCCCGCTCCTGGACCAACCAGTGCGATCTCATGGAACGATACCCTGAGGCCAACTTTGCCTGCTCGCAGGCTCAGCAATTCAAATGGCTGAAGCAAAACTATCCCGCTGCCTATGACCGCGTCAAAACCAAGGTGAAGGAGGGCCAGTTCCACCCTATCGGTGGTAGCTGGGTCGAACACGACACCAACATGCCCAGCGGCGAATCTCTTGTTCGTCAGTTCTTCTATGGCCAGAGGTTCTTTGAGAATGAGTTCGGCTCTCGCTGCCGCACTTTCTGGCTACCTGACACATTTGGATACTCGAGCCAACTTCCTCAGCTCTGCCGACTGGCCGGCATGGATCGCTTCATGACCCAAAAGTTGAGCTGGAACAACATCAACAACTTCCCCCACACCACCTTCATGTGGGTCAGTCCTGATGGCAGCCAGGTCATCTGCCACATGCCTCCGTCGGAGACGTACACGTCAGATGCCAACTTTGGCGACCTTAAGAGAAGCATTTCGCAGCACAAGACCATGCGTGTTGACAGTTCATCTCTCCTTGTCTTCGGCAAGGGCGACGGTGGTGGTGGCCCTACTTGGCAGCATTTTGAAAAGCTCCGTCGCTGCGCTGGCATCAGCAACACAATCGGCGGCATTCCCAAGCTCAAGCTTGGCCTCACAGTCGATGACTTCTTCGATCGAGTGAGCTCCAAGATCGGCGAGTTCCCAACATGGTACGGCGAGCTGTACTTTGAGCTCCACCGAGGAACCTACACAACTCAGGCCAACAACAAGTACTACAACCGCAAGACCGAGGTTCTGTTGAGGGATATTGAGCAGCTGGCAACGATTGCCTCGATTAAGTATCCATCGTACAAATACCCTACCAGGCAACTGGACGACATGTGGGAATCTGTGCTTCTTTGCCAGTTCCACGACTGCCTTCCCGGAAGCAGCATCGGCATGTGTTACGATGATTCAGACGAGGTGAGTTGCATCCCTTACTTGATTTAGAAACCATTGCTAACTTTGGCAGGAATACTCTAAAGTATTCAAGACTGGAAAGAAGCTGCTCAAGGAGCTTTACAGCCTATTTAATGTATCGGAAATAAGTTCCGATTGTCTTCACGAATCTGCCGTCATCAATACCCTCCCTTGGCACCGCAAAGAACTTGTTGAGATCTCCGAGACGGAGGTGGGTGTCGCTTGTGGCGATGGGCCGATGATTCCCCTCCGTTCCTTCAAGATTCAAGAGGACATACCTGCTGTGTCGGTTCTGGAGGAGTCAGCCAACGTCTTTGTTCTGCAAAATGACCAGCTCCGCGTCGTCGTCGAAGGCGGTTGCATCACCTCTCTTCATGACCTGGTCAACGATCGCGAGGTCATTGACAAGGGTGGGAAAGCCAACAAATTTGTCATTTTCGACGATATCCCTCTCTACTGGCAAGCCTGGGACGTAGAGGTCTATCACCTGGACACTCGCAGACACCTCGAGTATGGGCAGACGAAAATTCACGAGCAGAAGCCTCATTCTATCACTCTGGTAACGGACATTAAGATCAGCGCGAACAGCTCGCTCAAATCCTACATCAGTCTATCTGCGGCGCTTAAGGGCCAGCCTTCACAGGTTGACTGCTCTGCTGAGGTGGACTGGCACGAGGACTCCAAGTTTCTTAAGGTTGAGTTCCCCGTGGACATTGTCAACACGGAGGCCTCGTACGAGACTGCGTTTAGCATTACCAAGCGACCAACTCACTACAACACCAGCTGGGACATGGCCAAGTTTGAGGTGTGCTGCCACCGCTTTGCCGATCTCTCCGAGCATAACTACGGAGTTTCTATCCTCAACGACAGCAAGTACGGGTTTGCTACTGCTGGCAAGGTCATGCGTCTGTCGCTGCTTCGGTCTCCCAAGGCCCCTGATGCAAATGCAGATATGGGACGCCATTCTATCCGTTGGGCCATCTTCCCGCACAAGGGAGGCCTGTCTTCAGACACGGTGAGAGCTGCCTACGTCCTGAACAACCCTCTTAAACTCCTCTCGGGGCCGAAGACAGCTCTCGCAAGTCTCTCCGCGTCACCCATCAAGCTTGTCAACACGGACGAGTCCCGATCTCTGATCTTGGACACAATCAAGCGCGGACATGATGACGAGGATATCAGCCTCGATCAGAACCTGCGCATCAACAAGGGACAGAGCATCATTTGCCGCGTGTACGAATCCCTTGGCGGCCACAGCAGAGGCACCATCGAGACGACGTTTGATGTCAAGCGAGTCTTCAAGACGAACATTTTGGAGGACGAACTGGAAGAGGTCAAGCACACCGACGGCAAGTTTTCTATCCAACTCCGACCATATGAGGTGGCAACATTCAAAATCCAATTGTAGAGTGATGAGGAAACTGAATGCGTGTGCCCTGGCTCTGGAATTCGGGTGATGCTTGGATTGTGATCTCTGGGTAATGATGTTGGTTGGCACAGGAAGAAACTGGAACAGAATGACAGGCGAGAAGGAGAGATGGGCAAGTGCTTGCTATCAACGGAACCATGGCAGAAATTCATTATGGCTTTAAAACAAGGATAACCTGAGTACAACCAGTACGTCTATCGATAAATCATGCCTAAAACGCCGTTGCCCCTTCCTGTGACATGGGCTAATAAGCCCAGCTAAGCTAAGTGAAGTCGTGAAGGAAAATGGTCCCCCGTCAGGGATACCCACGTAGACAAGAAAACGATACGAAACATCCTACAATCTCGCCTCTTGGTCGTCCAGTCTCTCACCTTGTCTCTCCTCTCGTCTGCCCACGCTTCTGTTCCCCTAGTCATGTCTCTCGCTGAAGAGCAACATGCATGTCCTCTTAGTTGGCATCGTCAGGCAGCTCCTCAATGACGGTCTGAACCATTTCAATGAGTTCATTGATGTCAGGTCGCTCAGCAGGTTCGACATGCAGGCACTTTCGCACGACCTCGCGGATGGGCTCGCTGATCTCAACGGTGTTGGCGGCGTTTGCCTGCTGTTGCTGCTGGGGCCGCATGCTGCTGGAGCGCTTGACGCCCTGGGGGCCCTCGTCGGGGAAACGCCAGTCGCCGCCGAGGACGCAGAGGGAGAGGGTGCCGCCGGTCTCGTCGGAGCGCATCTCGAAGGGGGATTTGCCGACAAGGCAGGCATAGAGGGTGCAACCGAGCGACCAGATGTCGACCTTGGTGTCGACGACGGCGCCGGTGCGGACGTCGAAGAGCTCCGGGGCGCGGTACGGCATGGTGGAGTGCTCGGCGGCCGTGTCCTGGATCTGCAGCGCGACGGACTGGGAGGTGACGGGAATGGGGGAAATGGCGACGGAACCAAGGTCCATGAGGATGGGTATGGATCCGGTGTCGTCAATCATGATGTTGCCTGTGCAGTGTTAGTGAGCGTAGATGTCGAACGGGGTGACGAGGGACCGTACCTGGCTTGATATCGCGATGGGCATAGGACTGATTCGTTGTCCTGCCACCGCTGACCTGGTTTTCGGCCTCCATGAGCGGCCTCTCTTGCTCGCCTTCCTCCTCTTCCTCGGTTCTCTTGCCCCTCGTGTTCATCCTCCTTCCGGCCTCGCTACCGTCGTTCTGTGGGTGGTCCTCCTCCCTACCCATATCCATGCGCTCGACGGCAGGCTTGTAGTCGTGCATGGAGCGCAGGGCATTGCAGACGCCCAGGAAGAGCAGCATGAGACGGCGCTCGGGAAAGCGGTCGTGATTTACTAGGTTGGCGTTGATCATGTCCTGGAGGTTGCCGCGCTTGTAGTACGGCAGAAGGACGTAGACGGTCTTGGTGGACTCATCGGCGCCACGCTCGGTAGCGACGGAGTGGTCGATTGCGGAGATGATGGTGGGCACATGGGCGAAGAGGCGGTAGGCGTCGACCTCGCGCATGGCCTGCTGGACGGACTCGGCGCCGAAGGGGCAGCGGATCTTCTTGAGGGCGAAGAGCTCATGCGTGGAGGTGTCTTCGACAAGATAGACGTAGGAGAAGCCGCCCTGCGGGAACAAGAGTCAGCGATCGGGTCTGAGGCTCGCGCCGTCTACGAGTGTCTTACCTCGCCGAGCAGCCGTAGGATCTTGAAGCTCCGGTTGTTGATCTTGAGGGTGGGCGATCCGGGGAAGCAGTTGAGGCAGTTCCCGAAGGAGTAGAAGAGGTCGAGGAAGACTTGCGCCATGGTGGCTAGCTACTTCTGTGCTATCGCGACGTCTTGTCCTCGTGATTCTGTCGTGGTATTCGTCTCAGTAAGGATATTGCTAGGCGCTAGAAGCTCGTGATCGGGTATGAGCAGTCGGTCGTGGGGCCGTCGACGACGACAGGCAATCAATCGCAAAGCTCTGGGCGGGCGCAATTGAAGATGCTATGGTGCGAGGCAACAAATGACGAGCGCTGGCGGAAAAGAAGAAAAATATGGTGGAGGCAGAGGCACCGAAGATGTGAAGATTACAGATTGAAGATTGGAGATGGGTCAGTCGGGAAGTTGACACGGACTTGCAGCAACTTGGCTGAGGCTGAGCCACCCAAAGAGCTGAGACGCCACGATGCCATCTCTCTCTTTACTAGTCTGTAGTTGCCAGCCAAGGCTTTGAGTACGTACCTAGCCACTCCACTGTGACGACGGCAACCACTCCGGGCAGGTAAGGTACGTACTCCGGGTCGTTCCGTCGGGTCTCACGAGCCGGCTCCCCACCTGGCCGCAGACCAAACCTGGTTGGCCAGTTCCAGCACACCCCCGACTCTCCGCGAAATTATGGGGCCGTTCCGCCTCTACAAGTATCCCGTCAGTGAAGTAAACTTTACAATATCAAATCACTTGCAGACAATGATCTAATTATCAACGTGGTAATACCAAGGGTTAATGATTCCTTTGAAAGTGTCTCTTCCTTCCACAGCCTAGCAACTCCTCTGATGTCTGGGTCTCTCCCTCCATGAACATAAATCACAGGCCAGTTCAACCATTGTAGCAACCAAACAAGTCCTCTCTACTACTGCTTCAGAAAAGGCATGCGTTCCATCAATACTTTTTGTTCAATGCTGCTCTAATACCAAATCATTGCTTATTTCCTCCCTTTCCCGTTACCCGTCCCGTTACCCCTACTATCCATTTCATCTGGGTAGATTGTGCCGCAAGCCGTTACCTTCACTGGAGCATTGCATTTTCTCACAAACCACCTCCTCCCGCTGCTTTCTGCATAAGTGTAGATGTGTTCTTTTATTGGAAGATCGGCGCGCTTCAACTACGTAAACGCCCAATCCTCTTCTCCAACGCAAATCAAGCCTCAACTCGTACGAACGTGCCCCTAAGAGAGCAGGTTTCGCAGAGAAGGGCTGGCGCTCGCCCCACTTGCTGGTCGACTCTCCGGTTGTCGTGGTGGCTCATGTGCCAGCGGCAGCCCACCTCGCGAGCCCGGCGGACTAATAGGGCCTCCCGGGAACGATGTCCTCTGTGGGCGCATGCCCTGTGCAAATACATCGTTCCTTGGGGGTGGTGCTCCATTGCTCATGCCAGGGGATTGCATGTGGGCAGGCGGGCCATGGTGCGTGTGTCCATGATACGGGTGAGCATATCGTGATGGCACCGACGGTCCACTTGGCCGTCTAGGAGACGAAGGTAATCCATTCGGATAAGGCTGTGGTCCATGGTTGACCTGGTGGCCCACGGGCATTGGCCCCGGCACCGAAGTGCTCGACAGTGGTGGAGGTCGGAGGGAAGAAAGATTGGTAATCGGTGGTGGCTGGTTATGAAGAGGCGGGGGTGGTCCTCCGTTCAGATGCCGGGGAGGCGAACCGTGCTGACTTCCAGGCCGGGCCCCCCAGCCATCATAGGGCCCCCGATGTTGAGGCTGTGGCTGAGGCTGGGGCGGCGGTGGGTAGGCATGAGCAACTGGCGCTGGTCGGGAACCAAGAGTATGCTCCAGAACATGGGCTGGCGCCTGAATCGGAGGGGGACCTGAGTGAGGGCTGACATGTGGTGTCCATGCGTAGCTAGTTGGAGTATGCGCTTCTCGGTGGCTAGAGATTGGAGGAGGTGGGCTTCGAAGAGGCGGCACTGCAACTGGCAGACTGGGCTCGCGGGGAGGCGGCGGAAGTGCTTCCGGGACGGGGGGTGAAGGTCGTGGCGGGTGCGGCCTTGTGGTGCGATTGGTCTTGCGACATTGGTGACACTGGAATTTTCGCTGTTCGACGAATTTCTGTGCCTCGCTTCCAAGTGCGCCATAGTGTCCGTTGGTGAGCTCGCGTTCTTGTGAGTTGTCGATCGGCCACCACTTCGGGCTGACGTCGATGCCACAGGTGATGCAGACCTTATCCCCCGGTTGTTGTGCATCCGAAGCAGCGTCCCCTGCCTCGCCTTGGCGCAGGTGGTTCCATCCGCCGTTAGCCGGCATGGTCGTAGTGGAGGATCGTCGCAGGCCAGGTTGTGTCGGCGTCCCAGTCATCTTCGCCGCCGTTGTCATCAAGTTCGCCTTGCGTACTGTGCCAGTGAGTGTGAGGTCAGCCTGCTTGAAATTCTGCACGTAGAGTTGCAGAGCATTCAACCCCGATTCGGTCGCGACATCATGCATGCGATGGATGTTCATCTTGGCGGAAACGTGATCCTTGCACCAAACAGCAGCCGACATTGTGCCAACTTCCCCATTGATGGTCACAATATTGAACTGGTCTCGACGCGAACTCTTAACCGGTGTGATATCGAAACCAAGGACATGTCCCTGCTGGCGTGCGCATTCAACATGAACTACAATTTCATTAGCAAGTCATCATCGCAGTCGCAGGGTCGTAACATAACATACGAGGTGCACGGCAATGGTGGCACGAGACACATGCTCCGTCCTTCTTGTTGCAAGCCTGGCACGTCTCATCGTATCTCGACCTCGGGATCGAAGGGATGCCTTCCGAAGGCGCGAGCGCCTTGGCGTTGCCAAACTTTACCTCGGGCGTCCAAACAGCACAGGTTACGTGAACCCAATTGTTGTCAGCTGTCCTTTTCAGCGGTTCACGGGGATTCACCGGTCGGTTCATCTCCTCTTGTCTCTTGCGGTAATATTCGGCGGCCTTTCGAGCTTTCGAAACCTCCACTCGCTCCCTTTCGCGATCTTTCTCGGACATCTTCTTCTTGTGATGCGTGAGCTTCGGCTGCTCTACAAAGTCGTGCTCTGTGTGCTCAACGGGACAGAGAACACATTTGTATTGCTGCCTCAGTGTTAGCATACGTGAAGCAATGAGCTGCCGGACAACTTACAATTGAAACTTGTGGACTCTTGTCATTGGCACACATGTCGCAAACCCATTTACCGGGATTGCGATGGTCCAACACGCCATAGCAATTTCGATGTACCGTGAGGCGGCATTCTCGGCAGGAAACATGCTGATCTCCCAAGGGCTCCATCTGGTCACAAATGGCACAAGGGAGGACTCGGGCCTTGGGCAGTTCGGGTGTCGCAACAGGTTCCGCTGTCTTCTCTTTTTTCTTGGGCTTTTCAGAACTCGCCACACTGCCTGGGTCGGAGTGGCTGGTGTCCGCTTCCTTCTCCGGAGGTGCACCCTTGAGTTTCTTTCGGGGCGGCTCTTGTGTATTGCTGGCAGCAGGCGCATTGATCGGGGACGGGGCTCGTTCAGGTGTCATCATGCCCATTTCCTTAGCAGCCTGCAGTTCCTTCAGGAGCTCCTCGTCTTGCTTGCGTTTCCAGGCCCTTCCGCCAGCTTGTGCGACCTTCTTTGCCACTTCTTCCATGTCTTCCCATCGAATGGCATATCGGCGCCAAAGCTCGGCGCATCGACGGCACAGGGCGACGACATATTGGCCCCCCTTGTCTTTGTTGGAGGCCTTGACACCAGTCTCGGTCACTGGGCCTTGCATTGCATTCGGCGCTCTTCGCCACTGTCGGGAGCTGGTCGTGGAGCAGAACTGGCACATGAACCCTCTCTTCTTTTCTGCAGCTTTGCCATTGTCGAATGCGGAATCGTCATCATTATCCGCAACGTCGTCGGCGAACTTGCTAGCGGCTGACTCTGCTCGCTTTGCTTCCTTCTTTCCCTTACGACCAGGATAGTTTGCCCAGATTTGTTTGCCGCGGTCTGTCTTCTTCCAGGTGTAGTAAAAGCGGGTGACTGTGCCATGGGGTAGCGTCTTCACATGCCTCATTACGAGATGCAGTTCTGAGCCATACTTTGCGACCCCTTCTTCGAATTTCTTAAGCTCTGCGGGTGTCAATTTAGGCTCCTTGAAAACGCTCTTCTCCTTTTCTCGAACAGCGCTGAGCGCGCGTTTTGCATTGAACCCGTGGTCGAACAAGGTGATGGCAGCAATGTCTTGGAGATTTGTTGACCGCTCAGGGAGGTCCAAGTCCTTGGCCATCGCCTTCGCTTTCTCCATGTACTGGTTTATTTCCTTTTCTGAGATGACGTCCTCGGGAGGTGGCATCCAAAGACGAGTTGCCGTGCAGTTGACGTCGTCTTCGTCGTGGTCATCCCCTCGTGCCGTATAGCCCGGGGGCATGTCCTGTACCCACTTTGGCCTTTTCCCACGTTGTAGCTTCTGGGCCTCAAGGGCTGCATGGGTCTCCTTGGCCGATTTCGTGTCCTTCTTGCCGTTCTTCTTGGTTTCCGGTGGCTTAACGTACTGGACTACTTGGCCGGGCCAAGGTCCCACGTTGGCCTGGTTTCTTGGTCCAATTCGGGTGCTCGCGCGCGGGTAAATGCGATCATCATAGTCAAGAGCATCAATGGGTTTGCAATGCATGCCCAGGTATCGATAAGGCCACAGACTCGCCTGATAAATCTGCTCGGCCGTGCCTTCATGATGAGAATCCTCGTCGCTCGGGGTGGTGCGGCTGGTGTCGGCGCAATGCACGTCCTCGTCCTCCTCATCCAGCATGTCATCGTCGTCGGCATCGCCATAAGGGTCAGTAACGTTAGGGGTGTTGCGAGCCTCCAGCTTCCGCTCCTGCGCGCGACTGCACGCGGCACAGGACCACGCAAAGCCACGAGATGGCTTTTTCAGCAGGGGTGGTTTGACGCAGTTCATATGATACGTGTGCTGACAAACGGCGCAGTCAACTGAGTCGTTGCTACAAGGCGTGTGGTCAGCCACAGCGTGGGTGGGACGTGGGGCAGTGCAGGCGGTACGTACCTTGCGCAATAGCCGGTGCATCTCTTGCAGAGCTTAACGGCGCTAGTTAGCTCCTTGCCACGCCCCTGCTCAACTAGCACGTATTTCCAGCGCTCATCCAGCACCTTCTTCACGTTGGCGGGCACGTTGACAATGGTCGTCGTCGGGATGAGGTCGTAGTTTTTCTGGATGTAGCGGTCATACAGCTTCTCGTACCAGAAACTGTCGGGCGTCTTGCGATACTCGTCCATGTTGGCAATCTCAGCCTTGTGCCGGATCTGACACTTGCCACGCAACGCCGTCAGTGGGCTAATGTCCGAGTGCATTGTCGCAAAGACCATGCGCGTGTCTGGGGCCTTCCGCCCAATGTCCTTGGGGCGGTAATACCAGTTAATCCTGATGGCGTCCACGGGGTTGGAGCTGTCGTTTTGCGAGTGGAGGAACTCCATGATGCGCCCCAGGTAGTAGGGCTCTCCTGGGGGCTCGCAGACGAGGTACACATGATCTGCGTCGCTGGTTAGCCCACTCGACGATGCAATTTGTGGTGGATCTTGTGCGCGTTACCATTCGGCTTCAGCACCGTACCGTCGTCGGCCACCATGCGTCCGTCCACCGGATGAGCTTCGGAATCCTCAAAGGTCAACATGTTGGTGTCGGGCCATGAGATGCCCGTTGGGGGTGTGGCAGCGACTGTGGTGGAGGTGGAGGTGGCGGTCGCCGCGGCAGTACTGGTCCCCGTCCTTCTGGACGAGCTGCTGGTCGATGCCACTTGGTTGTTGGGACCTGCGGACTGGGCTGCAGCCTTGCGCTTTCGCGATGGTTGCGAAACGCTGGGAGGCTGGGCTGTTGGGGACGCAGTGTTCGAGGCGGCCGAGTTCTGGTCCTTGGAGTTGGCCTGCGTCGGCGCTCCTCGGGTGTCGTCCGTGCCAGTCTTACGTGAATTGGCACCGGCCCGGGGCACCTCGCCATTTACATTTGCGGCAGCGCTGGCCTGACGCGACGGCTTCTTGGGGTCGCCGTCTTTCTTGTCCTGATAGTAATCATACACGTCTGCTTCAATGTCCCTGTCCTCGGCATAGTTGGGGCGCGAGGAGCCGTTCCTGTTACGGGAGCGAGTCCCGTAAGGTGAGGCCGTGTCGCCGCCAGCATCCTTGGCCAGGGCATCTGAACCTGACTGAGTGGTCATCGCCTCGGATACAGGCTGAGCGTCAGAGTCGGTAGCTTTAGAGTCCTGGAAAATGAGTTAGAACGAGGTCTAGTCGCGACCGGGCTATGACAGCACGCGGCTCATATGAGACGGTAACAAGAAGAAACGGGGAAGGAAAAAAGGCCGGGGGGGGGGGAGAAGTGCGAAGGAGATGGATTTGGCAAAACCGGAGGGACTCACATTTTGTTGTGCCATGACACCCAACCTGAAATCAGTTGCGCAGCAATGAGATGAGGCAGATCACGTATCGAGGCATGCCCGGAGGTGGTGACTTGGCAGTGGGTGTAAGGCTGGTGAAAGTGAAAGGGTGTGCAGGGCGAAAAGGTGGAAAGCTGAGGAAAGAAACTTATGGCCTCTGGAGGCGAGAGAGATGGTGAGTAGACTTTATCAGGTGCGAGATGTCGGAAACGAGGCGTCAACGACAGGAAATGCCCACAGAGATGGAGTGGACGCAAGGTTGAAGGAGGAAGAGGTATGATTCCCAGGCGCCGGGAGAAGAAGAAACGTCCTGGCACCCCGAGGCGGCGGCGCTGGCCTGGTCGATACATCCACACTACTAACAGTGCACGGGGGCGGCATTATGAATCCTTGTACCCGACGGGTATCTGCTAGCACCACTGGGGTCGTTGGCCCGTCTGTCGACGCCTATCAAACGCCCATCCACGCGCTTCCACGCCTATCCCAGGGTTCATCCACACCCTAACGTGATGCGGAAGCACCTTGCATGTACATGAGGCACCCCCGGTCACCTAGAGTTACCTCAGTCTCCACGCGGGCCCATCTGGGTCTCGCACCACTGACGAGCCGACGGATCTCAACCCAACTTTGAGGCGTGCCTACGGGTCCTCCTCCCACAGAGGGCAGCCGGGGCGAGAGCACCAGACCAAGCAAGCACCAGAAACAGAGCAGACCAAGCCAGAGAAGAGCGTGCTCAGACGAAGGAAAGCCGACCACAAGGGCACCCAACAATTCGGACTCGGCGGGTGGCGGGAATCCATGGAGCGATGGGGGTCCATGGATTCATGGAGTGATGGAGCGATGGGAGGGGGGATGCACAAGAGTTAAGATTCTGCTCCGCCGGCCAGAAGAAGGCTCGCTCCCGTCCTCCATATGCTGTTCGATTGCCGGGCATCTGCATTCGACCCAGTCCTGGTTTGTCTTCGTCTCTACTAGGACCTTTGGGGGGGCCGCCGCCGGTGCTGATTTGCGCGCCGCGATATAATTACGCCCTCCATCTGGCCTCAGCGACGACCACCTTGGGACTCAGCCATGGTCAACCTGAGCTGGACGGGTCGGTAGGTATGTGCTCCGTACGCAATCAAGCAACACGCCAATGCCCCATCCCCCACGCCAGTGCGGGTGCGGGTGCGCCGTGGAGGGAGAACTATAAACCCTGAAACTATGAACCTATGAGCAACTCACCTTATGACTTATTATAACATGGAAGACGGGATTGAATGCATTGTCCGTGTGGGAAGGCGGAAGAGGAAAAAGGGTTGACTCGACCTCCCGAGGATCGCTCGAGCTCGAGCTTGGGGCGCCAACTCATCCGCAATTCCCGTCACCATCTCACACATCCTTGCACGCCCTCGACTCAATCGTGACATGCCCCAGGCAGGTAAGGTAAGGTAGGTTGGCAGCAAGCCGGTAGGCAGGTGGCCAACAAGTTGGATCCCCCGGTATCGCCATTATCGGCAACAATACACCACTGCCTACAGGGAATCAGGGAATCAGAGGAACCAGGGCCCTGTGTAAGTTCCAATTGCGCTTCCATGCGATTCGGGCTGTTCACTCTTTCCTGAAAGAGGGTGCCACACGGGGCCGCTCCCTTCGTCCCCCAAAAGCCCTTGTCGCCATGCCGCCTTTCTTTTGCCCATCGAAATGGATACAGGCCCAGGAGGTACTTAATGACGAGCATCTGCGCACCAGTCAAGCCATGGTCGCAGATCATCTCATCACACGCTCCGCCGCCACCAGACATTTTGCAGCACAGCTGCGAAAGGCCACCAACTACTGTAGATTCTTTTTCCGCGAGTAGTCTACCGATGCTTGCCCGGTTTGGGATTTCGCCTACCCGTTAACTTATAGGGCCCTTGCCAGTTGGGCCTTGCTTGCTTGGCCGGCTAGCATGCTTCTAATGTACATATGCACGAGCGACGACATCTTCTGGGGCTCTGGGGGGCGTGCGAGAGCCACTCAGAGCCCTGGGCGGTCAAGTCCCGATAGCATGGGGCCAATCATCTAGTGTCCGTCTCGGCCTCCCCTTAGCCGTTCAACTTGGAAAGGCGGCCAATTTCGCAGCGGAAAATGGATGTGCGGTGATGCTCTCCCAGATCCTCGTCGAAGCTGACGAGGTGAGTCGGCAATAGGGCTAACGATTGAGCTGGCGTTGGGAAGAAGCTCCACCGGCTTGGCCGGGGGGAAACGGATGGGTGGGCGGCCAAGCATCCGCCAGCAGTATCCATGATCCATCCAGCACCCAAGCCTTCCAAGCCTTCCAAGCCTTCCAAGCATTGGATCCCAGGTGTGGTGGGTGGTGGCACGCAAATGGGCTTGAGCCGCCCCCCCCTTGATGTGCTGACCACGGACCATTAGTACCACATCCCGCCGGGCGATGTCTCAACTCCCTCGTTGCTGCAATCTGCGACCCAGGCGAAAAATTACGGCGACGATTCAAACGCCCGCGTGAATGCATGCCAGAAGTCTCCAGAGCCATGCACCGGGGGCACTTTAATGCCCGCTTTGACAGTCTTTGGCGGCTCAAGTCATCGACATGTCGGACATGGTGCTCCTTAACTCTTCTTGCCAAGGTCTCTTTTTCCCCTCCATCAGAATCGAGGGACCGGCCGATGGACGTATTCGGATCGATTACACAGTACTCCGTAACCGGCACTTGAATTGATCAATGGGTTGGGGATGCAGGTCTGGCCAGGGTTAAGAAGAGCCAGTCCTGGGGGCAACTCTCGCCATCAATCATCTTGTCTATTGCTCACACGGTGGACATGGTGGACATGTCTCGGTGATGATGGCCCGGCGATCAGCCGATCCGATGATAGCAGCTGAGACCCGTGCATGTCGATGCTTGCTACCTACCGAAGCATGGAGGACGGACAGGCGCTGGGCATTGGGCACTGGACACTGGGCGTCTCGTTGATCTGTGTTGGGCTTGGCCTGCGCTGGGCTGCAGAAAACGCTGGGCTGTTAGCATGCGTCGTCGAATCAAGACTCCATCGGCATGGCCACGCCGAATTGAAGAGGAGGGTCGCGGGAGGTCGTGGGTCGTGGGTCTGGGGCACACCTCCCAACGACACTCCAACATGAGCAACCTCGCGCCCGGACTCTCGCACCCACAAGACTGACAAGAAGCGACAATTATCAGTGCAGGATCACGACGCGAATACAGAGCGATCGGTCTGGATCACGGTGCAACAAAAAAAAAAATAACAAGAAACGGAAAATGAGCCCTTGTCTATCACTCAGTGTGGTGGGCATTTTAGACCAAAAACGAACATGCCATTGCTACAGACGCAGGGCGACTGCATCAGTGCATCAGTGCATCCAGTCGCTCAGGAAAGGCCCTCCCACCCGGGCGTTACAGCCTGCCCTGCCAAAGGCAACTCACTACTTGCTCGGCGTGAAAGTACGTGCGTCCACTGTGCCCGCCCTTAGTTGGGTGGCAAAAGCCTCAAATCAGAAAGAAATAGACACAGGGGACGGGAGCAAAGCCAATGTCGTCCTAGGTTCGGTACCTTAGGTAAGGCAGGACAAGGCCGCCAAACCACCATGCAACAAGGGGAAACGTCAACGCGGGCGGTTTTATTCTAGGCGTCAGACGGAACCACACAGGGTTTGCTGCTGCCGCTACTGGCCAATCGCAGCTCCGTATCTCTCCGCGGGGCACCATTCCTTGAGGCCCTGCAAATCGGCTGCAGCCTGTCGTGTGGTGTCAGGAACGCCCCGCGTTTAAGTGGCTCTGCGCCAGGCCCTGGACTATTGCAGTGTTGCCGGGGAGGCGCTTTGGGCTTCATGCTGTGCTGACCTAAGGTGGTGCCTCATACCTTAGCTTAGGTCCCCGTGGCCATATCACTTGCACGTGACATCGCGTGTTGGCTCCCGTCCCCCTCCAAAGCTCCAACACGCCTGAGACGCGCCAGGTGACGAGTCACAAACTGGCAACCATTCAAATTGTTCTCGGCATTTTGGCATATTCCATATTCTGGTTCTTTCTTAGCTCCGCGCTCTGGCTCTTCCGTACCAATGCGTACTTACACAACCCTGTAGTTATCCCGGCTGCTCAGCACTCAGGAATCAACATGGAGGGCATGCGAGGGCTGCTACACACAACCAGTGTGGAAGCTGCCAATGATCAAAACACAACATTCGCTAAAACCTCCATTGCTGGCCAAAAGAGAACTTGGTCCAACCACGAATCCGAGTCCAAATCGAATCCCACCGGCCCCGGCCTTGCCGTTCAGTTCAAGAGAGCGAGCAGCCTCCCAACCAGTTCTCCCCGCCTGACAGCTAGTCGTATTGTGGATCTTCATGCCCCCCGGGGAGTCTCCGAATATTCCCAACGAAGGTTGATTGCTGCCACTCCTGGGGCATCTCGTGATCCCGAGTTAGACCTCGCTCACCCCACATACGATCTCCCAAAACAGTTGGTTGACAACTTTGCTTCTCTTGGCATTAAGCAAATTTACCCATGGCAGAAGTCTTGTCTCAAGGGCCCAGGTCTCTTGGCCGGAGACAAGAACCTGGTGTACTGTGCTCCCACGGGCGGGGGCAAATCGCTGGTCGCTGACCGTAAGCAGATTGTCACTCGCAATAAGTTGTCCCCTTACTGACAAAAGTATAGTTCTGATGCTGAAAAGGATCCTCGAAGAGAAAGGGTCCAAGGCTCTTCTGGTCCTTCCCTATGTCGCCCTAGTTCAAGAGAAGGTTCGGTGGATACGAAATGTCGTGCAAGGGTTACGCTACCCTGACGATTCTGATGTTGATGACAATAAGAGCATCTGGCGCCGACGCGCAGACGAAGGCACCATCCGTGTTGTTGGCTTCTTTGGTGGCGGAAAAGTCAGAGCGACTTGGCAGGACTTTGATATTGGTGTTTGTACACTAGAAAAGGTGCGCCTACCCAGGCTCGTCTGCGTGGCTGAGACTAATCAAACTCATCTTAGGCAAATGCTCTTGTGAACACAGCTATCGATGATTGCTCTATCCCGAAGCTAAAGGCAGTCGTCTTGGATGAACTACATTTGATTGATGATGATCATCGTGGCTATCTCTTAGAGCTCATGGCGACAAAACTGCTTAGCTTAGAGCAGCCCGTTCAGATTATTGGCATGAGCGCGACACTTCCGGTACGTCCAGACTGCCATTTCCTCTACATATTCTAACAAGTCACATTAGAACATGGATCTCATGGCCCAGTGGCTCGACGGCCATTGCTACGAAACTCGATATCGGCCTGTCCCCATTGAAGAACATCTCGTCTACAATGGTAACGTCTACGATGCCGGGTCAACGCGTAGTCTGATTAAGACCGCGAACCAATTACACAAATCTACTCCAACACGAGGACAGGCTAATCCTACTCGGAGAATTGAACCGTCTGTCCACAAAGAATTTCGTGATCCGGTGTTGAATTCTGTAGTAACTCTTGCTCATGAAACTGCCGCGGCTGGCTTCGGGGCACTGGTCTTTGCCGGTAGTCGCGACGTATGCGAGGCAGATGCACGTTGGATCAGTCGAGTGATGCCCCAGCCGCACGAGCTAAGCATTGCTCTAGTCGACAAGAGAATGGACCTGCTGGGGGAACTGCGGAGCCTTAATACTGGATTAGACCCAGTCCTTGAGGAAACCGTACTCTCTGGTGTCGCATTTCATCGTACGTTGGCTTGGTGTTCTTTTTCTTTTATAGGCCGTGACTAACGCTTTCCAGATGTGAGTTGTCCCCAGTGTTCGTAAAGCCGGGTCTAACGGAATAGGCCGGTCTGACCAGCGAGGAGAGGGATCTCATTGCGGCCGCATATGACGCCGGGACAATTCTGGTCTGCGTCGCGACTTGCAGTCTTGCGGCTGGAATCAATCTGTAAGAGGCTTCTGCTCTCATCTGACGTTCGTTTTCGCTCAATCAAAATAGGCCAGCACGGAGAGTTATTCTTCACAACTGCCGAATGGGACGAGAATTCGTTGGCCCGTCCATGCTACGCCAGATGCGAGGACGAGCAGGAAGGCAAGGTAAAGCCCCAGTAGGGGAGAGCTACCTCTGTTGTCGCGAAAACGACCTCGAACAGGTCGTGGAATTGATGCACGCCGAGTTACCTGCAATTGCGAGCTGCCTCAATACGGAGAATCGACGCATCCAGCGGTAAGCCTGAGTCAATATCTCGGTATGACCTGTCTAACAATTCAACAGGGCGCTTCTCGAGGTGATATCTATTCGCCTAGCCCTGAGTCGGGAATCGATTCAAGATTACTTTGCAAAATCGCTATTGAGCCATACTCATGATGCAAAGTTTGTCGCTGATTGCATCACGTCAAGTCTAGAAGAGATGGTAACAATGGGGTTTGTCACCTGCGATTCTGACTCCATGTTCGCGGCTACGCAGCTGGGCAAAGCCATTGTTGCATCGGCCATCGATCCCGACGATGGAGTGTTCATCCACAAGGAGCTCAGCCGGGCACTTCAGGCTTTTGTCATGGACGGCGAGATGCACATACTTTACACTTTTACTCCAGTCCAGGTTGGGGCCGCCGTCAATTGGCAAGTGTTCCGGAACGAAATGGAAACCCTCGATGAAAGCGGGCTCCGCGTATTGAGGCTCCTTGGAATCAAACCCACGAC
Organism: Neonectria magnoliae; assembly: GCA_037954305.1. Lineage (NCBI taxonomy): Eukaryota > Fungi > Ascomycota > Sordariomycetes > Hypocreales > Nectriaceae > Neonectria > Neonectria magnoliae. The sequence continues at coordinate 5,219 of JAZAVK010000014.1, read as the reverse complement.
CATTCTCAAGTTGTGAGTTGAATCCTCGCACTGAACGGCACTGGTGACTCACCAGACATAGGGCGCAAGGTGCCTCCCTTCGAGAAACCACGCAGCAGGAAAAGGACCTGGCTCGTGTGCATCGACGTTTCTATCTTGCTCTTCAATTACGCGACCTGTGCAACGAGGTGCCAATCCACGTTGTAGCACGAAAGTACGACGTGCCTCGGGGGACAGTGCAGACTCTCTCTCAAACCTGCCAGGGATTTGCGGCCGGCGTGATCAAATTCTGTGAACAGATGGGCTGGGGGTGAGTGGTTGATGCACGGCAGATTTTTCCCTCATGTTAATTATCTTGCAGAGTCATGGCCGCTGCTCTGGACCATTTTTCGCATAGGCTTTTAGCTGGTGCGAGGGATGACCTTCTGGCTTTGGCCCAGGTTACGTTCATCAAGAGTCGGACAGCGTGGGTAATCTCTTCCCGGATAGGAACACCCTGCTTACAGTCTTACAGGCGAGTATTTTGGGAGAACGGGTTCCGAACCATTGCGACCATCGCCAACGCTGATCCAATGGAACTGCTGCCTGTATTGATGCAGGTCAGACGTAACAGGATCCATGTTTGGTCATTACTGACGTGTTGTGCAGGCTCAGCCGAATAAAATACGTCTAAAGGGAAAGGACAATGAAAAGTTTGAAGAAAAGTTGTTGATCAAAGCCAAGGTTATCTCAGAGTCGGCCAACAGGCTCTGGCGTAAGTGGTTATTGTGTCTTGAACCTGACAGCAGCTAATCGTTAAGCTGCACGCAGGACTCCAAATGCAAACGGAACTAGAGGAAGAATGAAGAGAAATTTATGTCTACAGTCCAGGATTGGACTATACGCTTTAGTAACATGATGATACGAATGCGGAGTGCCACTAGTTTGGGTGATGTGTTTTGATCATTCAGTCGGGACCCTGGAGTGATCAAAGGCTTACGAGTGTTCCAAGAGAACACCGAGGCTGTTTATCCCCTTTCTTCAGGCCCTTGCAACGAGAATTGGTAGTATTGGTTATCTCGTCGGCTAGAGTCGGCTATGTGATTACAAGAGTCATGGTAGGGTAACGAAATGGCATAAACAAACACGTGCCAAAAACTAAAGGGTTTAGTAATTACACCTCACAACTTCGGTCGGTATTTTACTCATGTCCCTAGCAAGGCTCGTGATCGATTGCCGTGGCAGAAGAGAAATTGGCTTGATCAAGGTCCTGGATGAGCCGCGGGCTGCGCCAAGATTCCATGGTCGGATCACACAGGATGTTCAAGTATCCACGACCAGAAGAATACCCCGGAAATACCAACCATAACGCTTCGCTCTTCTCCTCATGGCTTCTAGACCGTGAGAAAACCTCAAAATATCAGGCAGCCACGTGCGCGTGCGCGGGCATGCTAGATTTGGGGGCCAAGCAGGCGTTTGGGCGCATTTCTGTCGGTATTAACTTGTACAGTTTCACGGCATGACGGCCTCCGCAGCAAAACAGCAGATATTGGATACGTGCTGCGCCTCGCCATTGGTAGGTAGCCAGCCATCGCCGAGCACCCGCACAGTCGACATGCCGTCGGTTCGGTGTGTGCCAGGCTGTCCGGGCTGATGGTGTGAAGCCCGCCGAGTTCTGCACTGTGAGCGTTTCGGCGGCTTCTCTGTGGGTGATTGATTGGAGGCCTTCTCTCGCATGTAAATTATTCATCCGCCTTCTTTCTTCTCCGTGCTCTTCTGGATTGTCCACCGTCATCACCGCACTTTGGAAGAAGAATGGCTCAAAACGGGGAGAGCAGCGGTGCTGCGATGGATGCTCTATCGACTCATCAACACGTCGTCGTGCTGAACTCGACGTACCAGGATGACAATGACGCTCTGGTGGAGAGGCCGCTCAATGCTGCCGAGGACCTCTGGCTAAGTACTGTAGATGGGCGGTATTCGTCTCACCCCATCCCGATTCGAGTCGGCACGCTTCACAATATGCAAACGTTTCATGTAAGCACAGTCATTCGGTATCTACATGGTCAAAACAGGCAAATTAACATCTTTCCAGGTTCACAGGGACATTCTCACCAAAGCACATTGGTTTCAAACGGCTCTGGATGGCGGCTTCAGGGAGGCTGACGAGCAGCTTATCGACTTGCCGGAAGAGGATCCCGCAATCTTCCATTTCCTCGTCGCATTTCTCTACGAGGAGCGTTTTGATCCGATTAGATCTGCGGCCAGTGTTCTTAGTATTCACCCCTTTCTTCTCTATGGCAAATATCGATGAAAAATGTGGTTCTAACGGGCGCATCAGAACCTCCGCTCGACAAAGGAAAAGGATTAGACCTGGCGCCCGAACCCGCAGATGACATTTCCGGGTCATCATCCAGCTCGTCTAGCTCGTCGGACAATTCCAATAGCTCGGGTTCAGGATGGCAACAGCGTCGTCGGCGAACTCGGGTGGCCGTGGACGGTGGTGTCGAAGGTCACGGGAAACGCCCTGGCATTCACCGCCCTGGTTGCCAGTGTCCGCAGTGCATCACCAGACAGGACGCCTCGAGATGCTGGCAGTGTGGTGCCCGCCCTCTCCGAAACAACAACGACAATAACCACAACCAACGACGGCACGCTGGTTTGTTGCCAGGCGGCCTTCGGCGTGGTATCAACGTCACCACCACTCAACACGCGCCCGCGAACGACGCCCCCGTTCGTATCGAGGGCGAAGACATGCGGACCTGGCTCCTGACGTACGAGCTCAACCTCGACGTCTACATCTGCGCCAACCGCTACCTCATGGATGACTTCCGCAGCGCCGTGATGCGTTCATGCATCGACATGCTCGAGACGGCCGGGACCGACGCCGCGCACCCCCAGGTGCTACGCCTCTGCCAGAAGTTGTTCGCCGGCGTCCCCGAGACGGACCCCCTGCTGAAAATGGTGCTCGCGCGGGTGGGATTTCTGCAGCCCATGCTGTGGAAGCGGGCGCCCGAGGAGACGGGTGAGTTCTTGGTGGAGAATCCGGAGCTGGCGGCTGCGATACTGCGGGAGACGGTGATGAGGCACGAGGCGACTTCGCAAAGACCGGATTTGCCCTCGATGGAGGGTGCCTAACTTTGAAATTTTGTGCAATTCACAAGCACGGACAAGGAGTATCTACAAGCCATGCCTGACTAATACCAGGGTCAGCAATTAGGCCTAAACTGAAAGGCTTTGGCTCATGGGTCATCGAGAAAGAATGTCGGGTTGAACTATAGGACTCATCGGTCTTGTTCAGGATGAGAGCAATAGCATTTGTGTGTTGTATTCAACGGCCGAACTTATCTATGCAGGCGGTCATTCGTTAAGTGTCATGTCGGTGTATCGGAATTGCCATCACAAAACCTGTGATCGGGCCAAAAGTTGATTACAGACATTCGCAATCATTAATCCATAACGTCATCCCGCAAGTTGAAGAGATTTTGCAGGACATCTTCAGACTTCGCTCTCAGCGCCGAGTGGTACATGGCATTAGTCTCAAACACCTTAGTGCCCTTGACGAGCCTTGCTGTATCCTTAGCAAACTCATAGTCAACGTACATGTCGTCCACATATGAGGCCGCGTAGACCGGGATACTATTATTACGCAGCTTCTCCAGGTCGTACAAGGCGGGCCAGTCATCACGGTCGGCCAGCTGCTGGCTCACATCGCGCAGGGACTTCAGCTCCGGGTACGTTTCAAAGTGCAGCGGGAAGATCATCTCGCCAGAGAAGTTGAGGGGACCGGAGGTAGAGGAGACGGAGAAGCCCTGTCTCAACCAGGGGAAGGATTCGAGGGCCTTTCCGACGCGGTAGGCTGACCAGCGCGAAGGCAAGCCGGGGCCGTCGCAGTAGATGGCCTCGTGGAGGATGGCATAGATGATGTTGGTGTCGAAGGGGGTCCAGCCCTCCAGCGGCGCCAGGGAAGCCCGAGTGAGAAAGCCGAACTGTTTGAGGGATGTCTTGAGGTGGAGGAGGGCCGAGTGAACGCTGTCGAAACCGCCGTGGCCGCCAAAGGAAATACCAATCGTCAACAGACGAGGAACTGTCAGGAAGCCCCCAGACGGCAGGGGAATGCTACCTCCCTTGCTCTCGATGTGAGTAGCGACCTTCCGGACAGTGTCGACGTCCTCGGGGAACTTGGAGTAGTAGGCTCGGTTACGTTCTAGGGTACGGCGGAACGTAGCCTCGTACACCTGGTCGGGCGTCTTGCCAACAGGTGCAAGTCCTCCGGTGAGGAAGACCTCGCGGAGGCCCTCCGGGTGCATGGACAGATACGACAGGGCGATGAAGCCGCCGTAGGATTGGCCGAAGATGGACCAGGCCTTCTTGCGGTCGGGCCAGTTCTCAGTCAGGCACTTGCGGACGGCCTCGCAGTCGCGGACGGTGTTGTCCTGGCGCATGAGGCCGAGGTACTTAGCCTGGGCCTCCGAGCCGCCGGGTACGAGGCCGAGCACATCGGCGCTGACCGGAGTGCTGAGGCCGACGCCGCGGTGGTCGAGAAACAGGAGCTGGTAGCCGCGGGCAAGCGCCGGGCGGGTCAGGGGATGGTCCTGGGGCTCGCGATTCCCGAAGCCGGGGCCGCCCTCGAGGTAGACGAGGTAGGGCTTCGGGGCGGGCTGGTCATCGTCCGGAGGGAAGATGGGGACCTCGTGCTTCGTGACGCGGCGGGCGAAGAGCGTGATGGCCGCGCCACCGCCGCCGTCGTAGTCGAGGGGCACCTGGAAGAAGAGCTCAGTGACGAGGAGCTGGCCGGGGATGACGTGTGACTTGCTGCTGAGGATCTTGGCTTGGGGGATGTCGAGGATGGCGGGGCTGGTGGTGGCCATGGCGGCGGTGGTGATGATGGTGATGGTGATGGTTGATATTGGAGGTTGAGAGGCGGGCTAACACGCAACGTCGTCCGTCCTTCTCTGTTCGCCTTCCGCGGTCTGCTACTGAAGAGGAAGGATCTCTGGCGCCTAAGTAACTACTTTAGGATGTTTCCTCGGTGGTTTAACTGAGCAGTTGTGTGGCAAGAGGGAGTTTGTCCCACGTGCAGATTAGAGACCTGAGTGGTAGCTGTCGCGGTGCGGAAGATGACTGGCCATGTCCGCAGCCTTATCTACGGGTCACACTCATCGAGGGTGGATAATTCTGCACGCTACGCCGCCTCTTTCATTTCACCAGGCGCAAACATCTTTAATGAGACGAAGGCAATCAAGAGGGGATTAATATCC